>BSBK01009006.1:0-600000 GCA_027943335.1 Chamaecyparis obtusa
TTGAGGATATTTTATTCTTCATATTTTTGAGTCAAACCCTTGCCCTCTTCTTGTCTCTACTTCCTTGTAACAGGTTTTTGTATGCAGGTGATCTTTGGGTTTTGTGGATTTATATTGCTCAAATCCTACATGGTATCAAAGCCTAATCTGCTACAACTTGTTCGCGTTTCAAGGATTCAAATTAGGGAATTTTCAACAGATTTGAGAGGTTTTGGTTATAGTTTTCAGATCTAGTATTCTCTGCAAGATGTTATTTTTTGTTTCTTTTTTTCCTGCGAAAAAGGAAAAAAAAAATTAGCACTTTTTAAGGCTTTTTTATGTTTTTTGATTGAAATTAGGGGGTCACTAAATTTTGGTGGACTTTGAGCTCAAACGGACCTCACCGTTGAGCTCGCAACACCCAAAAACCCCTATTTCGATATAAAACACATCCAATTTGGACAACGTTGTAGGGAGAGGCAAAAGAATTTTGCCTCGGGGTCGTATGGTTATGCACGCACCCCAAGGCAATTAATTGCACGCAGTATGAGGTGAAAAATTCAAAAAAATCAAAAAAATTAAGCATAGACCATGCACCACTAGCACGCCACCACCGCGCCACCTGCGCTCGACCTCTACTGCCTACGCTCCACCCACCACCAATGCCCAGCCGCTAGTGGTTGCGGTCACCGCCAACGGCCGCGGTTAAACCACCAGTGCAGTGGTTAAACCACCAGGGGCCAGCAGCAGAGCCGCATGTGACCAGGGGCTAGCACTGGTCCCTATCAAATAAAAAAAAATTGGAGGATTTTTTCTCTCTTCTAAAGGGTTTTCACTTAAATTAGCATTCGGGAGCTCCAGGCATCATTTTTCAACAAACGAGATATCACCGGAAAGCTAGTTCCAAGCCCAATGCTCCCATGGAGGTTAATCTGGTTTTTTTTTTCCATCTAACTTGCTATTTTTTTTTGTCAACACCAAATTATCCTTTTTGCATTCCAGGGGGGCTAATTTGCTCAAATTAGCTTTGTTTTTCGATCCGAAAGAAGCACCGAAAAGCTCTTCTCAAGAACCATCCAGATTTCTACCTATTTTCATCAAAAAAAATTTAAGGTACGCAAGATTCAGATCTAAAGCTTTTTTTCTCTTCTCTTGATAAAGCATATCATTCTAGGCTTAGGGGTTCGATATTTGGCTTGTGGGGGGGTGTTATTTTCTTGTTTCTATCAGTTAAACTAGATATTTATGAAAACAAAACCCCTTCTAAAAAATATCGCTGAGACCTCTTCTTGTCTAGAACTTCTGACCCCACATAATTATCACACATGGAAAACCCTGATGACACAGCTTCTCCATTCAAAAGGGCTCTGGTCTTGTCTAGATGCAGTGCAGCCAGTATTACAGAGGCCCTTTGAGATCATGCAACATCAGAACAAGATGGATGAGGCTATGGGGTTGATTACTTTATTGGTATCAGATAGCTTGCAGTTTCATCTTGATGGGTGCAATACCCCTCTAGCTATGTGGACCAAGCTAAACACCTTGTTTGGTACAGTGAATGAGTTCAGAGCACTTCAGATTGAGGTAAAGCTTACCTCTCTTGTACCTAATTCTTTTCCCTCTATTGAGGACTTTCTGATGAAGTTCAAACAGCAGAGATCTTTGTTACATAGATGTGGAAAGAAAAAGACTGATAAAGAGTGCATTTATCTGATTCTGTCTAAGCTTAGGGGAAACTTTTAGATCTTCTCTTCTACCTTTCATTCTACCATGGACGCTTTGGGACCTACATTCACCATGCCCACTTTTGAGGTGTTCTATGATCATTTGACTAGAGAGCAGGCCAAACTTACTCAGTTGGACTCTCTAGCAGGATCAAAGAACCAAGCATTGGTTGCCCAGTGATCCAACAAAAAGCAAAAGCAGAAGCCGAAGCAGATATCAGATTCCTCTTCTCAGCACTCTACTGGCCCACCATCTTCTTCTAAGAAGGAGAAATAGAAGATTGAGAGACCTACATGTTCCTATTGTCAGAAGGGACCTCATGATGAGTCACATTGTTTTCAGAAGAAATTTGACGGCTATGAGAAATGGATTGTAGATTTGCAAGCTCTTCTTTAAAAGAGCACTATTTCCTCTCATCCTCTTCTACCTCACAAGGGTCTTCTTTTCAGTCTTCTTCCACATCTTCGACATCTGGATAGGATTTTGGACAAGGTCATGCATTATGGGTATCCATTGCATCCCCTTCATAGGTCCCTTGGATACTGGATTCAGGTGCCTCTCACCATATGGCATCTTCTTAAGGGGTCTTCTCTACTATTGAAGCTTCTCCCATTCCTCATATTCTCATGGGGAATAACATTGTCCTGAAAGTCTGTGGGAAAGGTTCAGTAGGCATTCAGGATGGCACATTCAATGATGTATTGTATGTTCCATATATGTCTATAAACCTTCTCTCGATTTATCAGATTACACACAATGGATCATGGAAGAAAATTGAGTTCACTAAAAATTCAGTCTTCATTCGGGATAGTGCGACAGGAGGAATTATTTCTATAGGGACAATTGATCATTCCACCCATTTCTACACCTTCTCACACTTTGGTCCACCATCTCCATTATCGGAGCACAGCTCTCCTCTTTCGTGAGAGCATCATGTGGTGCAGTCGGGTCACTTGAACCTTTGTATTGTTCCTAAGATCACTGCTATGACTACCACACCACATCTTGTTGAGGTCTTTTCTCTTTAGCAAGATTCTTCTTCAACACTACCTGACCCTCTAGCTCCATTCATTGAGCCAATAGGTGCACTTGTTGAGGATTCTACAGAGGACATTCATCTCCTCTTTCATGACAGTGTCAGCACACCTATCACACCACCTACATTGGGGATTCCCTTTCAGGATCCTCATGTTTACTCCTTTGAGAATCAGCTTGGCCTTCTAGTAACACCTCATCTTTCGAGGTTACCTCTCTAGTGTCCATTGACTTTCACTCCTCTGCATTGGAGTCACAGTGGTTTGTTCATTGATCCAAGGGTCTTTCATTCTGGGGGGACTTTGGTGTATCATCCCTCTCTCATGGGGGGCTGGTTATACTTATGGTTTTGAGAGAGTCTCTTGAGCCATTTCTTTTTCTCTATTTTTTCAATCTCTTTTTGGATTAGGGTTTTTTCCCATTGGATTTTTCTCTATTTCTCCATTTTATAGAGATTTGGTTCTATTGGGTACCTCATTAGGCCATGTTGTCAAGACCCATTTTTATGCTTTCAGCACTGTAGTTTCCCTTGCTTTCTTCTTGCATTGTTTGTAGCTGTATTGTTGCTCATCTTAAGGGGGGGTGTTAGAGTAAAGTATTAATTATATTAATTAACTTTACTCCCTTCTTAAGATGTCAACACTTTTATTTTTAGTTGTTTATATTTAAACACACATGCACTAGTTGATTCAAACTTATGCACTAGTTGTTTTAAATATAAACTTGCATGCATTAGTATTGTAATAATTTAACTAATTATTACATGCACTTTTTCTTTTTAGGTTTGCCTTTCAAGGCTTTCGATCTCCTTTATAAGGATGATCCATGGTACATTCAATTCATTCATTATTTGAGGATATTTTCTTCTTCATATTTTTGAGTCAAACCCTTGCCCTCTTCTTGTCTCTACTTCCTTGTAACAGGTTTTTGTATGTAGGTGATCTTCGGGTTTTGTGGATTTGTATTGCTCAAATCCTAGAGTTTCTAATTTTGAAGTTAGCAAAGAAATTTTATGAATTCAATTTTGAAGGCCTACAAAGCTCCTAAATGGCCTAAAAAAAATTTTAACTAGTGTAGCGGGTTATAGCTTGATAGAGCACATTACAAGCTTTCTGGTACCTCAAACAATTTGTCAATCAAGCACCTAGTTCAAAAATTTTGACCTTCTAAAGTTGGTTTTTCTAAAATAGAAAATGTAAAATGTGTTGAACACATAAATGAGTTGTAAAAGGGAGTTAAATATGTTGATGTTTATTTTGACACATCATAAATTTTCTCAAAATCTTGCAAGGACCAAACTTCTTCATTTTCATGTATTGCATGTCCAGTATATAAAGTGCATGAGATGGATGATATGTGTAAGAGTCTTATAGATATTGAGTTACCTAATAATGTTTGGTTTTTGATACTCCTATGAAAATATTTATTTGCAAGTATATTATAATATACCATTGATGTTTGAATAATATATTATGCAAATTTTTTAAAGTATGAGGTTTTTTTCATTTTTGAAAGGATTTTCCGCTTGTAAATCATTGTGTTCTAATATGCGTGTTATTTATATTATTTTTTTATGTATCTTTAATTTTTTTAATCTAAGAATTTTTTTACTTAACCCTCCTCTTAAGATTAGTGTAGGAAGTTGTTGTGCTACCTTAATTTCTTTACACTTTATTGATATGATGTTCAATTCTATATTAGTATAATAGAATTTCTTAAAAATGTAAAAAGAGTGATTATGCATTACCAATTTCAAATGAAAATATCATAATAATCATTCAAAATATTCAATACATGAAATTAATAATTGATACTATCGAATTTCATCTAAATTTTAATGTAATTTTAATCTTATATGACAACTAAATAAGAAAATATAATACATCTTTTAAAAAGTAATTAGGATTTGACCATCATATTCAAAAATATATTGAGGTTGAGGTACCTCAACAATTTTCTCAAAGTAGAGAGAAAGATATTGAATCTTAAAGGGGTCTCACCACCCTGTGTAGTAGTTCAACTTTCCTACACTCTATAGCTATTAAAAATTAGCTATCTTTTATTTTTAAGTCATAATAATTATTTTTAACATTCTCTCGCTATTAAAATATAATAAAATACAAGTAAATATTTTAAACAAGTAAAAAAAAAATTTATAAATTATATTTAATTTTAATAATATTAATTTTATATTTAGATGGTCATTACATTTAAGTTAAGATAGTCTTATGCATTAACTTGCACTCTTATAATCCATGCTTTCTTGCTATTATAATGATGCCTCTAAACATAATAAAATATGTTAAAGAACAAAAATAAAATAGTATAATATTAAATTCTAATATTTAAAGTGATGAAATTCTAAGTGAAAGATAATATACTTATTAGGGAAATGATATGAAAATTTGAAGAATGTTAAATGATATTAAAGGATGCGTAGGAGACTGCCAATACTTTAATAAAAGAACATGGCATCGTATTATAATGGGAGATGTTTTCTATTTATAAGAGATAGACATGGGCATTTTTGTCCTCGAATAAAACAAACATTGAGGTTGACTTATCTATAATGCAGACCATTTTGGGTTCAGATCAATAGTTGCAAATTTTCCCATATAATTCAGACCCTGTCCTACACGAAAATAGAAGATTATCCACATTGATAATCGGTTAAAATTGTATGAATTGGACTGGTTTTTATTTAAGCTGATTCTAAGAATATATATCTCATCCTCGTGTATTTATAAATTTAAAAGTTCTTACTGACATGATCTACCAAACGTCAGAAAAATATTTCTAATTTTTGTTGTTACAATGACACTCAAAACAAGAGTTTCACTCATGCGTGGTTTTGAATGAAGCTAGAAATATGATTTATGATATAGAATCTGCATGTTTTTTTGTAAACAAATTTTACTTTTCCAAGGAGTCTTCCTATTTAAAAATAAGCATCCAATGCGTAATACATCGTCTTTTTGTTGTCAGCTTGTTCTTCTTTTAGTTTAGCTTTTGGGGATTGCATCTTCTCTGATGTAATTTTGCAGTTATCTTCCTTTTTCTGTAGATTTAATGAATTCGGAAATAAAATCAGAAATATAGAATTAAAAGAGCAGATTGCAAATAAACACAGAACACATAATTTACCGTGGTTCACCACAATAGTGGCTACGTCCATATTGAGAGCAGAAAAATGTATTAATCTCAAAAATAGAATGTTTACAATGAATAGAAGAGTCTTATTTATAAGCTCATCGCTGAGCAGCTGAAAAGATAAGGCTACAACAAACAAAAGTCCTTTGGCCTTCCAATCCCAACAAACTCCCATCGGAAGTCAACGGATAATTCAGCCGATCAGGCATTCCCCTGCTCTACATGCTGATCTACTTCAGCTTAACAAGTCCAAGAGAAGTTCTTGCACATTTGAACTTCTCTTTGCTTACAACTTTGGTGAATATATATGTCAGATTGATCTTAGTATCAATCTTTTCAACCTTCAACCTGCCCTCTTCAACCATGTGCCAAATAAAGTGAGCATGGATGTCAATGTATTTTGAACATCGCTGAGAGGTATGATTATGAGCCATAAAGATGGCACTATGACTGTCACTGAATAGAACATAATCATTTTGTTGATACTTCATTTCACCAAGTAATCGCTGCAACCAGATCATTTCTTGAGCACCTTCAGAAAGTGTCAAGTACTCAGCTTCAGCAGAAGAAAGAGCAATAGAATGTTGCAGCCTTGAGGCCCAACTAATAGCAGCTCCAGCGAACATGAATGTGTAACCAATAGTAGATCTACGCTTATCCAAATCTCCAGCAAGATCTGAATCTATGAATCCTTGTAACTATTCATGATTGTTACAAAAAGATAAGACCAAATCTAAAATGTCTTAAAGATATCTTAATATCCATTTGACGGCCTCCCAATGAGTCTTCCCAGGATTGCTCATGAATCTACTCACAACTCCCGACACATGAGCAATGTCAGGACATGTCAAAACCATAGCATACATAATGCTACCAACTACATATTTGTAAGGAATGTCCTTCATATATTCCTTGTCCTCTTATGTTTGTGGACACAAATTTGCTGATAATTGAAAATGTGAAGCAAGTGGAGTAGAAACACTATGCGCATCAGCCATACCAAATCTCTGAATTACTTTGTCAATGTATTATTTTTGTGACAATGTAATTACTTTCTTCTTCCTATCCCGAGTGATAGTCATACCAAGAATCTTCTTGGCTGCCCCTAAATCCTTCATAGCAAATGTGCTTGCCAATTTAGTTTTCAGCTCACTAACAATTTTAGAGCTTGTTCCTGCTACTAACATGTCATCAACATAGAGAAGAAGAATATAAAATTCACCATTCAGGAGTGTCTTGTAGTAAATGCATGGATCAGATTCACATCTGATAAAATTATGTTCAAGCATGAAGGAGTCAAAATTGACATACCACTGTCTTAGGGCTTGCTTGAGCCCATACAAACTACGCTTCAGTCGGCAATAGAGATGTTCCTGCCCCTTTTTCAAAAAAACCTTCAAGCTGATGCATGTATAACTCCTCATTTATGTCTCCATGTAAAAATGTCATTTTAACATCTAACTGTTCCAACTCAAGATCCCAAATGGCTGCTAATCCCAATATTGTTTGGATGGATGTCATCTTCACAACCGGAGAGAATATTTCAGTGAAATCAATCCCCTATTTTTGAGCATATCATTTTACTACCAACCGAGCTTTGAACCATTTTTTACCTCCTCCTTCATCTTTCAATTTATAGACCCACGTGTTCTTGAGTGGTTTTCGATTTGGTGGAAGAGAGACCAAATCCCAGGTGTCATTTGCTTCAAGCGAACTCATTTCATCTGTCATAGCAACAAACCAATTGTTCTTATCATTACTTATACATGCCTCTTTAAAATTTGCAGGTTTAATTTGCTCAAAAATTAAAAGCTCTGGCTCTGCCTCTTCAGCAAATAATAGCTAATAATCAGAGAATTTTGCCGGAACTTTCCTTTGTCTTGAGGATCTTCTCAATTCAGGATGATCTAGTTCACGAGAATGAATTCTCTGCAATTGATTATCAGCTATTATTTGCTGAAGAGGCAGAGCCAACTCTATTAATTTCTAAGCAAATTGAACCTACAAATTTTAAAGAGGCATGTTTAAGAAATGATAAGAACAATTGGTTTGTTGCTATGACAGATGAAATGAGTTCGCTTGAAGAAAATGACACCTGGTATTTGGTCTCTCTTCCACCAAATCGAAAACCACTCAAGAACAAGTGGGTCTATAAATTGAAAGACGAAGGAGGAGGTCCCAGAGATTAATAAACCACTCTTTAATTTCTCTATATGTATGATGCTCTAGAGATTAATAAAGCTAGAAAAAATCATTAGTTTTGAATATACACTGTTATTTCTTATAGCAGAGTGATTTTTCTTTGTTTTCTCTGTATGGTGTGGGCAGCTTAAATGTGTTAACAAAGTACATATGAATGGCAGCTCTGGAATAGACACATGAATAGAATTGTGATGTTAAGATTGTACCAGATCTGGAAAGTTGTCATAGACCTGTACTGGGAAAGAGGTAAATATTTCTATAAATTTTATCCTTCTACATTGGTTTCTTTTTATGTACTTTGACTAGTTTTTCTTTGAAATTTCTTGATGGGAACATAGATGGTGATATACTTTGGATTTCAGCAAGTGCAGACAATTAAAGTTCACTAGATCAATTATATGGTAATATGTGGCATAGGCATGTTAAGTATGTTGTTTTGATTTTTTTTCATTTTTTTTCATTTTTCTATATATATTTAGGAATTTTATTTTATCTTTTTTTTATATCTACTAATCTACATATATTCACATTAGTATTAAGTGTAAGCTTTATGTATCTATTTTTTTGTCTCAAAACTACATTACCATATTGTATGCCATTTTCATTTTGCATAGGAACAATCTCTCATGATAAGAATTTAAATGTATTGTAGATTATTTTTATTATATATAAAATCAATTTCTCATGATGTGGATCATCTTAAATTATAAATTTTAAAATTTAAATTAGTAAGTTCCACACATTCTATGTAGTCCTTGAAAGGGAACTTGGTATATGTTTATACAATGATTCATCATATGTTAGGATTAAAAGACATTCATTTAAACATACAATATTTTATAGTTGTCATTTAAAATATTAAAACTTCTTAGAGCATTCAAAAAGAGAATGAAATTTCAAAAAATGTTATACTTTATAAAGGAATACAAGCACAAATATATATTTTCAACTTGCACAATACCATACTTTGATGTTCTATGATATATGTGTATGAAATGTGAAATTGGTACTATTGTTTGTGATTTTATATTTTCTTTTTAAATTAAAATTCGTTGGATGTAATTTTATTATAAATTTAAGAAAATATTTTAATTGTCAACAAATTTTCCATAAGTGAAGTTACAATAATATAACTCTTAAATGCTACTTCTTTTGTTCTTTGATTTTTCTAATTAATTAACTTGAATATCTTATACATGGAGCAAAAACAAATAATGAGAGTTTAGTTAATAATTTTTTAAAACTAAATTATTTAAATTATTAGTTTCTATAACATGTGAAAACTTATGTAATTATTTATAATTAAAAAAGTTGTACTTATTAGAGTCATTTAAGGACTCAAGTTCCCAAGATCACTACAAAAGCTAAAATAACAAGAGAGAAAAGAAACCACATTTGTAATAATAGGCACATAAAATATTAGATCAATATAATTAATCATGCAATGATTAGAATTTATGTATGAGACCTTCTTTATATAGATAAGGTTGAGAGATAAGACTAACTAGGGTGATGATAAATGACTTGATCTTATGTAATGTGACAACTAGAGAGTATGAAGATCGCATACATACAAGAGGCTTCTAGAAATATTTTTAACTCTCTACGTAAATTTAACATGTGAGCATGTGTGATATTGTACCCCGTTCATACTATATTTTAGCCAAAAATGGATTAGAAATACACATTTACACAACACCACCCCCTTTAAATAAAAACTTAAAGAGAATGATGATTAATTCTAAATAATACAAGGATGCAAGAATGAGTGCCAAGTACTAGTCCATGCTAGGTACCCATATAAAAATATAATATTTTACAAATGGATAAAATGAGTAAACCTAGTGGAACAAAAGTCATCCCTAAAAGAGACAAATTACATGAAAAAAATGCTCTTAAGAAGACATAAAGGACAAAACCTCATGTGAGGGAAAATTCCTTGTGTACAAGAGAAGTAAAAGAGACCATAGAACATCCTTCAATGTAAGATCAATTCCAACGGTAGATACTTGAAACCATGGTCATCAAGCTACATTCCTCCCCTTACAAGGAAGAAAAATGAAATTTGAATGGATGATGTCTACCTGCTTTTGAGTGGAATATGCAGGAATCTAAAACCTAAGTTGTATGAAATCTCTTAAAGCTATGCAAGAGTTCCCATGTCAATGTTGAATATTTCCCCTACCAAAGTATTCATTCAATAGTTATCTTTGGGATATTGTATAAAAATATACATTCATAAAATATTTAGAAGCGTCAACTTTTCCAAATCATATAGAGATACATTTGACACGTGAGCATCAAACCTTCTCTTTTTGAGCTAGTATTTAAGAAGAAATCACTTCCAGTATTTGAAATTTTTACATCTCTATAAATTACACACACATTCATTCAAACCTCCCAAGGAATGTACCTACAAATAAAATATAATTTCCTTTCTAGATGAACAAAAACAATTTACTAGCATAATATTTGAGGCCACATTGATTCAAATGAAAATCCAAAATCTAGTGGATATGTGCATAGGAAAAATCCAAATACAAACGTATCCCCTTTGGAGATAAAGAGGCCTCCTCTAAATGCTCCTCAAAACTACCCATATTCCTATCAAACTATGGAGAATGATAATGTAGAGAATGAACAAGAGAGTCAAAGTATTCCATCACAAGAACTAAAGAAGAATTATCTTTGTCAAAAGGTAGATCAACATAATAAATTATTTCTTCCACATCTAAAATATGAGACTCTATAGACTTACTCGAAATACATGTCAAGTAGCTATCCCAAGTAGCCACATCTAGAAGATAATGTACATCTTGTTGTAGTGAATCAAAAGTAGCCATGTATGTATTGACACAAGCATCATCAAATGCAATAGTGGATGAATTAAGGGTATGTTATCCTAGTGCATTCCATTGAAGTACACTTATCATCTCCAATAATCTTGTACTAATCTTGTACTAACACAATATAATTGAGTATGAACATCTAATATATGGGCAAAATATGGAGTGCATGAAGTATTTGAAGGAGAAGTAGAATATTTGATGGCCCTTTATGTTCAATAATTTCCCTATATTTTATCACTTCTAATGTATCTTTAGCATATGAAATATTATTACAATCATCAAGAGGAATTCACATATCAAAAATAAAATCTTCTAGGAATGGAATATATGCTCCAAATTTTCATCAAAGATGAATTAAAAAAATTAAAATATAAGACTGGAATCATTTGGTGATTGAGGAATCACTTCATAGAAAGAATGAGGTCAATTTATTTTAAATGCTACATCATATTATTTCAACAAGAATTGTAGTTCCTAGTTTTCAATTCAATTATAACTATATGCATTATGATATCCATGATAAAGTTCTCAACTTTAATCACATAATAGACCAATCAAGAGTTTCAATTCACAAAAGGTACAAGAGACCTAACAAAGCCTATTCATGCCCCTCAGAATATATCAAGTTGGAACTTTCTAATTAAGACAATAATCAAGACAATTATTAATTCTAGATGTTGAAAATAGAAAATTAGACACAATATTAGTACATGCAAATGCTAAATTTGACCACAATCTCAAACTGTAATTGTTACATAAAATAGAATTAATCTAATTATGCCATTGCAAAACTACAAAAGAATCTTGCACTCTCGAAAAAAAGGACATCCAAAAATAAAGAACTACTTTTTAAAAATTCTTGGTTTATGTGATTCTCACCACACATTTGAAAAGGTCAGTTCATGAGAATTTTGAGAATTCCTACTTCATAAATAAAATGGCGATCAGAAGACTAGAAGGAGATAAAGCTTGATGTGAATAAATTTTATTATAATTTGTCCAAAGCTCTCATTGGGTAGTCTATTATTTTAAGTTCACAATTTGCACAGAAGTTTGATTAGTTGGCTTAATGACTTCCCTTTCTCTATTTACATAAGTACATTCAAAATGAGGGAAAGGATGCATAAGAGATGTCTAGAATATTTTCTCAGTATAATTGGAGATGTTTCCTATTTTCTAGGAATAGACATCGGTATTTATGTGCTAGAATAAAACAAACAAGGAGATTGACTTATCATAATGAAAATCACTAGTGGAAAATTTTACCATATAATTTAGGCCTTGTGGTACACAAAATAGAAGATTATCCACATTGATAACCGGTTAAAATTGTATTAACTAGACTCATTTTGATTCAAGCTGATTCTAAGAAAATATATGCCAGCCTCATGTATTTATAGTTTGAAAAGTTCTCATTGAAATGATCTACCAAATTTCAGAAAAAAAATATTTCAAATTTTTGTCGATCCAATAACAGTCAAAACAATCTGATCCATCTGTTCTTTCTTATTACCTTATTGAGAAGAACTGCACTCATGGGTAGTTTTGAATGAAGCTAGAAATATCATTTCTAGATATAGAATTTGGATTGCTTTTTGTAAAAGAATTTTCCTTTTCCATGGAGTCTTCTTATTTAAATAAGGATCCAATGTGTAATGCGTAATACATGGAGTTAGCTTGCAGTTTAGCTTTTTGGAATTGCATCTTCTCTGATGTAATTCTCCAGTTCTCTACTTTTTTCAGTCTTTAATTTCTCTATATGTGTGATGTTCCAGAGACTAATAAAGTTAGAAAAAATCATTACTTTTGAATATACAATGTTATTTCTTATAGTAGAGTGATTTTTCTCTATTTTTTCTATATGATGTGTGTGGGACAGCTTAAACATGTTAAAAGAGTACATGTGAATGGCAGCTCTGAAATAGATGTACATGAATAGAATCATGATGTTAAGATTGTACCAGATCTGGAAAGCTCATGTAGGAGCATCTTAGGATTCTTGGCAATCCTATATCAACCAAAAATATGTTTGTCTTTGAAGGTAGATTGTTAGTTTTGATCTTGGTTTGGTGGAGTTCTTACTCAGTTTGGGAGACTGGTTGCTTGGTTTCTATGGTTACCAGGGTTCTCGGTCTCTGAAGAATGCTTAGTGACTGAAGGCGTCGGTTCACTGGCGCTCAATGATAACTGTGTTCCTCGATCATGCCTAGCATGGTTGGTCGAATGGTGCTCAGTTATTTCTTCTGTTTCTCAGTGTTCTTCCTTACCGACTTGATTGTTTGGATAAATCGGCTTGGCCGACTGGTGCATTTAATTTGGGTCGTGCTCCTCATGTTATGGGTTGACCGTTGGATGTGTGGGGACCTAGATCTAGCATGTTGCATTCTTCTATGTGGATCTAATGACCATTGGGGGCCATCTTTGAGAGTTTATTTATTTTGTAAGGCTATGTGAGAGCCGACTGATGTTTTAGCATTTAATATTTTTTTGTAAAGATTTATTATTTCATTAGCCGACTTGTGGCTGGGAATCAGTATTTATAGGATGCTAGGGTAGTTTTTTAGGGGCATCAGATGGTGAGAAGGAAGGTTAGTAGCCTGCGAGCTTAGGAGTAGGAATATTAATTGGAAGTTTGAGTACAAGTTTAGATCTTTCCTGGGTACCTACCAGAGTGTTGTGTGTTATAGACCTGGGCTAGCTGAATGCTGATGCTGGGGAAAAGATTTGGATCCGATAAGATCTTGTAGACTATTACTTCCTTTGTAATTGGTCGTAACCAAGAAGGCCTTACAGCCCGACACATTGCATGTAATCGGTGTTTTCATGAATAAAGACTTCTATTTCATTTTAGATCTGTTGTTCTTATTATGTATTTCTGTTGCATATTGGTTTGGCTGCAAGGTCAGTTAGTCCTTAATTGGATCAACCGAGCTTGACTGCATCAGGTGGTATTAGAGTGAAGTGTGTTCCTATTTGAGCGAAGTCTATTCCTGTTAGAGCCGAGTGGATCTTGTGTATCTAGATCTTGATTTGAAGATGCCTCTGAGGAGAAACTGTGAGATCTCTGAAGAAAAAGAAGAAGCTACTAGTGAATTATGTCTTGATGATTTTAGGGCTTTGCAAAAACAAGTGCAAGACCTACAAGAGGAATTAAGAATTAAGAAGCCTACCTTGAAGGAAGATAGTGATGATGAATCTGAGGAAGATCATTTTGAAGAAGTTGTCGAAGAAGCTAGAGATTCTAAGAAGAATCAAATTTTGAAAGCTATGTCTAAGATTGGGAAAAGACCTAAGATTGAAGTTTCTGCATTTTCTGGATGCCTTAGGCCAGAAGAATTGATTGATTGGATCAATGAGATTGATGAATACTTTGGGTATGAAGAAATAGAAGATCCTGATAGGGTTAGATTTGCAAAGACTAAGTTGAAAGGTCATGAAAATATCTAGTGGAGAGAAGTTCAATTAGAAAGAGGTAGAAGAGGAAAAGAGAAGATCACTAAGTGGAACCGAATGGTGGATAAGTTGAAGAAATAATTCATTTAGGTGGATTATGAATTGGACATGTTTAAGAAGATGCAAGCTTTGAATCAGACTAACAAATCAGTACAGGAGTATATTGAGGAGTTTTACAGAATACTGATTAGGATTGGTCATTCTCAAGCTGATAAAGAGAAGGTTGCTAGGTATGTCTATGGTTTGAGATCTAGTATTCAGGAAGAGTTACTTACTGTGCAGATGAAAACAATAAGTGATGCTTATCAAATGGCATTAAAGATTGAAGAGAAGCTAAATAGGAAGTATGAAGGAAAATAGAACAATAGGAACCAAGGTGGTAAAACTGGTGAGACAATTGCTGAGAGTAATGTGATAGAGAATCTTAAGTTTGATGTAGGATCTAGTAGTGGTCAAGTTATTAAGAATGTTGGACAAAGAAGAAGGTGGAAGAATGAGTTCACTGGCACTTGTTATAACTATGGTGAAGCTGGTCATAGAAGTTGGTAGTGTCCTAAGAAAAGAGTTGCATTAGTTGCTAAAGAAGACATTGAGAATTTTCCAAAGAAAGGTGAATGTCTTGTCACTAGGAGATTAGCTACATGTGTTCATGAACCAGATGTAAGTGCAAGGATAAGGTATGTAATGTCATAGTTGATGGTGGCAATTCTGAAAATTTTATTTCAGATGAAATGGTTAGTAAGTTGAATTTGGAAAGAAGGAAACATCCTAATCCTTATTAGATTAGTTGGATACAAGATGTTTCTAAGGTTAGAGTTGAATAACAATGCTTGGTTAAGTTTTAGATTGGATCTTACCATGATGAGATATTGTGTGATGTATTACCTATGGATGCTTGTCATATGTTGCTCGGTAGACCCTGGAAATTTGACAGGAATGTTTTGTTTGATGGTCATGCTAATACCTATGTGGTTAGGCATGAAAGAACTCAGCATAAACCAATACCTTTACAAGAGATAGGGGTTAAAGGATGTGGAGTTATCAGGTGTTGTCCTTATGACAAACCTCAAGAGTAGAAGGTTGATGAACCTATTCCTATTAAGTCTAGTTTGAAGAAGAAGGAGAATGATATCTCTAAAGAGTTTGTTGAGATTAAAGAACAGATGGTTTTGCTGGTAGAGATGGTTCAGTAGATAGTGACATTTGTGACACAGAGAGATGCAGATGATACTGAGTTGGTTGAGGAGTTTGGAGAGGATGAACCTTACTAGGGCACTGAGGTGATCGGTAGTGGTCAAAGTCGGTTGCTATCAGTTACCAACCAAAGCAATAAGAAAAGTGGAAGACATAATGACTTTATGCATGAGATAGTGAATGGAGTGAAGACTACTTGAGATGAAGGATAAGAAGAGATGTGGGTGAAGAACAAATTTGGCATACATGTTCTGATTCCCTTGAGGCATTCCTAATTGCCTTATGAGAAAATCTTTCTTACCTAGGGTGTCTAATGCAAGAGCATCCTAGGATTCTTAGAAATCCTATATCAACCAAAAATATGTTTTTCTTTGAAGGTAGATTGTTAGTTTTGATCTTGGTTTGGTGGAGTTCTTGCTCGGTTTGGGAGATTGGTTGCTCAGTTTCTATGGTTACCAGGGTGCTCGGTCTCTGAAGAATGCTCGGTGACTGAAGGCATCGGTTCACTGGCACTTGGCAATAACTGTGTTCCTCAGTCATGGCCGGTATGGTCGGTCGACTAGTGCTCAGTTATTTCCTCTGTTGCTCAGTGTTCTTGCTTACCGACTAGATTGTTTGGATAAATCGGCTTGGCCGACTGGTGCATTTAATTTGGGTCACGCTCCTCATGTTATGGGTTGACCATTAGACGTGTGGGGACCTAGATCTGGCATGTTGTATTTTTCTATCTGAATCTGATGACCGTTGGGGGCCATCTTTGAGAGTTTATTTATTTTGTAAGGCTATGTGAGAGCTGACTGATGGGTAAAAGCACAATCGGGTGTCACCCTTTTGGCTAACCCGACTAACTCGGCTGAGTAGGACTCGGCCGAGTCCTACTCAGCCGAAGAAGGGGAGGTGCCACGGGGCACCGAGTGGCACCTACGTGGCCGCGGAGACTCGGCCGAGTCCTACTCGGCCAAGTAGGACTCGACCGAGTCTACGAGGGACTACTAATAGCCCGCTCAATGGTTTTAGCCCCTCATTTGAACAGTGAGGGGCTAAGGAAAGTGGCTAAAGAGTGATAGTGCAACTCGGCCGAGTCAGAGGTAGATTTTTTTTTGATTTTTTTTATTTTTTTGTTTGTGTTTTTTAGTTATTTTTTATGTATATATGTTGTTTAAATATTTTTTAATTATTTTTTTAATATTCATATGTAAAAAAAAGTCTTTTCTTAATATGTATTGTATTTACTTTTAAAAATGTACAAAATTAACGAATAAAACTTAAACATAGAAAACATATATAATTTAAGTAAAATGTAAACTGGAACGTTTAAAAACATGAAATAGTCCACCTACCCTTGAGACATTTAATAAGACCATTAAAACCTAATAGGATGGATGTAATTATAAGATCCAATATTTAACTTAATAATATCAAAATTAAAACATAATGGACTATCTACTCTTACTGACCTAATAGGAACACTTTTAAGACTTAACATCCACTAAATATGACCTATTAGGACCCTTAAGACCTAATAGGACCACTTAAGACCTAATAGAACTTAATAGGTCAAAATAGTTCACCCTCACTTGGCTCAATAAGACCTAATTAAAACCTTTAAGACCTAATGTGACCCTTAAGAC
The DNA here is from genome assembly GCA_027943335.1 of Chamaecyparis obtusa. Lineage (NCBI taxonomy): Eukaryota > Viridiplantae > Streptophyta > Pinopsida > Cupressales > Cupressaceae > Chamaecyparis > Chamaecyparis obtusa. The sequence goes on from BSBK01009006.1 coordinate 17,219, forward strand.
CCAATAGGACCCAAATGACAAGGACAAGTGCAACCACTACCTAGGTTAAATGACTAAACAGTGTAGTAAGCAACTTACCTTATGCACTCAATAATCATCATTGTTCGAGTTATATTGTTTTCATGCCATTAGATCAAGTTATATATTAAAACAACTTTTCTTTATAGCATGCACTTTTATTTTATTTCATTGTTGACTCCTGATAAATTAATCCTTAAGTTTTAAGTTTTCATGTTTTTTAATATTGAACAAAGTAGTTTAATAATGACTAGATGCTATATCAATAAATGGAAAGAAACAAAATAGACTAGCATAACCAAAACACATAATAGTCACAAAAATGTTGAAATAAAGTATCATTATCCATTGTAACACTCTTTGATTTAGCCCAAATATTTAGTATATATCTTTGAAATTGCATTACTTTCTTTTTGATATTTTAGAGTTGGACCATGATATTGGCATTCATCTTTATAAGACCTATAGTTGTGAGACAGGAAAGGCAATATGAAGAAAGATGTCATAGTAAATCCTAAGAATTATATAGTTATCTGATAACAATTATTAGATAACATTTGCATACTAATGTGTTTTAACTTATCACACTTTGTAATACAAAATTAATCATTTAATTATTATCAAGCCACAAGAAAACTATACCATCAATATCATATAACTTTCTATAAAGCCAAGGTAGCCAACTAAATTGATTTGAAATAGTATTGTTTGTTTGAACACTTTGCTATCATTGAACTCTTAACACTTTTCTTTTGTATTGATTTATTATTGTTAGTAGATTGAGTAATTAAACATTTTTGTCTAGTGCCAATATTATTTAATCAATTCAATTAGTTCTCTTTAATCTTAGTCATGGTCTAGATTGTCATATTTCCTTATTCTATTTGTCATGGCCCGTGGATGATCAAACTCCCCTATGCATTTTTTTTAGTCTAAATAAGTATAGTGCTGGATATTATCAAAGCTATTATTTTCATCCTTTGCTAAGAAAATTCCTATTTATCAAAATGAATAAAGCCCTAACTCTTATTATATCTAGGATACCTTAATTATAAGGTCATCTTTATTTTTAGTTGCCTAAAGTTACCAAACTAAGGTTTTGATACTATCTAAAACTTAGCATAAAGTATTTTCCTATGAAAGTTCCATAACACATTGTGGTAATCATCACACAGTCAAACATTACAGAGTCCCTCTAAGAGAAGGTTAATACCCAATAGGACCCTTAAGACAAGCTCATAAGACCCTTAAGATGAGCTCATTTAAGACCAGGTTAAGAACCATAAGATGATCTCATAAGACCCTTAAGATGAGCTCATAAGACCCATAAGACCAGGTTACTTTCAACCTAATTAAGACTCTTAAGACTCTTAAGACCCATGAACCCCTTTCCAAATTATTATACATTTTCACCATTTCTTTTAGTATTTAATTTCAATATAATGTTTTTCCCTCTCTAGTTATGGAAATTTGTACAAATTAATTTTTGTCATGTGTGTAAAGTAAATATGTACATGTAAATATGCATTCAAATTAGTAAATATGTGTGCACATGAATTAGTTCTACTACCATGATTGAATACATGTGTAAATGCCTTCAAGTTTAAATTATGTTTTTAAATATTTAAAAATATTACACATGTGCATATGTAAATGCATGAATTTAAATGTTTAATTTAATATAATTTAATTTATATTATGTAAAAATGCATTTGAAAATTAGTTCATGTGTGTTTGTTTGAAGTTTTTAAAATGTTTTCATGTTTACTTGAAGTATTGTACAACACATGTACAAATTGAAAGTTAGATATTTTTAATTTATTTAAATTAATTTGTAGATATATATATATATATATATATATATATATATATATATATATATATATATATATCAATTGATTTTCTAACATTTGGATGTATGTATATGTGCACATGTGCCTACTTACAGCGAGCATTTTTTATCTATATCTAGATCTAGATATATATTACCTTTGTGTGCATATCACTCATGGCTTCTAGTGGTTCAGATCAGAGTGTCCATGATAGTCATGGATCACGAGCTCCCTCAGACCATAATAGTACCCAGGCCCCACATGCTAGAGATAGTCGTAGAGATGAGACTATCTCTAGGATGCAGGCTGCTCTAACTGCATTAGAGTGAACACTGTAGAATAGTACTACTCTCCCTAATAGGGAGAAATTGATAGCTATACACACTGAGCTCATGAGTATGATTCAAAAGGCTGAATCATACAATCCATATGACGATGTATCGATTGATGTTTTTTATCATAGCCTATCTAGCACTGTCATAGGGACAGTAGGTTGGAGGACAGTTGATTCAGATGTCTCAGTCACTCAGGTGAAGAACATGTTTGGCACCCATTACATCAATAAGAGGGTGGTTCGAGCATATAGGGTCACTTTTTGTATAGATGACATAGTGGCCCCTTTTATATATCCTAGATGGTTAGCAGCACATCATATGTGGCCCCAAAAGGATGAGGTGCCACTATATTTCTGCAAACAATTGTTTGCAGAGTTTCATTTGGGCTATGACGTTGACTACACAGATCTACCTCCACATGCTGGTCAGGGTCGGGGGAGATATCAGGATAAGTGTAGACGACCCGATATACCACAGCCCCCTAGTAAGAGGGCATTGGTGGGTCAAAACCTTTTGGTTCTTCCAAAAGGTTTGGAGGCCTACACTAGAGCTGGGCAGGTTGCAGCTGAGGACACATGTTTAGATATGTATTCTAGCATTGCCACCATTGCGACTCAGGTTGAGTAGTTTTCATCTGATTGTGTGGGTAGGTACATGCTTCGATCACGGACGAGTGCAGGTGTATCACCATCTAGTCCATTTTATGACCCATACATCAGATTTGATCTTCCTACTCCAGATGAGATAGGACGACTACCTGAGGATCGCGTGCGTGAGATTAGTGGTATGTTAGTGAGTGATCTCCTGGCTGCTTACCGGAGGATTTCTACATTGCATGGGATTGAGCCACGTGATTTACCTACTTTCATTGGAGGAGGACAGTGTCGTAGATCCTCCACAGGCAGTAGTCGAGGTCAAAGCTCAGATGCAGAGGCAGGTTCCTCTAGACAGAGTGTGGATGATCTTACACCGCCTCCACAGCATACACAGGCTCCCACACAGCATACACAGGCTCCCACACAGCAGACACAGGCTACAACCTCACGAGTTCATAGTAGATTCTCATATTTGCTTATGGACGACGCCATTGATCCTGATGCAATGTCCTTGCACTCTTCTGAGTTATCTGACCTTGGACGTGCATTACAGCAGGTACAAGAATCTGGATTTAATTTCAATTTATATAGATATACATGTGTACATATAGTTCTATATTTAAATTTAAATGTATTTAAATGTGGTACAGGACATTGCGACAGGTGCTGCATATGGAGATTTAGAGGAGCCTGTTGATTCGATTCATCATGATACAGAGGTACACTTGAAATAAATTAAAAATTAAAATTTTATAAAATTTATTTACATTTCAAGTTCTTATATATATATATATATATATATATATATATATATATATATATATATATATATATATATATATATATATATATATATATATATATATATATGTAACATTATATTTACATTTACAGACTCAAGTCCAGCAGGACGAGGATCCACACAGGCCCGCACATCTAGCACGTGATGGTGATCATCAACATAGTTGATGTGTTCATTGATACATGTTTGGATTTTGTGATATATATGTATAGACACTTAAACATTGATGTACATGTTTGATTTTTGAGATATATATATGTGTGTGTGTGTGTGTACATTTACATTGATATGTAGGTGCATGTTTTGTATATTGATCTATTTGTACATTGACACATGTTTGGATTTTGCACTATATAGACATTTAAACATTGATGTACATGTTTGATTTTTGAGATAAATATATATATATATATATATATATATATATATATATATATATTGATCTATTTGTACATTGATACATGTTTCCAGATTTTGTAATTGAAGCCAAAAATTAATTGATCTTTAAAATTAATATTTAATTTATGTTCAATCTTTCATCAATCTAATTAATCAATCTTACTAAAAAATCTTTTTATATCAATTGTAAGTTTAAATCAATCTTTAAAATCTAACTTTATAATTAATCTTTAATTTCAATGTTCAATCTTTTTAATCAATCTTAGAAATTCAATCTATAGGTAAACCCCTTAAGCCCTATTATGCACCCTTAAGCCTTATCTAGATCAATTAATTGAAAATTAATTAATCAATCTTACTAAAAAATCTTTAATGAGTTGAAAGTTTAAATCAATCTTTAAAATCTTTAATGAATTGAGAGTTTTTAAATCAATCTTTAAAATCTAACTTTAAAATTAATCTTTAATTTCAATGATCAATCTTTAATCAACATTAATCTTCTATGCCCTTAAGTACCTCTCATGACCCCTTAAGACCGAAAATGATCTAACATGACCCCTTAACCCCTAGCATGACCCCTTCAGCCCTTAAGTACCTAACATGACCCCTTAAGACCTAAAATGACCTAACATGACCTTAAGACCTAATTTGACCTCACATGACCTAATAAGACCCCTTAAGACCTAACATGACCTAAAAGACCCCTTAAGCCCTTAAGCCCTAACCCCTTAAGCCATGACCCCTTAAGACCTTATAAGACCTAAAATGAGACCTAAAATGATCTAACATGACCCCTTAAGACCTAAAATAAGACCTAACATGACCTAACATGACCCCTTAAGACCTAAAATGATCCCTTAAGACCTAATTTGACCTCACATGACCCCTTAAAGACCAAACATGACCTAATATGACCTAATAAGACCTAGCATGACCTCACATGACCCCTTAAGCCCTTAAGGACCGAACATGACCCTTAAGCCATGACCCCTTAAGCCCTTAAGCCCCAACCCCTTAAGCCATGACCCCTTAAGCCCTTAACCCCTTAAGCCATGACCCCTCAAGACCTTATAAGACCTAAAAGACCTAATATGACCTAACATGTCCTAACATGACCTAAAAGACCCCTTAAGACGTAATATGACCTCACATGACCTAAAAGACCCCTTAAGACCTAACATGACCTCACATGACCTAATAAGACCCCTTAAGACCTAACATGACCTAAAAGACCCCTTAAGACCTAAAATGATCACTTAAGACCTAATTTTACCTCACATGAGCCCTTAAGGACCAAACATGACCTAATATGACCTAACATGACCTAATAAGACCTAATATGACCTAATATGAGCTAACATGACCTAATAAGTCCTACTATGAACTAATAAGACCTAACATGACCCCTTAAGACCTAAAATGATCTCACATAACCTCACATGACCTCACTATGAACTAATAAGACCTACTATGAACTAATAAGACCTAACCCCTTAAGCCGTGACCCCTTAAGCTCTTAAGCCCTAACCCCTTAAGCCGTGACCCCTTAAGCTCTTAAGCCCTAACCCCTTAAGCCATGACCCCTTAATCCATGAGCCCTTAAGCCCTTAACCCATTTGGCCCTTAAGCCATGACCCCTTAAGCCCTTAAGCCATGACCTATCTAATCAATCTAAACAAAAAATAGAAATATAGACCTATCTAATATTTATCTAATCAATCTAATCTGATAAATTGAAATTAAAATTCAAGTAGAAAGTAAATTGAAAGTTCTATCCAATCAATTAAAATTCAATTTACCTATCTAATCAATCTAATCAATAAATAGAAATTTATCTAGACTAGAAAGGTATGCAATTCAAGAAATCAATCTATTCTAATCAATTGAAAAAAGAATCAATCTAATTTCAATTCAAATATAGACCTACATTTAATCAATCTAAACAAAAAATAGAAATATAGACCTATCTAATATTTATCTAATCAATCTAATGAATAAATTGAAATTAAAATTCAAGTAGAAAGTAAATTGAAAGTTCTAGTTCTAAGAGAGAGAGAGAGAGAGGGGGGAAGGGGAAGGGGAAGGGGAAGGGGAAGGGGAGAGAGAGAGAGAGAGAGAGAGAGAGAGAGAGAGAGAGAGAGAGAGAGAGAGAGAGAGAGAGAATTAAAATTCAATTCAGGTTTAATCTTGATCCATAAATTCAATCTAATCATAAATTTCAAATCAAATTTAAAGTCTACATAGAAGTTTCAAATAGGATTTAAATTAAGTATGTAAAAATTAAAATCCTTAAACCTAAAGCTCCTGATACATGTAGTCTGGATCCTCTCTATCCTTTATTATCTCCAAAAGTTTTTCATGCTCTTCAATAGGCAACTTCCACTTTTGGTTTTTACTTGACCCTTTTTTTGACACAGTTTCAAACTGCAATTTCGTCGCTATAACCAAGTGACTATAATGTAGAACTCTCTCTCCACGCATGTATTCAACAAATTTAATTCCATTTTTTTCAACCTTATCTTGTTGATAATAGGTGCCTTCAATAACAACTGAACCAGTCGGATATTTTTGTCCATCGCCATCAACAACTTCTTCAAGCAACTTGTGTTTTTCCTTGGTGCATCTTAGTAGATAATAATCTACACCTTCTATATTCTCAGGATCCGCAACCACAGAAAAAATATCACCTACACAATTTATATTTGTGTACAAGTAAATGTTAAATTTAAACCTCAAGTTCATGTATAATATATATATATATATATATATATATATATATATATATATATATATATATATATATATATATATATATATATATATATATATATATATATATATATATATATATATATATATATATATATATATATATATATATATATATCATGTAAATATACCTAGAAATAAAAAATACGCACCTGTAACAACTAAATCAGAAACACGTTCATAGTCAGCTGAATATATAGGATCATGGATGTCTATGACATTGTCATCATCTTCATAAGGAGGCATTCTAATCAACACTTTATGATCCCATATTGAAACATATCCATTTGCAATATTAACACATTGACTCATTGTGTTGTTGTTAAGACAATCTTCACAAAAGCATGATTTATCTCTTAGCTGAATCAGTGGAGGCTTGTGTTGTCCCGTAGTCATCACTTGATGCAAACTTCTAATTCCAACAATTGATTGACAATTGTAGGGATTCGATCGATCGATATCTGGATTGGATGGATTGATATATAGATCTCAGTTTGAAATCATGAAAAATGTGAAATGCATTATATATATATATATATATATATATATATATATATATATATATATATATATATATATATATATATATATATATATATATATATATATATATATATATATATATATATATATATATATATATATATATATATATATATATATATATATATACAACAAGTTAAAACACACATACATGACATACCTATATATGTAGTTTCATGAATTTGAGTTTGAAAAATAAAAGTAAATTAAATAAATACCTATCACTTCCCAAAAGTAACGTTTGTTGTATTTTGTGTCTCGAGTAGCGAAATGATTTTGACACCATTCAACAATCTTCTTTGAATTCTCTATCATGTTACCTAGAGAGATATATTTTTAACAATTTAGTTATATATATACATGTGTACATGTAATGTAAAGTTTTAAATAGTCTAGTCAAGTAAACAAGTTGAATATCAAATGTATGTACACATACCTTGAAGTTCATGTTGTCGGAGTGCACGCTTCACACATGCTCCTGCTCCATCATGTTCTCCTTTTCCATGTCCACTTTCAAAGAAGTTCCAAACAAACTTAACGTTGTGTCTAGCATGTTGCATGGCTAACCAATTAAAAGCTTTTGCAGACTTAAATTGACCTACAATTCAAATAAATACAAAAATGTATTTAAATGTGACACATAAATATATCTAGAAATGCTCAAAAAAAAAATTAAAATAAAATTTATAATGCATGTACGTACTTACCTGCACACCCATCAGACCAGATCCAATGTTGTGAAGCATTTATCCCACGACTTGCAAGATTGTTGAAAAACATGTTGAAACAATGAGCCACATAGCTCCTATCATGAACCTTGTCATCACTAATATAGAAATGAACCTCCTTGATGATAATGCGTTCATTTTGATCTATACCAGATTCTATCCCATCCAAATCGTATTGTGCATGTCTATAGGTCACATGCACAAATATTGCAACTTGATCAGAATGATAATATTGACTTTGGAGCTCCTTTTGAGGGGAAAATGTATAGTTCTCCACAAAATCTACAACTGAAAGAATACAACCAAGTGGGAAACAATTTTTGGAATCACGAAACTGTTTAGCTTGCCATCGTGCACCATGACAATGTTGGATATGTGGATAAATCATAGATCAAAATCTGTCCATGAACTGAAGGTATGGTAATTCACTCTCTTTTAATGTAATTTTTTTTGATTCACCTCCTGTCTTCGTTTGGTATATCTCATATTCAAATCTCTTCCACTGGACTGGTGTTGTAACATCAATATTATCAAATTGTAAAGGAAATTGCTGCAAATTTCCACAATTATTGCATTCATTTTTTATACACTGGACATTAAATTCATCTGAACCTTCTGATTTATCACATAAAATGGACTTTACAAATTCTATTGTACTTCCAGTAACCATACCTAGATTAAGTATTGTCGTAACCTTTTTATATGATTGCAAGTATAAGTGAAACTCAACATGATTTCGACAACAACATGTTTCACGAACCTTATTTATGCGTACGAAGCAAGGGTGCAACATCTCAAACATTCTCTGACATATTTTCACATCTGAAAATTCATGTTTGAATGCTTCAAACAATTCACTTTGTGTAGTATCGACAAAATGTTTTGGATGTGAAATCTTCATACCGGTCTCTTTATCGTCCATTTGTATAGTGTCCCTTCTATTGGAAGAAACACGAGAGTGATTGGTCCAAAAATCAATGACCCGTCTTCTTACATCTTCAGAAATTCTGTCTTTACGGGGAAGTCTACAAATCTGTACCCAATTCTTTTCAATATTCATATCCAACATATTTCTCTTCCTAATATATCTTTGTATAGTTCTTTGAGATACATTGAGTAAATCAGAAATTGCTCGAACTTGATTTCTATGTGTCAATTTCTTACTAGTTATCATAGTCATCAAGGCTCTTCTAGCTGCATTTGAATCTGGTCCTTTATGATCTGCCTTGTTAACAACATTCAGTGCATCTTGTAAATTTTGAATTATTGTCTCTTTTACTTTACCTCCTCCAACTTTCCTATTATCAATACCCAACAATTCCAAAACTGGAGTCATTTCTTTTTTCTTGAATAACTTTGCAAACAATTGTGCTTTTCCCACCAAAGATTTACTCTCAAAATATTCCATCCACATATTTTTGAGATGCAATTTAATAGTGCTTTCAGGTACCAAGTGTTCCGGTTCAATTTGACTAATAAGTGATTCCTCATTCATGTCCATCAAATTCTGCATTGTAGGAAAAAAATGTATACTTCAACTACTACCAATATCCTCCCCTAGTTGAGTTGCACCTTCTACAGCGATAGGTTCTTCTTCAACATCCATTGGTTGCTCTTGGACACGTTTCGTATGACCTTTCATTTGGTCATACCTTTTACGATCATACTTCCTTGTTCTAGTCCTTTTATTTCCCATTGCTCAAATATTTAAGCAAGATTTTTCTTATTGTTTTACTACTTCGTCACTAAAAAACTTGTCTTCAAACTCTTTCGAAATCAAAATTTCTTTGAAACTTCTCCAAAAGAATGACTCCTTGCTTCAAAATATCTGTATATCCTAAAATAAGAATGTAAATTCGCAATTGATATATATTTTTTTTTAAATATTATGCACATATATACCCTTCGGTTTGAAAGGACCGGTCTCTCACGCGACCGGTCGTGAGGGGCCGACGACTTGAGGGGACTCGGCCGAGTCCCACTCGGCCAAGTCATCCTAAGTGGCATGCCAACTTGGCAGCCAAAACTTAAAAAATACAAATAATACACAATTTTCACTTGTGGTGTTTTTTTCTCTTCTGCAAATTAAAAATTTGAAAAAACTAAAACTACACTTTCGTAGATCTCGGAATTACAATTCTAAAAATATAAATTTTATATAATTTCAATTGGAAAATGTTAAACAAATTTGTAAAAAGCCACATGTAGGTATATAAAGCTTTGAGAAGTTGCCGATTTGATAAATTAAAAAAAATAGTAAATCAATTTTAAAAAAAATTAAAATTATATGAGGCACTAGAGAAGAGAATCTTCTTCAAGAATATATAATTTATTTGAATTTTAGAAAAAATTTGATAGCTGAAAAATGGCGGGAGATAAAAACTACTGATTTCATGTAAGTTGTACTTTGAATACTTATAACGGGCAAATTATAGATCGAAAACACTTCTTTCCTTTTTGTTGCACTAGGTATACATGTCATCTAAAACATATTTTGAAATTGGAAGAAAAAACAATGTCTTACTTATAATTATTTGACGGGAGGTAAACCCCCTGATTTGCTGTATTTTTAGGACATGAAAAATAGACTTTAAAAATTAAAAAAATATATTAATTTATGTCCAAAATAATTTTAAAAAATTATAGGCATAAAATTCATCCTATTTCACACATTTCATCAGTTTACATCATCTTCAAATTCTAAATAGAAATGTGACTTTTATGCCCTTGAAGTTTTTTCATTTTGGTGTTGTTAGCCTCTTCCTTTGTAAAAGGGTGACAGCTTATTGTGCTTTTACCCTGATGTTTTAGCATTTAATATTTGTTTGTAAAGATTTATTGTTTCATCAGCCGACTTGTGGCTAGGAATCAATATTTATAAGATGCTTGGGTAGTTGTTTAGGGGCATCAAATGGTGAGAAGGAAGGTAGGTTAGTACCCTGCGAGCTTAGGAGAAGGAAGATTGCTTGTAAGTTTGAGTGCAAGTTTAGATCTTTCCTGGGTGCCTACCAGAGTACTATGTGTTACAAACCTGGGCTAGCTGAATGTTGATGTTGGGGAAAAGATTTGGATCTGATGAGATCTTGTAGACTGTTACTTGCTTCGTAATTGGTCATAACTGGGAAGGCCTTACAGCCCAACACATTGCATGTAATTGGTGTTTTCATGAATAAAGACTTCTATTTCATTTCAGATATGTTGTTCTTATTGTGCATTTTCATTGCATATTGGTTTGGCTACAAGGTCAGTCAGTCCTTACTTGGATCCACCGAGCTTGACTGCATCAAAATCTCAGTCATAAATTTATATTGGGAAAGAGGTAAATATTTCTTTAAATTTTCTCCTTCTATGTTGGTTGCCTTTTATGAACATTGAGTGTTTGTTCTTTGAAATTTCTTAATGGGAACATAGGTAGAGATATACTTTGGATTTCAGCAAGTGAAGCCAATTAAAATTCACCAGATTCAATTATATGCTAATATGTGGCATAGCCATGATAAGTATAACTATTTTTGGTTTATTGTCATTTATTTTTTATTTTTTCTATATATTTTTAGGAAATTTGATTTTATCTTTGTTTTATATATACTAATCTATATATATTCACATTATTATTAAGCTTAGACTTTATATATCTTTTTTTTTTTCAAATATATAATATACTATTGTAGGTCATTTCCATATAGGAACTATCTCTTATTCTCAGGATTTGATCTTATAGTAGGTTATTTCTATTATATAGAGAACCCATTTTTTGTGATGTGGCTATGATCTTAAATTTAAATTGGTGATTTCTACACATGTTTATACAATGATTCATAATATATTGGTATTTAAAGATATTCATTTAAACATACAATATTTCATAGTTGTAATTTAAAATATTAGAACTTCTTAGAGTATTCAATAAGAGGATGAAAATTCAAGGAAAAAATTGTTGCACTTTATAAAAGAAGGCAAGCACAAATATATTTTTTCAACTTATGCAATACCATGCTTCTATGTTCTAAATTTCAAAATGATATATACTTAAAATGTCAAATTGTTACTATTGTTTGTGATTTTGTCTTTTTTTTTAATTAAAATATGTTGGATGCAATTTTATTATAAATTTAAGAAAAATATTAATTGTTAAAAAGAATTATGTAAGTGAAGTTATTAGAATGTAACTCTTACATGCTACACTTTTTTCTCTTTGATTTTTCTAATTAAATTTCTTGAATATCTAGTTCATGGAACAAAAAAACAAATTGATAATTTTCTTATTAATATTTTTAAAATTAAATTATTTTAATAAAATAGTTTCTCTAACATGTGATTTTTTAAAAAATTATTTAAGTTGTACAAGTGTTAGAGCCCCTAAAGGACTCAAGATCCCAAGATCACTACAAAAACTAAAATAATCTAAGAGAGAAAAGAAAGAGCATTAAAGTACACTTAATATATTAAATCAATATGATTATTGATGCACACAATGTATGCAATGAATAGAATGTATGCATGAGACCTTATTTATATAGATAAGGTCGAGAGTGGGAATAATTAGGATGATGACAAGTGTCATGATCCTATGCAATGTGACAACTAGGGAATAAGAAGATCACATATCTACAAGAGGCTTCAAGAAATATTTTTAACTCGCTAAGTACATTCAACATGTAAGTATGTGTGATAGTGTACCCTGTTCACACTACATTTAAGGAAAAATGGATAGGAAATAACCATTTTCACACCAACACCCACTTTAAATATAACATAGAGAGAATGATGAATAATGTAAATGATGCAATTATACAACTATGATTTCCAAGTACTAGTCCATGTTAGTACCTATATAAAAATATAATATTTTTATAAATGAATAATAAGAGAAAACCTAGTGGAACAAAAATCCTCCTTAAAAGAAGAAAATTACATTAAAAAAATGCTCTAATTAATACATAAAGGAAAAAATCTCATTTGAGAAAATATTCCCCACATAGAATAGAACAAAAGAGTCCATAGAACATAAAAGAATCCATAGAGCCTCCTTGTCATGCTCCTTTGGTAATATTCAAAGTTGGCACTTTCTAATCAAGACAATTATAAATACTAGATGCTAAAAATAGAAAATTAGACATGATCTTCTACATGCAAATGCTAAATTTAGCCACAAACTCAAACTATAGTTATTACATAAAATAGAATTAATCTAATTATACCATTGCAAACTACAAAAGAATGATGCACTTTCGAAAAAATTAACATCCAAAAATAAAGATTTCCGGAAAAAGAACTATTTAAAATGTCTTGGTTAATGTGATTCTCGCCACATATTTGAAAAGCTCAGTCCATGATAGTCTTGAGAACTCCTACTTTGTAAATAAAATGGCTATCAGAAGACTAGAAGGAGATAAAGCTCGATGTGAATAAATTCTATTATAATTTGTCCAAAGCTCTTACTAGGTAGTCTATTATTTTAAGTACGACATTTGCACAAAAGTTTGAGCACTTGGCTTAATGACTTCCCTTTCTCTATTACCAGAAGTCCATTCAAAATGAGGGAAAAGATGCATAAGATACGGCTAATACTTTAATAAAGAATATTTTCTCAGTTTAATGGGAGATATGTTTTTTTCTAGAAATAGACATGGGTATTTCTGTCCTGGAATAAAATAAACAAGGAGATTGACCTATCATAATGCGATAGAGCCTTGAAATAAGATAACAGATTCAAAGCATTTTGGGAGCAAATTAGTTGCAGGAATTACCATTTAATTCTGGCCTTTTGCTACACAGAAGAAGAATATCCACATTGGTAACCGGTTAAAATTATATGAAAATTTTTAACTAAAAATATATCTGCCAACCTCTCGTATTTATAATTTGAAAAGTTCAAAGTGACATGATATACCAAGCTTCAGAAATACATTTCTTTTTTTTTGTTACACTGACATCAAAGAAAACTCATCTACCCATGCTTGCTTATTTGGATTAACAATTCTGGAGTCAATGTTGGGGTAGCTTAAATTAGTTAAATGAGTACACATGAGACGAGTCCCAGGTCGTATGGTGGAATAGCCTCATGTTGACAACGTACCAGCTCTTGAATTCTCAACCATAGACTTGTAGTGTAAAAGAGATGAAATTTATTCACATCCTGAAATACAATATCCAATTTATTCTCCTACTTTGGTTGCTTCTCACGCTTTTTGACCATTTGTTCTTTGATAGGAATATTGATGGTGATATGGATAGTGATATGTTCTTGATCTCAGCATTTGAAAACAATTAAAATTCTTCTTACATATTGTAGTGATAGAATTTGTATATTTATGTTAATTTTGGTTTGTTATTAAGTTGTTTTGAGAAAGATGTTTTAATATAAATATATAGTAATATGTGGTCTAGTTATGATGAGTTCAATTATTTTTTTCATTATGTTTTTCTTATTTATGCTTTTCATTGTGCAACAATTGACATACTCCATTCACAGATTCTGGTACTAGGCTACCCCATGTTGATACTCTATTTGTACACTGTTTGGATACCACTAAAGAAGGGCTACTCCACTGAACATTCACACTCAACACAAAAGAGAGAATAATACATGGACTTACAAGAAGAAAATAACTTACTTTCTATTGCTTCAATAAATGAAATACACTATTCAAAAAATATATAACTTTTTAGTCTAGTAGACTTTACAAATTCTGAAAGCTAGAGCTACAAGTCACAGTTCTAAAAATCTGAAATGAAGAATTATTCTTCTCAACTTTAAATGGTTACTAGTTGAAGCCTCCAATTTATATCATTTTTTTGCTACCTAGAAACCCTAAGCCTGCTTTTGGTGGGTAAGACATGACTGTAAAGAAAAGCACCACATGCCTAATAGAAGACCAAACATTGCAAATCTCTTCAACTTCTAAAGTGGCATAAGAGAGATATCCCTCCATTTCCTTTGTAACTCTACAACTTCTCCAAAGTGGGCACCTAAGAAAAAGACTTCCCTTTTACTCTTTGTAACCACCACTTGGCATGTGTAAAAAAGTCATTTCCACTTTCTAAAGTGGACACCAAGATAAGAAATTCTTCTATTTTTCTTTTTAATCATCAGTAACATGTGTCCACTACTTAAAAATGTATTTAACATGGGACATAGATCATAGATAATAAATTATTTTATCTTCTATATCTTATTGAACATTTAATTTTTTATTGAAAATATAATTTATTCACCAAACTCAATTTAAGTAAAGAAATATTTTTCAATGATACAAAATTGTTCTTACTGTATTATATCGATTATTTATAAAATTATATATATATACATGAACAACAAAATCTATTTATTACAGATTACACCGAAAGAAAAAAAATCTTATATTAATCCATAAAACCATTAATAATATATATTTTGATTTGCATATTTCAAACTGTCTGTATATTTAGACTATACAATAAACAAACTATTATAGAATTCCTATCATTAATACCACCCTAATACCATACTTATAAATAAGTTTCACAGGAAGTGTTCCTGCAGAAATTCAGGACAGAGGATCCACCAGCATAATAGAAATAACATCAGCAGCCCCTTCCATGGGACCATATTATTATCCTCCAATTTAAATTCACCATCTGTAAGAAGCTATATACCTAGTTCAATTATTCCTCGTTTTCCGTGAACACAGCTACATTCAAATGACTAATATTTCAATAAAATGCATATATTCTCTTATTATAATGGGAGATGTTTGCTATTCTTGAGAGACAGACATGGGCATTTTTCTCGTGGAGTGAAACAAACATGGAGAAAGTCAAGCTTATCTACGAGATTCTCTCATCCTGTCATGCAATAAGACATCAAATCCATACAATTTTGGCTTCAAACCATTCGTTGCAGGAGTTACCGTATAATTATTGCCTTCTTCCACACAAAAATAGACATATATTCACGTTCATGACCGGTTAAACTTGTATGAATTGGACTCGTTTTGATTCAAACTTATCCCCTAACGTCGAATATCTATAATATGAAAAGTTCAAACTGACATGACAGTTGCCAGTTTGAGAAAGATGTCTCTAATTTTGGTGTTACAATCAGATTCAATGCAAACTAATCTACACCTGCTTGCTTATTTGGATTGAAATTTCTAGAGGCAATGTGGGGGCAGCTTAAATGAGTACATATGAGACGGGCCCCAGCTGTTATGGTGGAATAGCCTTATGTTAAGAATGTAGAAGCCCTGGAAAGCGCAACCATAGTCTTGTAATGAGAAAGAGATAAATATTTCTTCACATCCTAGAATAAAATTCCAATTTGTCCTCTTACTTTGGTTGCTTCTCACGCTCTTTTGACTATTTGTTATTTGAAATTTCATGATGGAAATGTAGATGGTGATATAGATAGTGATATAGATAGTGATATAGATAGTGATATACTTTGAATCTTAGTAGAAGACAATTAATATTTGTATGCAATTTGCATATGCATGTGAATTCTTATTTACTATTGAGTTATTTTGAAAAGGTGTTCTAGGATAAGTGTGTAGTGATTTGAATTCTTATTTACTATTGAGTTATTTTGAAAAGGTGTTCTAGGATAAGTGTATAGTGATATGTGGTACATTTATGTTCATTTTGATTATTTCTATTTACTCTCATTTATACATATCTTCATGTGTTAGACTTCATTCCAATTTTATATAAACTAATTTAACACATTCACATCATTATTATGTCTAATTTCTATATGTCTAATTATTGCCTTGAAATCTATATCCCCCTATCTTTGGCCATTTTTAGGAAATGTTAGAACAATCCCCATGGTGTATATGAAAAATTAATTTGGTGTCTTTTACTCTTTTGTTGGTCATTAGGAGCAAACTCGATATATGTTTATGTACAATGATTTAGTGTATTTAGATTTAAAGATGTTCATTTAAACATTTGAACATATCATGAAATCATCTAATTATCATGTTTGAAATCTTAGAACATCAAGAAGCATTAAAAAGAATGTGATAAATCAAAAACATGTTTCATTTATATAAATGAAATGGCTAGTACAAATATAGTTTCTCTGTTTGAAGCACCTAAAAGTAAGACATGTTTTGAATTTATAAAATGATGGGTGCATGCACAAAGATGGGCGATCAAAAAATGATCAAACTCACTTCTTATTACAAATACTATACAATACAAGCATGTTATAAATGATTTTGTGCTTTCTTTGTTAGGTTTATTCACATGCATCCTTGTCAAAAAAAATTTACTTAATAGATGTAGGAGTCTTGTGTCTTTTCTTGAATTTATTATAACATTCTTCTCATGTATATGCTTATGGTCATTTATTTTGGCTCCTTTAATGGTCTTAACCTTTATTTATTTTATTGCTACTATTGCTAGAGTTAATGATTTGGTAGAAATAAACAATGGTAACACCATCCAAACATCATTGAAGGTTTGTTTTGAAAGTGTTTCAAATGATATGTCTTCTTCTATATCACCCATTATTGTGAATACTATTCTAGAATTATATAACCCATGTAAATGGTGAGAATATTTTTCTTTCACTGACTATTTTTTGGATAGGGTACCCAAAATCATCTGAAAATACTAGGTTGATAGAGGTTATACCCTACCTGGAATTTTTCTTATCACTATGCAAAACCCAACCAAAAAGAGTTTTGTTTTAATATCATCAAAGTTAATTATGTTGATATAGTACTTAGTTGTGGCCCTTGGCTTATCCATCAATTCCTTTTTTACTTTTTCCAAACATATAAATGGGATTATGATGATGAGTCATGAAAATAAATGTATATCTTGAATTCCCTATATTACCCCTATCTTGCTAGAGTTCACTCCCATAGTAGTTAGGAGGCGTAATGAGTATAAGGGACATTTTCTTATTGTAATACCAGAGAGAGAGAGAGAGAGAGAGAGAGAGAGAGATATTAAATACTGGATAACATAATATATTGAATAATGAATGAATTGATTAGAATATTATTTTGGATTCAATTGTATGTTCATTTTTATATCAACATTTCATATCATACTCTATGATCTATCATCAGGATGAGAGAGTGCAAGAAGAGAAATAGATTATACATCATGAAGTATGATCTGAAACATTGATGTAACATTTTGCATAGAGTGTGATCGAAAAAAATTCTCTTCTTTCACTCTCTCATCCCAATGATGGATCAGAGAGTAAGATCTAACATGTTGATGCAAAATTGAACACACAATCAAATCTAGAAACATATTCCAGTCAATCAAGAGATTGTGAAAAACTAATACATTTAATTAATGAATCTTTATCAAACTTTGGAGTATTTTTTATCAATTACATTGCACAAATAAACTATTTATTTTATTTTCAACTCTCTTATCTTAAATTAGCTTAATGTAAGCTACTACAAAATATTTGACTATTTTTATAATATATGCATTGGGGTATTTAATAACGACATGTAGCATAGTATGACTCAAAATTCTAGTTTGTGAATCCATTTTCGATACCGACATTTGGTTCTATTTTGGAACCCTAGTCAAGTAATAGAGAATGGATCGAATTGGAAAACCATTAATTGAGTTGAAAAAAGAGATACTATGAAATATATTATAAATAAGATATAAATTTGTCTATGATATATGAAAAATTCCATCATCTCATTGTCTTTAAAGAGAAGGTTATGTACCTAGGGGATGATGAATAAAAATTGGGGGTCCTAAAGGAAACCTTTAAAGATATAACATATACTCAAATAAGACAAAATTAAGCCATGTGATATGCATAAATGGGTCAATGTAACATCAAAACATTAACACCCATGGTGGAAGGAGATATAAAGCAATTAAAAGTTTTCAAGGATAACATTGAGGTTCTGATGGAATGGAATGGGGAAGAAAAATAGAAAACAACCACAATAAAATAATACAATGGAAAAGGCTAAGAAGAGTGAGGTAGTTCAAGTGCTAAAAGAGATATGAAAAGGGAGGAAAACAATGAGAACATGTTTTCTAGAAAAATGTTGTGCAAATTAGCATGCCATTGGAGCTATAGTAAAATTAAATATGTAAGAAAATAATGGCTTTGTGCATAGAGAGGAGCATATGCGTAAGCCATTCAATGGCACATAGAAATATTTAACCACTCACATACTATATATATATATATATATATATATATAAACTAAACTTGGAAGAATAAATAAGGAATACGGTTACAAACAAACATTCCATATAGAGGTTGTAGCTAAATCAATGCACAAGGAACTATTGATATTTTGAGTACACGTGGATAAATGAATGATCCATTGAATGGATCGTTGAAGTGTTTAAAAACTCACACTAATAAAGAAATAGAAAGTATAGCTAAAATATTATGAAGGATTAAGGAATATGATAGTTCTCAAACATTACATGAAAAAATTTGCAATAATATGGGTGTTCTACCACTTCCCGTATTGACATAGACACAATGCACAATAAACCATATTTGACCTATTGGAAAATAATAATGGATGAAATATTTGAGGGATATGTAACCCCTTAGTAAAATTATTGTGGAGTTTTTGGGTTAAATGACCTCAAATATAAATATGGAAAAAAAATGATTATCAATTTAAAAAGATAGCATATTAGGTAGTATAGGACAAAGATGATAAAGGGTGACCCCACAATAGTGGGTTACACTTTTTTAGACATGCTGATTTTTGCTGAAATAACACATTTTTAATAAAATATGATTATTTAAGATTTGAGGGGTTCCATTTGAAGGATTTAATTACAAATGGTTAGCTCAAAGCCTCTTAGATTAAAAAAACATGGATATAACATCTATACTCCTCATTCATACCTACAATGGATTCTCCTTCGAACCTATTAAAATGCTAATAAAAAATCACATCGAATTTATCTTTTGGCTGATCAAATGAATCGATTTGACAAACCTATCTATGTAGTAAGGTACTAATAAGAAAAATATTTCCAATTATTATAATTTTAATATATATTAAGCTTATTATGACTTTGTATTTTTAGTTTTACTAAACATAGATATTTCACCGTATGTCTACCTCTATGTTTGACGCTTATGGAAAAATAGTAAACGAGAGAAAAAAAATTCTAAAAAATATCTATGCCCTAGGTATTGAAGTTCTCTTTCTATTAAAAAAATAAGAATGAAATTGGACAAATATACGACAAGTTATAAGCTATGTAGTCAAGGTATGTCAAAATTACGGTTTAGTCAACTTCAAATGTTAATAAAATATGCAATAATAGTGATAATGTAATCAAAAAAATTGCATGCCCTTTGTATCGATGTTACAAAACTAAATTAGAAAGAATCACATTGATATCTATTTTAGAAAAAAAGTTATGCTCTATGAAAACCAAGTAACTCTTTGAAAATGACATTTTCTGCAACATCCCAGTTTTCGTGGGAGAAAGAAAAAACCATTCAAATCAATTCAAAAATTAAAATTAAAAATATATTTAGAATCTAGACAGAAAATCTTAAAACACTCTGATTTACTTCATCTTCTGATTTCAAATGGTTTAATGACAATATGCATCTGAATCTGATTTTTTTTTTCAAAATGTCGAGTTCGGTGTTTGTTCAGGCAAAATAGTATAACCCACTATTGTGGGTTCACCCCTAAATATTTAGTAACCTAACTAACACTACCATTGATAAGATTAAGGAAGAATGTGAACTATTTGTATTCAACAATATGTCATCAAAAAATGAGAAGACATATGCCAAATAATGTTATATAGGATAAGTGACCCTAGACTAACATATGCATTAACCTAGGTCAAATTATTCTCCCGTACATGTTATAAATATGAGTATGCATGGATTTTTGTCAAAGAATAAAATACATGTAGTCTTGTAATTGCAATTTTGTTAATTGTATTTGACTAGGTTTGACTCTATGCATGTAACAATCTATGTAAAATAAGGCTAATTTGAACAAGATTTGTAGAATACAAAATATATAGAATACAAATGCACAAGAGAGTTAAAAATATAGAAATGAACCTAGTTTTTATTATACTATATGTAATTTCTCAACATGTTCTAAAGGTGATGTTCACTTTTTCTTATGAATTCTTGCAATACGATAAGTACAACATGATAATAATTATGAATCATACAAATGACATGATACTTGATAGAATATTATAGTAATCTTGATAGTTCCCTCAAAATTATTCACTTGATTGATTAGGATTAGAGAGACATTCTAGGAAGAGCTTATAATGTTTAAAAATGAGAGGGGGGGTTTCTTTTGTATGTAACTAACACCTTTCAACAAGAGTAAGATGCAAGAATATTTTTGTTAAGGGTCAAGAACATTGGCAATCACATATTTTGAGGAAAATTGGGAGGACATGAGCACTAGGCATCCTTGTCTAGCCTTTTCTAGCTACACAAAGATCTACAAAAAGGGTTTGAAGATAATGTATTGTAGATCTAGACCCAAATTAGTGTTATTTTCAATATAAATGATATATAATCTCCAAAACAAGTGTTAAGAAAAATATAAAATTATATAACTTATAATACAATTTACAATGTTACATTAATCCCACACTTTAGTGGGGATATTATCTTATGCACATACCCACAATAAAGTAAATATAAGTAAAGGTTAAGGAACTTATCAAACATACCCAATATGAAGGAAATACCTATAAAGTATAAGGGAAACACAAAGAAAACATGAGTTGAAGAAATAAAAAAGAACAAAGTACAAACATAAGACTCATGGTAGGCATACAAGACACAAATAATAAATTTAAGACTCATAGAAGATAGATAACTCAAATAGAAAACACATAAGATATGACTAAAATATTATATACATAAAGAAAACACATAAGTCATGTAAGGAATTTAAGTGATGCAAGGAGGATTAATAACTAGGGCCAAAGGCTCATGCAATTACTAGACCACCTTGCATAATCACAATAAGAAAGTAATAACACATAAAAGGAGAGAAGGGAAGCAGATCATATTCATATATTAATTCATTCAAACTTGATACATGTCAGGCTCTAAGGCCTTCTCGGTTGCGTCCAATACAAACAGGAATCAATTACAAAATAGAATAGTCCTCCTACATCATGTGAGATCCTTGATCTCTCGCTTGCTTCTTCCTCACTCTCACAAAACCCAAAACACATCATTACATTTATACACGAGGCTACTAAATAGGTTGACCCAACAGAATCTTCAAGATCCAGCATTGGAGAAAGAAAGGACCCAAATTTAGGTCCACATGTTTCCCAATGAGAGATCCCAACATTAATGTCATGACCAAATTTAATGCATAATTCAGGCTAGACAAAAGATCCAAAATAAAAACTTATTGGTGAACTAGGCCACCGAGCAACAAAGAACACACCGAACCCACTCAGTGAAGAACACCGCTGAGTAGAATAGAACATAGAAAAGCCACTCGGTGAAAGGCACCACAGAGAAGAGATAGCACACCACTGAGCAGTAATCGAGCTCGTCAGTGAACAAATAGGTACACTCCACTGAGAACTCCAAAGCAGTTATTGATCACATCTTACAAGCTACTGAGATATAGGATTGCCATGAACCCAAGATGCTCCTGCTTCAGACACTCGGGATTGAAAAGAAAATGATTCTATGAATCACATGAGTGAGGTATAACCTGAGCTGAATCCAATGTAACTTAGATTGAGAAATCCATGTAGAGTCTTCAATTGGTTTGTTCTTCCACTTTACTAAGTATTCCATGTAATCCTTTCCTATTGTGCTTCTGCCAACTCTTCGTTCCAAAATCTGTTCGACTTCTTATGTCTTCTTCTTAGGATAATCACTTGACATTGTCACTTCTTCATCAGGACCGTGCTACTCATATAAATCTACAATGTTGAATATTCATGATATGTCCATGTCATCATGTAACTCTACTTCATAAGCATTTCCCATGTCAAACTTCTTTGGTACATTGCGAGGACCAAATTTCTTCATCTTCAACTTACTATAGATTCCAACAAGAAATATTCATTTCTTCAAATGAACCATTACCTCATCACCAACCTTAAAAATCTTATGTCTTCTTGACCTATCTGCACTATCCTTATATTTATGATTACTCTTCTCCAACTTATGTTTCACTTCCTCATGCAATGACTTCATAAATTCAACAAATTATTCCCCTTTAGCACTCATCTTCTCTTCTCCAGCAATATCTTTCAATTTTGATATACCCCTCATTTGTATGCCAATAATAATTTGAAAAGGTGTCTTGTCAATTATCCTATTCATTGAATTATTGTATGCAAACGCTGCCTGTTCTAACATTAAATCCCAACTACTCAGTTTGTCTCCAACTAAGCATCTCAACAGGTTACCCAAACTTCTATTTACAACCTTTATTTGTCCAACAATTTGTGGATGAAATGTCAAACTATACTTCAACTCGGTGTTCATCTTCTTCCATAGAGTCTTCCAAAAATAGCCGACAAACTTACTATCTCAATCAAAGATGATACTCCTCGGTAATCCATGCAATCTAACAATCTCCTTGAAGAAAAGATCTGCTATAGGCACATTACATCTGATGTTTTCCTACATGGTATGAAATGGTCCATCTTGGAAATATATCCACAACAACAAATATGGAATCATTACCTCTTGTTGTCCTTAGTAAGCCAAGAACAAAATCCATGTTGATATCAGTCCAAAGTTTCTCAAGGATCAAAAATCGGTGTAAACAATCTAGTATTCTGACTTACTCCTTTTGCAACTTGACAAACTCCACAACTCTTCACAAATTTTTGAGCATCCTTATACAACTATGGTCAAAAATACCTTTCCTTAAGAAAACAGAATATCTTATCAATGCCAAAGTGCCCAATCAAACCAATACTATGCTTCTCCTTTATCAAATTAGTTCTCATTGATCCTCTTAGTATACATAACTTATTCTGACTACCCAAATACTATAAATCCTTATGAGAAATATACAAAAAAATTCCTTCGGCATCAAATAGTGTCTCCATTTCTTGAAGGCTTGAAAAATAGCATAGAATTCTTGATCATAGATAGAATATTTCCTTTTAGCATCATTCAACTTCTCACTAAAGAAGGCAATAGATTTACCTTCTTGACTCAACGCAACTCCCATTATACTTCCACTTGCATCACATTCAACTTGGAATACCTTACTGAAATCAGGTAAAGCTAACAAAAGAAATTTAGCAACCTTCTATTTCAAAGTCTCAAAACTATTATCAACTCTATGTGTCTAGTTGAATTCTCATTGTCTTGGTCATAGAATTGTAAATTAAATTGAAATTTCTGATGAACTTTCGGTAAAAAATTTCTAAACCATGGAATGATCTTACCTCACCCACATTCTCAAGTGTAGGCCACTCAAGAACAGATTTAACCTTCTCAGGGTCCATCTTCAAACCATTAGCTGAAATCACAAATCCCAAATATACAATCTCCTCTTTCATGAAGGAACACTTTTTTAGATTAATTAGCAACTTTTCCTCTTTCAATCTTTGCAATACCGGTCTAATGTGCAACAAATAATCTTCTCTAGTTTTACTGAATATCGAAATGTCATCTAGGTATACAATCATGAATTTACCCAAGAATTTCTTCAGAAACTCATTCATTAACCTCATAAAAGTATTTGGTGCATTAGTTAAATCAAAAGGCATAACCAACCATTCATAAAAACCTTCTTTTGTCTTGAAATAAGTCTTCCATTCATCAACTTCTTTGATTCTAATCTGATGATATACACTCTTCAAATAAATCTTGGTAAAATATTTTGCTCCACTCAAGCAATCCATTATATCATCCATTCTCTATATAGGAAACCAATTCTTAATTGGTATCTTGTTTATAGCTCTAGAATCAGTACACGTTTACCATTCTCTATTCTTCTTAGGTATTTCATCAAGTAGTTCTTCATGTATTTTTTATTTGATTTGTTATATGAGTAATAGAAGACCAAACATTGCAAATCTCTTCAACTTCTAAAGTCGCATAAGAGAGATATCCCTCCATTTGCTTTGTAACTTTACAACTTCACCAAAGTGGGCACCTAAGAAAAAGACCTCTCTTTTACTCTTTGTAACCACCACTTGGCATGTGTAAACAAGTCATTTCCACTTCCTAAAGTGGACACCAATGATGCAAGGGCATTCTTGGGTCCTCGGTGAATCTACATGGTGGTGTGTTACATGGTCGATGTTACTTGATTGCATCCTTAACCGGTGGTCTTGGTTATTGAAGGAAGCTTGATCGCTGAAGGAACTCGGTCAAGCTTCTTGTGCTCAGTGGAACTAGTGCTCGGTGATGTCTGTGTTGCTCAGTATTTCTTGGCTTGGTCAATTGTTTTGCTGGTGCTCGATTATTTCTCTGGTGCTTGATAGTTTTGGTTTACCGACTGGAGTTCTTGGTGATTTGGTTGGCCGACTTGGTGCATTTATTGTTGGTATCTTTTTTTGGATTCTCCTATGTGGATCTGGAGGCTGACATGTTGAATTTAATAATTGTAAGGCTATTTGAGAGTCGACTTGTATTGCATTTAATATTTGTTTGTAGGAGTTAATTGTGTCATCCAGCCGACTTGTGGCTAATGATTAGTATTTATAGGATGTTTGGGTAGTTATTTTAGGAAGGAGATTAGAGGTTCTAAGAGTAGATCTGGGGGTAGCAGATAAGTGAATTTGTGGAAAAGATCCTATGAGATCTTGCAGATTAGATTGTTATCTGATAGTTTGTAATAGCAGAGCTAGTGGTTTGCATACTTAGAGACAAGGATTTCTTGGTGGCTTGCGAGCACAAGTTCAAATCTGCCTTAGGGTTTCCATCAGTTGTTGATTTGTCTCATAAATGAACTAGCTCAAGTTGTATTGGATCTTTTTGATCTTGTTGAATTGTTTCTGATTGTAATTGGCCCTAACCAGGAAGGCCTTACAACTGGGCATATTAATGGAAAATATGTTTTGAACATATCTTGTTGTGTTATTTTGTTGTGTTGTTTTGAAGATGCAAGGTTGGACTATCCTTAATTGGATCCACCATCCTTGACCTGCGTCAGGTGGTATCAGAGCTGAGTTGATCTTGTTGAGCCAAGGTTAACATAGGAAGACTGATCTTGTTGGTGAAGAGATCGTATGATCTGGGTTGCAGATCTGTGGCACTGAACTTGTGGAATCTTTTCCTAGTTGTTTGTGTGAGGTGGCTGGTTGTGATCTAACTGGCATACAACTTGGAGGTTTTCACAAGGTGGTCAGTGTAGGGTTTTTTGTAGAGGATTTTCTCTTATCTTTAAGGATTCCTCTGAGAAGATTGGATCCTAGAGTGATTGTGGATCTCTGTGTTACTATGGAATCTAGGATTACAAAGAAGGTGAAATCTAATTTCAGATCAGAGATGGAGTTGATGAAGAATGACATGGTCACTGAGATCATGAGAGCTATGACTATTGTACCTCAGAATGTTGGTACTGAAGATGGTTATGAGGAAGCTGTTGAAGACTTTGAAGCTACTAGATATAGTGGTGATGACCGGAGGGATAGATCTGGTGAAGATAGAACTGCTCGGTTGTATAGATCTGGAGCTCAGTTAAGTAATAGTTACCGAATGGAAGTTTCCACTTTATCTAGTACTTTGAAGCCTAAAAATTTTATTGGCTGGATTGGTGAACTTGAAGGATTCTTTGATTTGGAATAAATTGAATATCCTCTTCATTGGCACAGACAAAATTGAAAGGACATGCTGCTCTTTGGTGGAAATAATTACAAAGAGATAGAGAAGATGAAGGTGAAATGAAGATCAATCGGTGGAGGTTGATGGTGACTAAGTTGAAAGCTAAGTTCATACCTACTAACTATGAGCTTGACTTGTTTAAGAAGTTGCGGAATCTGAAACAAAAGGATCTGACTATTGAAGATTATACCACGGAGTTCTGCAAAATTACTATTTGGTCTGGACACAGAGAACTTGTTAAGGAAAAGGTAGCTCGGTATGTGAATGGTTTGAGCTTTAATATTTAGGATGATCTTAGTATGCTAAAGATTGATTCTGTTGAAGATGCTTATCAGTATGCTCTGAAAGAAGAAGATAAGTTGAAGAGGAAACAATATAGTAATCCCTAAGGGAAGGAAAAGATTGATCACTTGGTGAAGGATAAACTGACTACAGAATATGAATAGAAACCTATAGAACTGAAGAAGAAGATAGGTAGAGTTATCTTTAAGGGTACTTTCTATAACTGTGGTGAAGAAGGACGCCATTCTTTTGAGTGTACATAGAAGAATCTTGGTGACCGACGAACTGCTATGGTGAATGAAAATGTTGAGAATGAACTTGAATCTAAGAACTTGCTGGTTCAGCGAGCATTGCTTGGTACAAAGGCGGAACCTTGTCAAAGGAGTAACTTGTTCAGGACTCGGTGCAAGTCTAAAGGTAAACTTTGTAATGTTATTGTTGACAGTGGTAGTACTGATAACCTTGTTGCTAAGGACATGGTTTAGAAACTTGGTTTGAGTAGAATGAGACATCCACATCCTTATAGGATTGTTTGGTTGCAAGACGATCATGCTCTGGAAGTAAGAGAACAATGCTTTATTGATGTTCAGATTGGCCAGTATAAGGATCATGTGTTATGTGATATTGTGGATATGAATAGTTGTCATATATTGCTCAGTAGACCTTGGCAATATGATTGTAGAGCTATGTATGATTGTGTGGAGAATGTGTTTACTATTGAGAAGGATGATAGGAAGTTTTCCTTGATGCCTTTGCTGGATACATCACTCGATAGGAGAAGTCTGAGTATTGGTAGCCAAGTTGAGTTGGTAGATCTTGAGAGAATGAATGATCAATTTGGAGAATGGACCTATGTGTTGTCAAGGAAAGACTTGAAAAGATAGAGGAAGCTAAAGTGGAAGAGTATGCAAAATGAAGAGATGGGGGACATGTATGTGAAGAACTAGTTTGGGGTTTATGTGCTGAATCTCGGAAGATGTTCTTCTCACATATGAACATCTTTTTGAACCTGGGGTGTTTGATGCAAGGGCATTCTTGGGTCCTTGTTGAATCTGCATGGTGGTGTGTTACTTGGCTAGTGTTACTCAGTTGCATCCTTAACCAGTGGTCTCAGTTATTGAAGGAAGCTTGGTCACTGAAGGAACTCGGTCAAGCTTCTTGTGCTTGATGGAACTGGTGCTTAGTGATGCCTATGTTTCTCAGTATTACTTGGCTTAGTTAGTTGTTTCACTGGTGCTCGGTTGTTTCTCTGGCACTTGGTAGTTCTAGTTTACCAACTAGAGTTCTTGGTGATTTGGTTGGCTGACATGGTGCATTTATTGTTGGTAGCTTTTGTTGGATTTTCCTATGTGGATCTAGAGGCCAACACATTGAATTTAATATTTTTTAAGGCTATTTGAGAGCCGACTTGTATTGCATTTAATATTTGTTTGTAGGAGTTAATTATGTCATCCAGCCGACTTGTGGATGATGATTAGTATTTATAGGATGTTTGGGTAGTTGTTTTAGGAAGGAGATTGGAGGTTCTGAGAGAAGATCTGGGGGTAGCAGATAAGTGAAGTTGTGGAAAAGATCGTGCGAGATCTTTCAGATCAGATTGTTATCTGATAGTTTGTAATAGCAGAGCTAGTGGTTTTCATACTTGGAGACAAGGAGATTACTTGGTGGCTTGCGATCACAAGTTTAGATCTGCCTTAGGGTTTCCATCAGTTGTTGATTTGTCTCAGAACTAAACTAGCTAGAGTTGTATTGGATCTTGTTGATCTTACTAAATTGTTTCTAATTTTAATTGGCCCTAACCCGAAAGGCCTTATATTCGGGCATGTTAATGGAAAATATGTTTTGAAACATATCTTGTTATGTTATTCCACTGTGTTGTTTTGAAGTTACAAGGTTGGACTGTCCTTAATTGGATCCACCATCCTTGACCTGTGTCAACCAAGTTAAGAAATTCTTCTATTTTTCCTTTTAATCATCAGTAACATGTGTCCACTACTTAAAAATGTATTTAACATGGGACATAGATCATAGATAATAAATTATTTTATCTTCTATATCTTATTGAACATTTAACCTTTTATTGAAAATATAATTTATTCACCAAACTCAATCTAAGTAAAGAAATATTTTTAAATGATACAAGATTGTTCTTACTGTATATCGATTATTTGTAAATATATATATATATATATATATATATATATATATATATATATATATGAACAACAAAATATATTTATTACAGATTACAACAAAAGAAAAAAAAATCTTATATTAATCCATAAAACCATAAATAATATATATTTTGATTTGCATATTTCAAAATGTCTATATATTTAGACTATTCGATAAACAAACTATTATAGAATTCCTATCATTAATACCACTGGTATTAATGATGGGAATTCTATATGCCAACACATCTGGTACTGTACATGGACTCAAAATTTATTTGATCAAACCTTTATGCAACAACTCTTAAACTTGTCAGTTGAGTTCATCATTCTCAGTTGGTGTTAGTCGATATGGTGCCTTATTTGGAAAACTAGCTCTAAGAATCAAATCCATACAATGACTAATACTTCTCATCGGTGGAAAACCATCAAGTACATTATCTAAAATGATCCCCTTATACTCAGTGAGCATCTTCTCAACCTCTTCAATAACTTTATCTTCTATTTTCTCACTCGGTTTGTTAGGAATCACAACATAACAGAGATCATTTATCTTCAAATCCTTAACAAGCTATCTACCTTCCATCAAACAAACTTTCACAGATTGTACATATCTCACCAACAGATTCTTCAATCAAAGGTAACAAGATTTGTCTCTTGCCATTGGCCTAAATAGTATATTTGTGCAATCTTCCATCATATACAACATGTCTATCATATTGCCAAGGTCTACCCAACAAAATATGACAATAGTCCATAGGCATAATATCACACAAAACCTTATCATAATACTTTCCAAATTTCAGATTTACAAAACATTGTTCACTTACCATAAGTGTATGTTCATCTTTGATCCATGAAATTTGATAGGGCTTTGGGTGCTTCAATCTTTCCAACTATAACTTTGTAACTATTTCTTCTAATGCCAGATTCTCTAAACGTCCACTATCAATGATCACTTTCCAAACTTTGTCTGTAACTCTACATCTGGTCTTAAACAAACTCTTTCTTACTAGATCTTCCTTAGTCTTTTCACTCCACAATGCTCTTCTAACCATCAAGTTTCCTTCCTTCTCAGGTTCATTTGGTGAATCTTCATGCACCAAAGAATTTCTTCTACTAATGACCTTCTTTCTTGTATGTGTACACTCAAATGATCTATGTCCTTCTTCTCCACAATTGTGACAAGTTCCTCAGGATCCTCCTCTACCATATCCACCTTGGGAGTAATTACCTCTTCCTCTAGACAAACTTTCACCTTTCCACCTAGGCTTGCCTTTGTCTTGATTTGTCTTGTCCTGATTGCATCTACTATTTTCAGCATATGATCTACCTCTTCCTTGAGGGAAACTACCACCTCTTTCTCTTTGTATTTGCTCATGCTTTTTAATCAATTTTTCCTCATCTTTTAGGGAAAATTGATAAGCCTCCTCAATACTCTCCATTTTGACCAAACTGATCTATTCTTGAATAGAAGTCCTTAATCCATTCAGGTACATTTTAATCCTTTCCACCTCATCTTCAATATGTCTAGATCTAATATCTAACATGTGAAATTTCTCGGTGTAATCCTTCATAGAGCTATCTTTCTACTTCAAACTTTGCATTCTCCTAACTAGGTTAATCTGATAATCACAAGGTAGAAACTTTCCCTTCAACTTATTTACCATCTTATCCCATACCTTGATTTTGGTTTTACCTTTCTTCTTTTGATCTAATTGCATATGCACCCACCACAAGGATGCATGACCTTTCAATTTTGTGCTTGCAATTTTTACCTTCTTCTCATCTGATATGTTCTCATGCTCAAAATGTTTCTCCATCTCAATGATCCATTCCATCAATTCATCTAAATCTAGCTTTCCACAATAATCAGGAGGGTTAAACTATGGTGTAACCCTCAAACTTGTCAATTCTTGCAGGAAAGTTTCTTCTCCTTGATCCATTATAGGTGCAGGTGTAGCTACCTCTTGTGCTTCTTCTGCTCCATCATCACTAACATCGTCAAGATGTATTCCATAATGTTGGGCTATCTCAACAACTTCCAATCTAGCAGTAATTTGTCTTAGCATATTAGCTAAACCTGGATCTGCATCTCTCCTTCCTTAAACCATCTTGAAATCATCTGCAATTTTAGATTAGATCATAATATTCTACCCCACAATAGATAACCAACTAGGGTTTACAAGAAGGAACCTCAATCAAAGACCTAGGTTCACAAACCTAGATCAAAACTCACTCTGATACCACCTAATGCAAGGGTGGTTAATAATTGGGGCCAAAGGCTCACCTAATTACCAAACCACTTTTCATAATCATAATACATAAGAAATAACATAGAAAAGGAGAGAAGGGAAGAAGATCATATTCATATATTAATTCATTCAAACTTGATACATGTCAACCTCTAAGGCCTTCCCAGTTGCAGCCAATACAAATAGGAATCAATTACAAAATAGAATAGTCCTCCTACATCATGTGAGATCCTTGATCTCCCACTTTCTTGTTCCTCCCTCTCCCAAAACCTACAACAGATCATTATATTTATACACAAGGCTACCGAACAGGTTGGCCCAATAGAATCTTCAAGATCTAGCATTGGGGATAGAAAAAACCCAAATTTAGGTCCATAAATTTCCTAATGATCGATCCCAACATTAAGATCATGACCAAATTTAATGCATAAGTCAGCCAAGACAAAAGATCCAAAAGAAAACCCTTCAGTGAACTAGGCCACTGAGAAATACAGAACACACCGAACCCACTCGGTGAAGAACACCACCAAGTATAATAGAACACAGCAAAGCCACTTGGTGAAAGGAATCACTAATAAGAGACACTACACCACCAAGAAGTAACTAATCATGTTGATGAAAAAATCAAAACACTCCACCAAGAACTCCAAAGCAATTACCGAGAACATCTAACAAGATACAGGATTGCCATGAACCCAAGATGCTCCTGCATCAGTAAAACAATTGTGAAACATATGATGATAATATAATGAAACAAAGATTGGAATCTAGTGAGCCAAGGAGACCTTGGTATTAAAAGTTATCTCAAAACCAAGCATCATTTCTAAAATTTAACAAACATATGAAATAATTATTATTAAAAATAACATTCAATATCTCAATACAAAAACATAACACTATTAGCAAATGGTCAGCTCTCCCCTCGGGATTCATGACATGGTTTAACCACCTCATGTGTCTTCTATAAGTCTAGTCGTTCGATCGAGCATTAACAGGTCGATCTTTTGGTGCAATGGCAACCACTAAGTTTGTAACAAGTGATATCAGACCTTGGTCATAGGTTTGAATCACCTCGGGTAGCACTGAGGGGGATATTGTTGGCAAAATGGTTAGTTCTCCCCTCGGGATTCATGACATGGTTTAATCACCTCCTGTGTCTTCTATAAGTCTAGTAGTTGTATCGGGCTAGGTCAATCTTTTTGTGTTACATCAACCACTACTTGTAACAAACACAAATATTTAAGAACCCATTTAGTACAAACAAATAAGGGTACATGGCTCTAGAACTAGCTTTCTCTGTCACTAGAGATCATACATTTTGTAAAATCCCTCATGGGCCTAAAAAGTTGTGTTATGCTAGATTATCATGTATGACCAATTCTTCAAGGATTATAAACAAAAAAATCCTAAAGTAGTAATTTTTGTTATATTAGGTAATTTGTGTCAAAGTTGTGTGATGTTGGGTGATATATAGACAACCAAAATTAAAAGACATAGGTTGATTTCCAAATCTTGGAGGGAATTATAAAAATAACACCACTGGGGGAGATTAATGAGGTCAAGCTTTAGGATGCCCCCTCAAAATACTAGTATATATTGTTATGATGATATTATAAGGAATATGAAAGAGGAGAGAAGGAGACCCTCTTTGGGGATACACACCTTTCATATAAGGGGAGGGGACCTCATCATAGATACAAATATCAAAAACAAATGAAAGGGATCCTCATTAGGGATATACCGTTTGAAAAAAATGAGTGGAATTCTTATCAAAGATACACCTCCAAAACCATTAAGGAAAGGGATCCTAATTAGAGATACACCTTTCCAAAACAAAGGGAATGAGTCCTTATTAAGGATACAACTTCTATAAAGGAGAGTGGATCCTAAAATAAAGTTACATACCTCTCAAACACAAATTATCCTTTCCTACTAGGGCATATGTGAGGTTAAACATATTGTAGACTTTATGTTTCTATAAAAAAGGAATGGTTTGACTTAATATTGTACCACCATGAGAGACAATGAGGTCTTTTAGAATGTTATAAATGTCAAAAAGTGAGTATCAACATAACAATGAAAATTTTATCAATTAAGATAGATACGAAAATGAAGAAGCCTAATGTTTCATGTAATGTGAAAAATAAATAGTTGTATCACTCACCTAAATCAATAAGTTGTTGTACTTTATCTCAAAAGTCCCAACATTCACTACTAGAATGGCCAAGAAAATGATGATATGTACAAAAATAATGTTTTTTTAAAATTATTTTTATGAAATTTATTACATGTTGGAGGAAGATTAATCAAATTTTTTAAGAACCTTGACAATATTTTCTCTTCTTTACAAGAAGAAGATTTAGACAATGAAGGAGGGGATGTAGATGAAGAAGGTTGCAAATCTAAATTCCGTTTGTATTTAGGTACATAAAATCTAAAGAAAGAAAGATGATGTAATCAAAGATGCATATCTCTTCAAAGAGAGATAATCATCAAGCATAACAAATAATTATATGCAATAAATAATGTCATGTTATAAAAGATGAAACTCGACAAAGGGGGAGTAGATCCTTATGAAGTATAGGATATTGAAACACTGTTATATTCCCCCAAGCATGAAGACAAAAATAAGGAGGCTATTATGTTGCTCACAAAGTATTGAAATTGTACCACTTTGAATAACAAAGTGTTCTAAATAAGGAAAGCTACCAAAGCTACATAGTGTGGAGAAACATAATAGGTGAAGGGAGTGTTAACGCACTATGTTGGGACTTAGAAAAATCATGAGATCTATTGTAATATGAATAATAGCTCTGTCACATATATCTTGAATATTTTTTTAAAACTCAACACAATCAGTAAGAGAATGAGAACAAATTTGATGAAAAAGATAATGCACACCATTATTATTTTATTTTGGATTCTTCAGAAAGTGGGAAAAATGGATTTTAATGTATTTGTCATATTTAAGTCTTTAGAAGATTGTTTTTGCTAATTTTAAATAAACCTCAAGAGGTGTACAAGGTTTATTTCTTATCATAAAAGAATTTGTAAGGAAGGTATGGATATTAATTGGTTGGTTGGTAATTGCCTTGATGATATGAGTTAGAAGGAGAATCACGTGTATTTGGTTTATATTTCTTTCTTTGTTTAGGAAAGAGATGATAAACCAGATCTTCTTGAATATGATGAACTACAACTGATTGAGAACATGATTGAAGAACTACAAGTGATTAGAGATCACCAAACACTGAAGTGTTATGTAAGATAATTGAATCAGTTTTATGTTGTCATTGATGTCAACTAGTTTTGACAATACTTATCATGGTAGTTGCAAATATCTAACACATCTGTAGAAGAGAAGAGAAAGATGAAGAATCGAGATATCTACATTGAGGAAGATGGATATGGAAAATGAGGATAAGGAATACTCTTGGTAACTTATTGACGAGTCTATGACTTCATAAGGTTGACTTGATTATGTTACTTTAATATGTTATGAAGATAGAAGAAAATTGTTACAAAGTAGTGTGATCGGTTAATGAAGCATTCCAGTATACACCAAGAAGTGTAGTGTATACCAAGCATAGTATAAACTGAGCTTGTGTTCACCGATGCATCTCTTTGTTAACCGAGTATGGATAAAGGAACTAAATGATTAGTTTAGCCAACAAAATTGATGAGCTAGAAAGTACCTCGTAATCAAAGTGAAAAGATAAAGTTTGTTATAAGATCAATTGCTAGCAAAATTCAAGGAAGATCTAAAGGATGGAATTGAAACGTGTTACTAACACATCAACCAAGGAAGGTTTAAGCAGCAAAATCAATGAAGGAAATTAAGCGGCAAAATTTGATGGATGAAAAGAAAACAGCTTGCTTGTCTATTTAAGAGACTAGGGTTTCACAATGAAATGAATGTCAGAGGAAGATAATTGCAGAGATATCACATGAACAAGCTTCATGCATGCCTGATCAAACTAGTTAAAGGAGAACCAAACTATAGAGTTAACCGAGTGTCAGAAAGTTTTTATCGAGGGACAGTAAGTTACGGAATGTTGATGAATTGAATAGAAATATTGATTAGAGGATTTTATGAGCTTAAGAATAGATCTGAACATCTACAAATCAAGTTGTATTGTATTTAGATCACCTATTGTTACAGTTTAACCATTGTAATTAGATAAAATCTCTTAACTAAGTAGACTTGAAAGTCTTGTAATGTCATTCATAGAATGTACATTTGTTATCCTATCAACCCCATAGTGAATGTTGGTTGGACGATAATGGTTAGCGTTAAATCCTCTAACAAGGTCATCCCTTATAGTGTGTTTTGTAACTTTTAATAGGGTTGGCTCCTCACTGAGCTCACTTCAGAAGAGTGAACAATTTTGGGTTACCAGTCCCAGGTGGTTTTTCCCTTAATAGGGTTTCCACATTAAATCACTTGTGTTATGTGTTTATTGTGGTGATCATTTGATTTTCATACCTTACATATTGCATATCTGATTTGGTCAGTAATCACTATGAACAATTAACTGGTAATCAATAAAATGCACAAATAGTTTAGTATTATTGTTTACCGAGCTGCAAATTAAGCTGGATTTGTTTTGAAGTTTTACATTTTGTATTTGGGACTGTGGATAACTATTTCACCCCCCCTCTCAGTTATTCTAACAATTGGTATCAGAGCATTGGTTTCTTGGAATAGAGTTTTAAGGACTCTAGTAGAAAGATCACAAATGTATAAGAGGGAAGTGCCAAAGCTGAACAAGGATAATTTCACAATATGGAAAAGCCGAATGAAACTACATATATCTGGAATTGGGAATTATGCCCTCACTCTATTGGATAATGGCTACTTAGCACCGCCTACAGGACCTTTGACTCTTGACCAGTTAAGAGATAGACATGAGCATAATGTTAGCATGATGGAGATTGTTGCTGCTCTTACAAATGTTGAATTTGAAGATGTCAAGGATTGTGCTACCTCAAAGGACATGTGGGATAAAATTACTCTAGTTTATAGTGGTGATGCAAATGTTAGAAGAGCTAGAGCTGAAAGTTTAAGAGGAAGATTTGATGATATGAAAATGAAAGGAGGAGAGAACATAGTGCAGTACATAAACCAAATAAAGGAAGTAGTTAATGCTATTAGAGGATCTGGTGGTGTCATTTCTGAAGAAACAGTGGTAAGAAAAATTTTGAGAACCCTATTGCCTATTTATGCTATCAGAATACCTGCAATACATGAAATGAGATCTGCACCTGGCAGTACTCTCGGTCTTGATAGTATGATCGGTAAGCTTACAAATTTTGAACTTGATAACTTTGATAATAGTGTTGTGCCGTCTGTTGAGTCTGATTTCATGACTTCTCTGAAGATTGGTAAATCTAGTAGTAGAAGTAATAATGACGATAATGACAGTAATAGTGATGATGAGCTTGATGAGCTTGAAGCTCTTATGGCCAGGAGGTTACCTAAAGGAAAAGATAGAAATAGAGGTAAATTACCTTTAGCATGTTTTAACTGCAAAGAAGTTGGTCATATTGCTGCTAGATGTCCAAATAGGAAAGAAGATGATAGAAACAAGGATCAATCTGGTGAAGGAAGCTATGGGAGAAGAAACAATAGGAGTTACCGATACTAAAATAGAGACAACCGAGACAACAATGAT
Source organism: Chamaecyparis obtusa (assembly GCA_027943335.1). Lineage (NCBI taxonomy): Eukaryota > Viridiplantae > Streptophyta > Pinopsida > Cupressales > Cupressaceae > Chamaecyparis > Chamaecyparis obtusa. Next base: position 54,402 of record BSBK01009006.1, read on the forward strand.
AAAGGCAAGAAGGTATGTTACATTGTTGAGGAGAATGATACCGACACCGACACAAACGATGATGTGGAAGTGGTGTTTGTTGCAATGAAGGATGATTCTAAGGATGAAGAAAGGTATGTAGAGACAGCTCTTATCTCTAAGGTTAATAAAAATGATACATGGATCATTGATAGTGGCTGTACCCATCACATGACTGGTGATGAAGAAAAAATTGATCATCTTCAGCAATATAATGGAGGATCTATAAAAATGGGCAATGATACACCTTGTATGGTTAGAGGAAAGGGATCTTTACTAATAAATGATAAAATTAAATGTGATAATGCTTATTGGGTAGAAGGACTAAATTATAATTTTCTAAGTGTGGCACGGCTTAACAATTTAGGCCACCGTGTAGCTTTTGAGAGCAAGATAGTGAAGATATTTGATGAAAGAGGAAAACATTTTGGAATAGGAGAACAAATGAAAGGTAACTTGTTTTATCTTGATAATGATAAGTCTTCCTGTTTAATGATAAAAGATGAAGATGCATGGTTGTGGCATAAAAGGTTATGCCATGTAAACTTTGACAAAATGATCAAGACTAGTAGAAAGAAAAAGGTTAGAGATCTGCCTAGCCTAACAAAGCCGGATCATGTAATGTGTCATCAATGTCAGAAAGGTAAGATGACAAGATCTATTTTTAAGATCAAAGATTACTCAAAAAAGAAAATTTTGGAGCTAGTTCACACCGACCTATGTGGTCCCATGAGAACACAGAGCTATTATGGAGATAGATACTTCATTTTGTTTGTTGATGATTATACTAGATTAATGAATGTGATGTTCCTACAAGAAAAATCAGAAGCATTTAAGATGTTTAAATGGTATAAAGAAAAATTAGAGAAAGAAACTAATAAGGAACTAAAATGATTAAGATCTGACAAAGGTGGTGAATTTATTTCTAATGAATTTACTAACTATTGTAATGAGCATGGTATTAAAAGATAGGTTTCTGCACCAAGAACACCTCAGCAGAATGGCATTGTTGAAAGGAGGAATAGATCAATTGTTGATTGTGCAAGGACACTCATGATAGAGAAGAATGTATCTCAGACATACTAGAGAGAAGCAATTAGCACAACTGTCTATGTGTTAAACCGAGTACAACTGAAGAAGGACACTAACAAAACACCCTATGAGTTATGGTTTGGTCACAAACCCACTGTAAGTTATTTCAGAATTTTTGGAAGTAAATGCTTTATTCTAAAAGATGAAAGAAATGGAAAGTTCAACTCAAAATGTGATGAAGGGATATTTCTTGGATATTCCACTAAAAGCAAGCATATAAGTGTCTAAACAGAGTTACTAATAAAATGATTGAAAGTACTAATGTCAAGGTTGATGAGTTTGATGATAAGAATGCAGAAGAAAGCTCAAAGGAACTGGAAGATTATGGTAGATTCACTTACATTAAACATCTAGAGTACCAACCAAAGCCACAAACTCTGTCAACCAGGCATCAGGAAAACAACGCCAAGGAACAGGAAAGGAACACCAATGAGCAGGAAGAGGCTAGCGAGAAAGAAATTGAACTTGAACATGATGAACAACAAAGAAGAGATCAGGTACTAACAAGATTTGTTAGGATACATCATCTTGAGAACCAAATCATTGGCGACAAGCAAGCTGGCATGAAAACGAGAAGTAAGTCAAGACAAGGTACATGCTTAGTTTGTGAATATGAACTAAAAAATGTTAAAGTTGCATTGGAGAATGAAGAGTGGATAAATGCAATGACTGAGGAGATTGAACAGATAGAGAAAAACAAGACATGGACCTTAGTACCAAAACCTAAGGATGAGAATTTTATCGTTACTAAGTGGATCTTCAGAAATAAGCTGAATGAAAATGGAGAGGTTACAAGGAATAAAGCCAGACTAGTTTGCAAGGGATATGCACAGGAGGAAGGAATTGATTATGGTGAGACCTTTGCACCTGTTGCTAGACTAAAAGGAGTTCAAATGTTACTAGCCTATGCAGCACATAAGAAATTTAAAGTTTATCAAATGGATGTTAAGTCTGCATTTCTGAATGGGATACTTAAAGAAGAAGTCTACATAGAACAACCAAAAGGGTTTTTAGATCTAGACAAGAAAGATATGATATGTAACATAGATTACATAAAGCTTTGTATGGTTTAAAGCAAGCACCAAGAGCCTGGTATGAAAGGCTGTATACTTATTTGTTAAGTATTGGATTTGTTAGAACTAGTGAGAACAACAATCTGTATATGAAAGGAGAATCAGATGATACTATCCTTATTGTTGAGATATTTGTGGATGATATTATCTTTGGAGGACAAGATCAAATATGTAAATCATTTGCTAATGAGATGAGAAAATAATTTGAAATCTCTATGTTTGGAGAGATTAAGTTCTTTCTAGGACTACAGGTTATTCGGCAGAATGATGGGATATTCATCACACAATCCAAGTATGTCAAAGAAGTATTGAGAAAATTTGGCATGGAAGATGCTAAACTAGTTGGAACACCAATGGTCACAAGCTGCAAATTGACTAAAGAGGATGAAACTACAGAGGTGAACCAAACACTGTACCGATCTATGATTGGTAAATTAATGTATGTAGTGCATAGTAGACCAGATATTGCACATGATGTGGGGATTGTTGCAAGATTTTTTGCAAATCCTAGGGAGTCACACATGGTTGCTACAAAGAGAATCTTAAGATACCTGAAGAAAATAGAGGACTATGGATTATGGTATCCTAAGGATGGAAAATTTGAACTAAGAGTCTACACCGATGTTGATTGGGCTGGAAATGTGGATGACAAAAAAATCACAACTAGAGGAGCATTTTTCTTCAGTGAAAGACTTGTTACCTGGACAAGTAAGAAGTAGTCATATATTTCCTAGTCTATAGCTGAAGCAGAGTCTATTGCTACTTCTACAAACTATTCAAATATTGCATATATTAAGCAAGTGTTGGAAGGAATGAGTGAGGTAATCACTGAGCCGGTGATTATATATTGTGATAACACTAGTTCTATAAACATTTCAAAGAATCCAGTGATGCATTAAAAAAAAAAGCACATATCTATCAAGTATCACTACTTAAGAGAACAAGTACAGGAGAAGCAAGTGAAGCTAGAATTTGTTACATCTAAAGAGAAACTTGCAAACATATTTATCAAGCCTCTACCAAAAGATACATTTGAATACTTGAGGACTAGACTTGGGGTCAGTCCCCTTTCTACTAGTCACTAATGTGATCTGGAGGTTGCATTAACCTAATCTTATCAGAAAATCATTCATGTTGATGCAGCATAGCTCACACTTTGGATTCTGTCTAAGGTTGTGAAAGATTTGAGAAACCAGTGGCATAATCAGTATACAGAGATACAGTAAATGAATAGGACAACAGAGAGTTATATGGCTACTACAGAGCTATATGTTTATGTGTTTCTTTGGCATTGTTGTCAAATGGAGAGATAAACAATATGATAACCGAGGAGAATACTGGAACATCTATCTAAGGGAGAGACAATATGAGAAAGTTAGGGAGAGTGTTGAAGATCAGTTGCTGAGAATAGAAGAAGAAATCTAAGAGCTGCAAAGATCATATCTACTGAAGATAGTCTACACTTGCAATGTTTTTATGTAACATAGTGCTTAAACATATTAAGCTAGGGAGAGCTTATACCGAGCTACAACATTTGTTTACAGAGTTGTAGAATACATGTTTGGTATGTTATGGTACACTTCATATTGCTTGAGTTGCCATCAATGCCAAAGGGAGAGATTGATGAACTACAACTGATTAAGAACATGATTGAAGAACTACAAGTGATTAGAGATCACCAAACACTGAAGTGTTATGTAAGATAATTGAATCCATTTTATGTTGTCATTGATGTCAACTAGTTTTGATAGTACTTATCATGGTAGTTGCAAATATCTAACACATCTGTAGAAGAGAAGAGAAAGATGAAGAACTGAGATATCTACATTGAGGAAGATGGATATGACAAATGCAGATAAGGAATACTCTTGGTAACTTATTGATGAGTCTATGACTTCATACGGTTGACCTGATTATGTTACTTTAATCTATTATGAAGATAGAAGCAAATTGTTACAAAGAAGTGTGGTTGGTTAATGAAGCATTCCAGTATACACTGAGCAGTGTAGTGTATACTGAGCACAGTATAAACTGAGCTTGTGCTCACCGACACATCTCTTTGTTAACTGAGTATGGATATAGGAACTAAATGATTAGTTTAGCAGACAAAATTGATGAGCTAGAAAGTACCTCGTAATAAGAGTGAAAAGATAAAAAAATTTATAAGATCAATGACTAGAAAAATTCAAGGAAGATCTAAAGGATGGAATTGAAATGTGTTACTGACACATTAGCCAAGGAAGGTTTAAGCAGTAAAATCAATAAAGGAAATTAAGCAGCAAAATATGATGGATGAAAAGAAAACAGGATACTTGTCTATTTAAGAGACTAGGGTTTCACAATGAAATGAATGCCGGAGGAAGATAACTGTAGAGATATCATGTGAACAAGCTTCATGCATGCCTGATCAAAATGGTTAAAGGAGAACCGAACTGCAGAGTTCAGAGAGCTTTTAACGAGGGACAGTAAGTTACTGAATGTTGATGAATTGAATAGAAATATTGATCAGAGGATTTTATGAACATAAGAATACATCTAAACATCTACAAATCAAGTTGTATTGTATTCAGATCACCTGTTGTTACATTTTAACCATTGTAATTAGATAAAATCTCTTAACCAAGTAGACTTGAAAGTCTTGTAATGTCATTCATAGAATGTACATTTGTTATCCTGTCAACCCCATAGTGAATGTTGGTTGGACGATAATGGTTAGTGTTAAATCCTCTAACAAGGTCACACCTTACAGTGTGTGTTTTAACCTTTAACAGGGTTGGCTCCTCATAGAGCTCACTTTAGAAGAGTGAAAAATTTTGGGTTACCGGTCCTAGGTGGTTTTTCCCTTAACAAGGTTTCCACATTAAATCTCTTGTGTTATGTGTTTATTGTGGTGATTGTTTGATTGTCATACTTTACATATTTCATATCGATTTAGTCGGTAATCACTATGAACAATTAACTGGTAATCGATAAAATGCACAGACAGTTTAGTATTATTGTTTAGTGAGCTACAGATTAAAAGAATTTATTTTGAAGTTTTACATTTTGTATTTGGGACTGTGGATAACTGTTTCACCCCCCCTCTCAGTTATTCTAACAGAATAATGTTGTGAATATTATTTTCTTGAGTTTTGAATGTTAATCCTTCTCTAGAATATTATGACAAAGGAGGGTCTATAGGGAATTTGATTCCTTTTTCCATCCTTCCAATACCCTATCCATTATATCCTTGCTTATAAATCATTTTGTAGCCAATTTCATAATATACTTTTTTAGTTTAGAGGTGAAATACTTTTATCGTGGACCTTATTGAAATTTGTTGTGTAGGGGTTATTAGCTAGAGGGGGATCATTCTTTATAAGGAAATTATTATTCCTATCATCATTCATATCCACTTTTATACTTTGTGAAGAAGTAGACTTGTCTAAATATTCATGTTTTCTTAATGTTATGTTAGGAGATAGAGCATGAATAAAATGCATAACATCATCTGATCTCAAAATATGTTGATGGTTAGATAAGATATAGGAGAATAAATATGATATAGAATAATATGCGCACAAAATATTGTTGTATGCAAAATAGATAGCTAACTCCTAGAAATGAAATGCTAAGTATATTAAGCTACTAAATCAATCTAAATGAAACACAATGAAGAATACAAGGATTTAAATGAAATTGAAACAAATAAAGCTTTACCTCAACCTACCCATGTAGCTTGTCTCCATTGTCCTCCTAGCCTAGATTCCTTGGATTTCATGAGCTCTCGGATTTCCAAATGATGCTCCTTTGCCCAAGATGCTCTCAAAGTGTAGAGATTTGGTGATTTCTATGAAAACTAGCCTAAATCTAGATTATGCAAATAATGGATAAAATGATATGAAAGTTCTTACAATGATGCCTAATTGCTTGGATGCTTGGATGCTTGAAAATGACTATTTATATTAGGCTCTCAAAGGAAGAGGAAGGATCCCTTTATAGGTTTTTGGAGGACTCACGCCTAGGTAGCAAGATCCTAGGGTGGAGATTGAAAGGTGGAGAATCCTAGGGTGGAGATTGACTTGGTTGAAGGGGTTGAGAGAAAAGGGGATGTAGTTGGAATGTGAGAGGAGGAATATGGATAATGTTCCTCCTACATTGACAAGGAAGAGTGGAAGGTGGAAGGGAAAGACACATGTCAAGTGTCTCACAAAGACCATTGAGAAGAAGGGGGAAAGACCTTTTCTCCATAAGGACTCTTGGTACAAGTGTCCCATGAGTCATCTTTGACTCCTTGAGGTGGCTTGAGAAGCTCCTTAGGAATAGGGAATGTGTTTTGACCAAGTGTAGGAGAAGACATGTGGTCATGAGACCAAGTCTTATGAGGCCACATAGCCCTTAAAAATAGGACATGTGTTTGTGAGGATAAATGACTTATTAATAATTAATAAAAATTAATTATTTTAGCCAAGGTGATGTGTCAGGTGACTAGGTCTATGAGATGGACTAGGGAACTTAGTCATATAGTGATTGTATAAATTGCTTAATTCATTAAATCACTTTAATAAGACTAATTTAGAAGACTTGGGATAAGAAGAATAGGATAAAGTGAATATATTAAATAAATTGAATAATTTATTTAATAATAGAGGAAATAAATATTAATTAAATAATAGATATTTAATTAATTCATCAAGTCGATATTAATTAAATAATAAATATTTAATTAATTTATTAATTCATTTTAAAGTGTATACATTGTTCCCCTCTTTGAAATAATGTGTTGGTCGCATTGTTTCAAAGAAAAATCAAGCATAGTCGGCTTGGTTTTTAGATCAATTTTGTTCAAGGTAGGAAACATTGTAGCATGGTCACTAATTAACCTTAATGATTAGATAATTGATGGAACTATCCATTTGTACATGTGATAAACATGTGTTTGATTGATAGTATAGGATAGATAGATAGATCAAGATGATTGAAACCTGATAGTTTGTTTGTGTTTGGTTGTTATAGGAGGATATCACAGATGTTCTGATGTCACAAGAGAGATATATCATTACTCAGAACCTAAGGCTAGCTCTGTCAAAGACTGACAGATTATTGATAGGTGCATCTAGTTTATACCATGTTATTATATACCCGAGATCAAGGCAAATCTAGGCATGTTGACCACACTAGCAGAGAGATGGAACTCAGAGATGAGTACCTTTCATCTCCCTATAGGGGAGATGACTGTGACATTAGAGGATGTTTATTGCATCCTCTAACTTCTAATTAGAGGGGACTTGGTGTAGTATGATAGACACAGTGGATTAGAAAAGTGCAGAGTAGTCTTTGGGGATGATGACATTGATGAGATAGAGATCAGCTGGGAGGAGATGGTTGATTTATACGAACCTCTCCTAGTTGTATTGGTTGGAGTGATTGGTGGGTTCATCTATCCATATCGTCTGAGTTGGCTAGGAGCGGGCCTTGTAGAGGATTATGGATGATGGGACCCATTTTTCATAGGGTGTTTTCCTATTATCCCATTTATACCATGATTTACACTAGGTTGTATATCATAGACGTGCATCTCTATCGATAGGAGTGACATTTCTCTATGTATGGGCATGGGAGCATATTTCCATCACACAACCCACTTCATTGAGATTCAAAGGCACAAGGCAGCCTTATATTTACCTTTATGCATCCATTCAATCTCAACATAAGCTGGGACAACTAGAGTTCTAGAGACATGCTTTTGATACTGTTGATGCAGTGATTTGGAGACCATATCTCGGTTGTGAGCCTTGGGAGGATGAGCAATAACTAGGCTTTTGTTTTGAGTCACAGTGGTTGATTGGGCCAACGCCCTACATTATAAAGAGGAAGATAGTTGGCCAGATGTTATGACAGTTTGGCAAGATTTGGGGTATGCCTCAAAGCATGACAGAGTTTGCCCGCACGTACTAGGAGAGGTGAGATTGGGGTCTGATGGTATCTTTTGAGATAGCTCGATAGGAGTTCTTGGACATTCCATTTCAGGCATGGTCAATGAGACAGGGGGTCATAGATCCAGGGATGACAACAAATTATGAGAGATATCTAAGGGACCATCCATTCCCCAGACTAGTAGATCTGGTAGAGAGGCCACCCCATAGAGATGCAGGAGAGGGTCAGAGAGACATGAGATAGGGGAGAGGTTAGAGAAGCCAAGGGAGAGATGGTGGTGGTGATGATGGTAGTGATGGAGGGAGAGGGAATAGAGTTGGGCCTCGGATGAGAGGTGGAGTATTACCATGGGGACTGATGCCACCCCTTGTGAGACAGGTACCCAGGCCATTGCCAATGTTAGAATAATGGAGAGGGGGGTGAATCAGTTATCCAATGTCTCAAAACAAAATGTATAAATCAAAACAATTTCTTCAATTTCTGCTCGTCGGTAAGAAATAATAACTCTCACTATCTGTGCTTTTACCGATTACTAGTCTAATACTTATAACAATTTACCGATCAAATCTAACATCTAACATGCAAAGTATGATAATAAACAAATATCACAATCAACACATAACCTAAGAGATTTAACGTGGAAACCCTGTAAAGGGAAAAACCACCTGGGACTGGCAACCCAAAAATTGTTCACTCTTCTGAAGTGAGGTCGGTTAAGACCCAACCCTGTTAAAGGTTACAAACACACTGTCAGATGTGACATTGTTAGAGGATTTTAGACTAGAATTTATCATCCAACCAGCATTCACTATGGGGTTGACAGGATAACAATGTTCATTCTATGAATGATACATCATAAGACTTTTAGAGTCCACTCGGTTAAGAGATTTAGACTGTATACAATGGTTAAATATGTAACAGTAAAATGACCTGCCTTAATACAACTTCAATTGCAGATTACAGATCAATATTCAGTCCATACAAATCCTTCTGATCAATAATTCACTTCAGATTCAATACTGTATCAACTTACTATCCATCGGTAATAGCTCTTTGTAGCTCGTTAATTGTTTTGTAGCTCAGTTCTTACTAACCAGTATGATCAGAATGCATGAAAACCTTATTCACGCGATAATCCTACAGCTTCTTCTTCTTCTGGCATTTTCATAAACAAATTATGTTCTCTTATATAGACATGTAAATCATTTTCTTCTCCACCATCAGATTTTGCTGCTTAATCACATTCATAGATTTTGCCACTTAAACTTTCTTGGTACTTCTGTCAATAACACATTTCAATCTGCTCCGTTAGATCTTCTTTGAATTTTGTCAGTCGTCGATCTGTGTAACAAACATTATCTGTTACCTCGATGTTATACTCTTGCCAGCTCATCAATCTTATTGGCTAAACTAATCATTTAATTCATTTTGTCCTCCTCAGTTAACAAAGAATGCATTGGTGAACACTGCTCGGTTAATACTGCGGTCGGTATACACTACACTCCGTCGGTGTATACTAAAAATGCTTCATTTACCGACAACACTTCTTTGTGTCTTTCAGCTCTATACTTCATCATGGATGAATGCAACATAATGAAGTCAATATCATCAATTCATAGACTCATCAACAAGTTACTCAATGTGTTCCTTATCCTCATATGTCATGTACATCTTTCCTCATGTAGATTTCTTTGTTCTTCATTTCTTTTCCACTTTTCTTCAGATGTCTCGGTGTAGTAACTTACAAGATAAGTGTTGTCAAACTAGTTGACATCAATGACAACATAATACTAATTTAATCATATTACATATCTAATCAAAAACTCCTCAGTGATCTTTAATCATAGATTCTTCAATCAGATTCCAAATCAGTTGTAGTCCAACAATCTCTCCCTTTGGCATTGATGGCAACACAAGTAATATGAAATGTACCATACACATACCAAACATACATTCTACAACTTTGTGAACAAATGATGTAAGTCGAGTAGACTTAATATGTTTAATCACTACGTTACTGAACCAGCATTAAGTAATACAGCTTTACCTTTCTGTAGTTGTGATCTTTTCAGTTCTCTTGTTCCATTCAGATTGTCTCTCCCTTAGATAGTTCTCGTTGGGGCTTGTATTGTCAAACCTTTTGTTCATCTATCCCTTTCATTATTGTACATTCCTTTCATATTGTTCATCTCTCCCTTTGAAAACAATGCCAAAGAAACAAATAAACAAATAGCTATGTAGTAGCTAAGTAACTCTCTGTGGTGTTCAGTACTTCCTCTGTATCTTTGTATACTGATATCTCATCGGTTCAAGTGCTCAAACTTAATCACAACCTTGAACATGATTCAAAGTGTGAACTATGCTGCATCAACATGAATGATCTTCTGATAAAAGTTGGCTGATGCAACATCCAGATCACCTTAGTGACTGATAGACAAGGGACGGACCCCAAGTCTAGTCCTCAAGTTTTCAAATGTGTCCTTCGGTAGGGGCTTTGTAAAAATATCTACAAGTTGTTCTTTAGATGTAAAAAATTCTAACTTAACTTGCTTCTCTTGCACTTTTTCTCTTAAGTAATGATACTTAATAGATATATGCTTTGTCTTATAGTGCATCACAGGATTCTTTGAAATATTAATAGCACTAGTGTTGTCACAGTATATAATCACCGGGTCAGTGATTACCTCATTCATTCCTTCCAACACTTGTTTGATATATGCAATGTTTGAACAGTTAGTAGTAGAAGAAACATACTCTACTTCAGCTATAGAATGAGAAATACAAGCCTACTTTTTACTTGTCCAGGTTACAAGTCTTTCACCAAAGAAAAATGCCCAATCAGCATCAATGTAAACTTTCAGTTCAAACTTCCCTTCCTTAGAATACCATAATCCATAATTCTTTGTTTTCTTCAAGTATCTTAAGATCCTTTTTGTAGCTATCATATGTGATTCTCTAGGGTTAGCAGAAAATCTTGCAACAATTCCTATAGCATGTGTTATATCTGGCCTACTATGAACTACGTACATTAACTTACCAATCATGGATCGGTAAAGTGTCTGATTTACCTTAGTAGTTTCATCCTCCTTTGTCAATTTGCATCCAGTAGCCATTGGTGTTCCCACAAGTTTAGCATCTTCCATGCCAAATGTCTTCAGTACTTCCTTTATGTATTTAGATTGTGTGATGAATATGCCATCACTCTGTTGAATCACTTGTAGTCCAAGAAAAAACTTAATCTCTCCGAACATAGACATTTCAAATTCCTTTTGCATTTCATCAGAAAATGCCTTGCAGACAAGATCTGAGCCACCAAAGATAATATCATCAACAAATATTTCAGCAATGATAATAGTATCATCAGTATCACCTTTCACATACAAATTGTTGTTTTCACTTGTTCTAACAAATCCAATACTTAACAAGTAAGTATGCAGTCTTTCATACCATGCTCTCAGTGCTTGCTTTAGACCATATAAAGCTTTATGTAATCTACATACCATGTCTTTATTGTCAGGATCAACAAATCCTTCAAGTTGTTCAATGTAGACTTCTTCTTCAAGTATACCATTCAAAAATGTTGACTTCACATCCATTTGATAGACTTTGAATTTCTTATGTGCAGCATATGCAAGTAGCATTCTAACTCCTTCTAATCTAGCAACATGTGCAAATGTCTCACCATAGTCAATGCCTTCTTCCTGTGCATATCCCTTGCATGCTAATCTAGCTTTATTTCTTGTGACTTCACCATTTTCATTTAATTTATTTATGTATATCCACTTAGTACCAATAACATTCTTATCTTTTGGTCAGGGTACTAAGGACCAAGTTTTGTTCTTTTCTATTTGTTCTATTTCCTCCTTCATTGCATTGACCCATTCTTCATTCTCTAATGCAACTTTCACAGTTTTAGGTTCAAACTCACAAATTAGACATGTACCTTGTCTTGTTTTGCTTCTGGTTTGCATTCCAGCATGTCTGTCTCCAATGATTTGTGTTTCAGGATGATGTCTCCTGACAAAACTAGCCAAAACTTGATTTCTCCTTTCTTGTTCATCCTACTTAGGGTCATTTCCTTGCTCGGAAGCTTCTTCATGTTCATCGGTTTGTGGTGCCTGTTGTACTACATTATTTCCCTACTGACCGGTAGTTACAGCTTGCGGTGTCAGTAGATACTCTGGATGTTCAATGTAAGTGAATCTACCATAGTCTTCTAGTTCCTTTGTGCTTTCCTCTATGTACTTGTCATCAAACTCATCAACACGAACATTAGTACTTTCAACAATCTTATTTGTAGCCTTATTCAAACATTTGTATGCTTTACTTGTAGTGGAATATCCAAGAAATATTGCTTCATCTCCTTTAGAGTCAAATTTTCCATTTCTCTCATCTTTCAAGATAAAGCATTTACTTCCAAAAATTCTGAAGTAACTTACAGTAGGTTTGTGTCCAAACCATAGTTCATAAGGTGTTCGGTTGGAGTCCTTCTTCAGTTGTACTTGGTTAAGAACATATACAACTGTGCTGACAGCTTCCCTCCAATATGTCTAAGCAACATTCTTTTGTATCATCAATGTTCTAGCACAGTCAATTATAGACCTATTCCTTCTTTTAGCAATGCCATTTTGCTGAGGTGTCCTTGATGTTGATACCTGCCTTTTGATTCCATGCTCATTGCAAAAGTTAGTAAATTCATCAAAGATAAATTCACCTCCTCTATCAGATCTTAAGCATTTTATTTCCTTACCGGTTTCTTTTTTTACCTTAGCTTTATACCACTTAAACATTTTGAAAGCTTCAGATTTCTCTTTCAAGAACATAACAGTCATCAGTCTAGTGTAATCATCAACAAAAAGAATAAAATATCTATCACCAAAATAGCTCTGAGTTCTCATAGGACCACACAAATCGATATGAACCAACTCAAGTATCTTCTTTGTTGAATAGTCTTTTCTTTTAAAACTAGACTTAGTCATACCGATTTTGTCATTCATGGCACATGGCATGATCAGGTTTTGTCAAGTTAGGCAATCCTCTAACTCTTTTCTTTCTACTAATCTTGATCATATTGTCAAAGTTCACATGGCATAACCTTCGGTGCCACAACCACGCATCTTCATCCTTTATTAGCAAACAAGAAGACTGATCCATATCAAGATAGAATAGATTACCTCTGGATTGTGTACCAGTTCTGACAAGTCTTCCTCCATCATCATAAATCTTCACCTTTTTGCTCTCAAAAGCTAGTCAATGGCCTGAATTGTTTAGCTGAACCACACTTATCAGATTATAGTTTAGTCCATCTACCCAATATGCATTTTCACATTGTAATATGTCATTGATCATCAATGAGCCTTTACCCCTTACCATAAAAAGTGCATCATTTCCCATTCTCATAGATCCTCCATTATATTCAACAAGATGATCAAATTTCTCTATATCAACGGTCATATGATGTGTGCAGCCACTGTCTATGATCCACTGTCTATGATCCATGTATCATTTCTACTTACTTTAGAGATCAGTGTTGTCTCTTCATGTTTCTCTTCATCTTCTGAGTCATCTTTCATAGCAACAAATACAACTTCTATATCATCATCAAAATCAGATTCAGTTTCAATATCTTCGGCTATGTAACATACCTTTTTGCCTTTTTCATCTCGGTTGTCTCTATTGTTGTGTCGGTAACCTCTATTGACTCTTCTTCCATAGCTTCCTTCATATCGGTCTTTGGATCTATCGTCATCTTTCTTCTTTGGACATCTAGTAGTGATGTGACTGACTTCTTTACAATTAAAGCATGCTAAAGGTAGCTTACCTCTATACCTTCCTTTTCCTTTGGGAAATCTTCTAGCCATAAGTGCTTCAAGCTCATCAAGTTCATCATCGGTATTGTCATCACTCTCACAATTCTTACTATTCCTGCTAGACTTTCCAATCTTCAAAGAAGACATGAAAGTGGATTCAACAGAAGGAACAACACTATTATCAAAATTGTTTAATTCAAAGGTTGTAAGTTTACCAATCAGAGTGTCAAGAGTGAGGTTGGATGTAGCTCTTGTTTCATGAATTGCAGAAATCCTGATTGCATAAACTAGTAGCAAAGTTCTGAGAATCTTTCTTATTACTGTTTCATCATCAATTACTCCATCAGATGCTCTAATAGCATGTACCACCTCTTTGAGTCTATTTGAATATTGGACAATATTCTCACCTTCTTTCATTCTCATATCATCAAATCTGCCTCTCAGACTTTCAGCTCGGGCTCTTTTGACATTCAGATCTCCACTGTAGATTTGTGCTAATTTATCCCACATTCCTTTGGCCGTTGTGCATGTTTTGATATCTTCAAATTTAGCATCGATACAGGCAGCAGCAAGTTCCATCATAGTAACATTGTGTTCATGCTTATCATTCAGTTGATCAATAGTTAGGGGACCAATGGGTGGTTGCATGTAGCCATTTTGCATCAGATCCAGTGTTGCATTCCCAATTCCAGATATGTACAGCTTCATTCTACTTTTCCATACTATGAAGTTCTCTTTATTCAGTTTCGGTACTTCCCTCTTATACATCTTGAGACCTTTATGCTTAAGTCCTTAAAACTCTGTTCCAAGCAACCAAAGCTCTAATACCAATTGTTAGAATAACTGAGAGGGGGGTGAATCAATTATCCAGTGTCCCAAAACAAAATGTATAATTCAAAACAATTTCTTCAATTTCTGCTCGTCGGTAAGAAATAATAACTCTCACTATCTATGCTTTTACCGATTACTAGTCTAATACTTATAATAGTTTACCAATCAAATCTAACATGTAACATGCAAAGTATGATAACAAACAAATATCACAATCAACACATAACACAAGAGATTTAACGTGGAAACCCTGTAAAGGGAAAAACCACCTAGGACCGACAACCCAAAAATTGTTCACTCTTCTGAAGTGAGGTCGGTTAAGACCCAACCCTATTAAAGGTTACAAACACACTGTCAGGTGTGACCTTGTTAGAGGATTTTAGACTAGAAGTTATCATCCAACTAGCATTCACTATGGGGTTGACAGGATAACAATGTTCATTCTATGAATGATACATCATAAGACTTTCAGAGTCCACTCAGTTAAGAGATTTAGACTGTATACAATGGTTAAATATGTAACAGTAAAATGACTTGCCTTAATACAACTTCAATTGTAGATTACAGATCAATATTCAGTCCATACAAATCCTTCTGATCAATAATTCACTTCAGATTCAATACTGTATCAACTTACTGTCTGTCGGTAATAGCTCTCTGTAGCTCGATAATTGTTCTGCAGCTCAATTCTTACTAACCAGTATGATCAAAATGCATGAAAACCTTATTCACACAATAATCCTACAGCTTCTACTTCTTCCAAAATTTTCATAAAGAAATTATGTTCTCTTATATAGACATGTAAATCATTTTCTTCTCCACCATCAAATTTTGCCGCTTAATTACATTCATAGATTTTGCCACTTAAACTTTCTCGGTACTTGTGTCAATAACATGTTTCAATATGCTCCGTTAGATCTTCTTTGAATTTTGTCAGCCCTCGATCTGTGTAACAAACATTATCTATTACCTCGATGTTATACTCTTGCCAGCTCATCAATCTTATCAGCTAAACTAATCATTTAATTCATTATGTCCTCCTTGGTTAACAAAGAATGCATCGGTGAACACTGCTCAGTTAATACTATTGTCGGTATACACTACACTCTGTCAGTGTATACTAGAAATGTTTCATTTACCGACAACACTGCTTTGTGTCTTTCAGCTCTATACTTCATCATGGATGAATGCAACATAATAAATTCAATATCATCAAGTCATAGACTCATCAACAAGTTACTCAATGTGTTCCTTATCCTCATATGTCATGTACATCTTTCCTCATGTAGATTTCTCTGTTCTTCATTTCTTTTGCACTTTTCTTCAGATGTCTCAGTGTAGTAACTTACAAGATAAGTGTTGTCAAACTAGTTGACATCAATGACAACATAATACTAATTTAATCATATTACATATCTAATCAACAACTCCTCAGTGATCTTTAATCACAGATTCTTCAATCAGATTCCAAATCAGTTGTAGTCCAATAGCCAGCACAGATACCAGTAGGACAGGTGGATCCTACAACATAGGTACAGGTTCAAGCACCAGTGTAGATACTAGCAGGAGCATAGGTATCAGTTCAGGATGAGATAGAGGATATACTGGGTGAGGAAGGATAGGTACAAGGTGATTGGTATAGGATAATCCCATATAGGATGAGAAGATGCTTGATTTAGTAGGAAAGGATGTACAAATGTCAAACATAGGGGTACGGGAGGAGCAGGTTGATATGGATGTGGGGGATCGGGATCCTTACCTATAAAGGGATGCCCAGGATGAGGATATTGATATTGACACATTGCTAGTTAGACTAGAAATGACATAGGTATAGGATGACCCTAGACTAGAGAGATGGGTGGACAGGCTAGAGGCATAGCTAGAAGAGGTGAGACTGGAGAGAGACTCAACGATAGAGCGACTAGGTGAGGTTGATACCTTATTAGATGAGCTTGAGTCGACATAGGAACTAGGGCCTCATACAGATAGCCATCATACGATGATGAGAGTCAGTAGGGAGATCACCTAATAGAAGGAGATATACAAATAGGTTGTCCCTAGAGATCATTGGATAGGGAGTTTCTGAGAGAGCTCCTATGCAGTATGGATGATAGTTCATAGATAGGGATTAGGAGCTAGTGGGGGTTCAGCCTCACATCCTCCTAGACCACCCATAGGTTCAGGTGACCCAGATGCAACAGGTCATTCTATTGTAGCACACGGACATAGGCAGACTGAGTTAGGGGGTAGTGGCTCTTAGATATTTTGTATACATTGTTGCATTTGTATCATTGTATTATGATGTATTAATAGACTTGAAGGATACTGTGGACACTTTGTTATTTATGATATATCATTGGACAATTTGACAGTTTATTGTTTTATGGACTCTTTATGCATGATGCAATTCTATAATGATTTCTTTATGATGTACTTCTATGATGATATTTTGACATGTGAGTACTAACATATGCAAGATGTGATGATTTTCTTTGATATGCATATTGATTGATAATGTGATTATTATTTTTTATGTGGATGCATAATGGGTTATGATTTATTATGTGATTATTACTTAGAAATGATAACTATGTTATATAAATAAATTTCTAAATGGTTGTTTATTTAATTCTATTTTATCTAATGCAATGTAAGTGATGATTGAAAAATGTGCAAATGAATGAATGATTTAGAGATGGATATTGACTATAATGTTAATGAACATGATACAAATAATGGTAATGATGATGTAAGAAATGGTAATAAATGAAATGATGTAAATAATGATAATGAATAATGATAATAAATGAACATGCATCTGTGTGTAATGAATGAAATGCAAAAAACAATATACTTATGGAAAAAAGAGTCCAATGAATTCTAAATGTTATATAATAAGATGCAATTTAATGACCTATAAAATGAATAAATATGATATGTAAAATGTGATGAGGATGATAGAAATAAGGTAAAATAATACAAGAAGATAATAATGATAAGATGCCACTTAAATGATCCAATGATGTAAAATGGTTATATATAATTTACAAATGAAGGAGTTAATAAGATAAAATGATGATGATGAAATATATACATAATTAAGAATGTGTGCGTAACTAATCATGATACCTAAATGATTAAGATTAAATATGCAAAAATTAATAATCCAATATGAAACCTATGTTTTTTATACCAAATGTCCTCAACTTTAATAACAATGTGTCTGACATGAGAAGAATGGACCAAGAAACTAAAGAAGTGAATAAACAAGAAATCCCACAAAAATCTATAAAAGGAGCCCTTTATGCAAATGTGAGGCTAATAAAATGCAAAATGAAATATGAAACAAATATTTCCACAACTTCATGAAACATCTTAGATCACAGTAACTAAAATTTAATTATCATCATTGAGCTCGTTATGTTGTAAGAAAATGAAAACATCATGGTATAATTAAACCAGAATGACCTGAGCACTTCTTACATGAATTTTAATATAGAAAACTTGACAAGCATCTAGGTATAATTAAACCAAGATTACCTGAGTTTTGCTTTCATAACAGACAAGGAATATCCCCCCCCCCCTCCTCCATCGAGGAATAAATATTTGGAGTCGAGGTATGTGTGGCATGTCACAATTAATAGCATTTGCATAACAACATAATTTGTATGATTCAATGCTTATTAAATTGATGAAGGCACTTATGCACAGACACCCCAATTACTTGTTCCTTCGAATTCATCAAAAAATACCCCACAAATAGTAATCAAAGAAAAATATCATGCCCCATCCTAACTATTCTAATAAATGACATATGGGAGTTTTAAACTCATGTCAAAGACATCCCAGAATAGCATAGGAAACATGATAACAATGAAAATCCAAATTTGAATGCATAACTTATAACAATCATTCCAACATGCTTTCCATGAATACACATTTCTTTGCCAAAAGATGTTGTTAAGTTTGTTGATCAGATTTGATAATGTGTAGATGTTGTATATGTATAGGTAAGCATGCATATTTGAAAGATCTATCACATTTCATGATTATGCATTAGGTTATCATTGTGTAAGAGCATTTGATTGTGTTTGTTTGTCTAGTTAAAGTACTCCATTTTGTCCTCTAGGAGTCATGATTACCATTGATCTACTTCCTAACTAGGTTGAGGACATGCCCCTAGCTAGGTGATGGACTAACTTATTATGGATGAAGATGAAGACACTAGACCAAGCTATGATGGGTTTTTATTATGGTTTTACACATTGGATGGGAAGTTATGGACTAGCCATTTTATTATGGATATGTACATAGGGTGAGATGTTATGGAATAGCCATTTTATTGTAGATATACATAATGGGATGGTTTAATATAAGAATCCTAATAGAGAGAGGAGCTAACCTGTCACTAATGGCGCCTATTTCCAAGTTTTCACCACATGTTTTTATTGCAGTTTTCTTTTGATTTTGATTTTTATTTTATTTTATATTTTATTTTTTATAGTTTTTATGTTTTTTTTATATACATATTCCATGCATTGGGATTTTTAGAGTATAACTTCTTGAGGTACATTTTGTTGAGAGGCTCATCCAAGAGATAACCCTCAGACGTAGATAGTTGATAAGCCACTAAGCCATAGACTACTATAATCACAAAATGACCCAACCAGTTTGGTTCAAATTTCCCCTTCTTCTCATGATGTTGTTGGTTTTTGGGATTCTCATGAAGGACTAGATCACCCACCTGAAAGCCTCTAGGCTTCACTTTACTATTATATTGATGAGACATCCTTTGTTTATAGACCTTCAAATGATCAAAGGCCCTTTATTAACGTTCATCTAGCAATTCTAATTTGTTTAAGCATGCCACTCTATACTCTTCATCTGGAATCAAATATCTTAGGGACACTCGTAAAGAAGCTAACTCAACCTTGAGGGGTAGGACAACTTCATAACCATAGACAAGGGAATATGGTGTGGCTCTAGTAGGAGTACGAATAGAGGTGTGATAATCCCATAAGGCAGGATTCAATTGGATATGCAATTCATGACCAACGTCATTGACAGTCTTTTGAAGTATTTTAAAAATGGTTTTATTAGACACCTTAGGTTGGCCATTTCCCTCAGGGTATTAAATGGTGGAATAGTGATGTGTGATGTGGAATTTCTCACATAGTTCATCCATGTCCTGATTTTGGAATTACTTCCCATGATCAGTAATGAGATGCATAGGGATACCATATCTACAAATGATATAATTTAGGATAAACATGGATATTTGTTTGTGAGTGGCAGTGATCAATGGAACAACTTCAATCCATTTGGTAAAATACTCAATTGTAGTGATAATAAACTTATGGTTGTTGGAAGATGGAGGGTGAATTTCACCCACAAGTTCGAGTCCCCACTGACTGAATGGAAAAGTGGTTGTAAAAGGATGGAGCTCCTGTGCTGGTGCATGAATAAGATTCCCATGGATTTGACACTTCTTCCATTTCCTAGAAAAGTGAAAATAATCTATCTCCATAGTAGGCCAGTAGTAACCCATACACATGAGCTTCTTAGCCAAGGAAGGACCACTCGAATGTGTCCCAAAAATACCCTCGTGGACATCTCGTAAGGTATTTTGAGCTTCATCATGGTCAAGACACCATAAGAGAGTACAATCAAGACCGTGTCGATACAGGGTGTTAGATATTAGGATATAGCAGGAGGCTTGGTGGAGAAAGGTACATTTTTGGTTTCTAGATAGGTCATGTGGAATGGTATTATCTTTAAGGTAGGTATATATCTTTCCATATGTTGGGGATTCTTGTCCAATAATATGACATATGATACTTGTATTTGGATCATCATATGTTGGATAAGTCAAAGATTCCACCAAGAACTCAAAATGGACTTTTGTATCTTCCACATCAAATAGAGAAGCAATTATAGCCATAGCATCTATAGCCTTGTTATCATGTCTTGGAATTTTCTCAAAGGTGATTATTGAAAATTATTGCTTAAAGTCATCCACCATATGTTTATATGGTAATAAGTTGTCATCCCTTGTATGATATTCATCATCTACTTGATTAATAATAAACTGGGAGTCTCCATAGGCATTCAGCTCTATAACCTTCCATTGCAAAGCCATCTTCAATCCGATCATCAATGCTTCATACTCAGCCACATTATTTGTACAAGGGAAAAGAAACTTGTAAGACTTTGGAATTTTATACCCGTGTGCTATAATAAATAACACTCCAGCTCCTGAACTATGTTGAATGTATGATCCATAAAAATATAACTTGCATGTCTGTGTGGATAATGTCAAAATGTCTGCATCTGGAAATTTTTAATGTATAGGACAATCATCAGTCAGTAGTGCCTCATCTAATTGATCCATAATTACTTGTCCTTTAATTGCCTTCCTTTCCACATACTTGATATCAAATTCACTAAGCAACATAACCCACTTAGCCAATCTTCCTGTTAATGCTATCTTGCTCAAAAGATATTTTAAAGGATCGATCTTTGCAATAAGCTTGATAGAATGAGATAACATGTAATGTCATCATTTCTTTGAAGCAAAGACCACTACTAAACATGCTCATTCAATTAGAGAATAATTAAGCTCATATCCTACGAGAGTGCAAATGATGTAATATATAGCCTTTTCTTTACCTTCTTGATCTTGTTGGGCCAAAAGAGAACCTATCGAGATTTCTGTAGCTGAAATATAGAGCAAGAGTAGCTTTCCAGGAATCAATGATATTAGTGTAGGTGTATTCATCAAATATTGCTTGATTTTGTCAAAGGCTTCTTCACACTTATCATACCACTTAAATGAGATGTCTTTATGTAACAGGTGCTGGAAAAGATGACTTATGTCTACCAATTGAGAAAAAAATCTTCTGATTGATTGGAGCCATCCTTGTAAAGATCTTAACTGACTGGTATTTGTAGGGGAAGACATCTCCATGATTGCCTCAACTTTTTCTGGATCAACTTCTATACCTTTAGCTGAGACAATATACCCTAGCAGTTTTCCTGATGTAACCCCAAATGCACACTTCTTTGGATTAAGTCTAATTTGGTATTTTTCCATCCAAGTGAATATTCTATCTAGCACTCTTAAATGACCATCTCTACTTTTATATTTTGCTAGGATATCATCTATATTATCTTCCATTATAGTATGCATCATGTTATGGAAGATTGTGGTCATGGACCGCTAATAAGTGGCTCCAGGACATGTGAAAGTGGTTTTCTCCTGGTCTTCTGGTGTAATCTTGATCTAGTTAAGCCGAAAAAACCATCCATTAGGGACAACATCTCATGACCAGCTATCAAATTAACTATGATATCAGTGTTAGGCAATGGGAAGTCATCCTTAGGACAAGCCTTGTTGAGATCTTAAAAATCTATACAAATCCTAGAAGACTTGTCTGGCTTTGATACTAGTACAATATTTGAAATCTATTCAGAATAATCTATGGCTCAAATGAATCCAACATCTAGGAGCTTCTTTAATTCTGCTTTCACAAGGAGTGCAATATGAGGATGCATTTTTCTGAGTTTTTTCTTGACTGGTTTAATCCCCGGTGTAATAGACAAGTGATGCATAATAAGATTAGGATCTAGTCCTGGCACATTTGCATAAGACCAGGAAAATTTGACTTGTCTTTCCTTGAAAATTTATGAAAAATCTTCCCTTTCTGACTCTACTCGAAGAATATGTTGGGACTCCTCTATTCCAATGTTGAGAGGCAATGTTGGTTCAATAAGTATTGCAAATTTATCTTGATACATATAATTGGGGATAGTGTCGATCCTTCCATCTTCGGTTGCCTTGGAGAGGTTTTCACCCTTAGATGCATCTTTTCTTTTTACTTTTTTTGGATCTAATACTACCACTAAGTGGTTTTCACCATTAGATCTATTTATAATTTTTACATTTTTATGATTGAAAGGATTGGAACGCTCTCCAAAATAAGCCATGCCATTGAGCTCTATTGGAAATCCTGACTTATGGTCCCTTGGTGGTAGATGATCTTTGATTCCAAGATAGTCAATAATTGCATCATCATTATGGAAAACATCAAGTTTTGGATTATTGGGAGAATCCCAATCTATAAGTTTAGGATGAACAAGGGGTAACGGATCATTTGGGTTGATTTCAAAGGCTGTAATGGTATTTATAGATAATTTTTCAAGGTTTATGATTGTATCGACAAGGTCTATTTCCATACTCTCATCTGAATTATCTATCACAAGATAATTCTCACTTTCCTCACAATCGTCAAGAGTAGCATTATGTGGGACTAATCCTTGTGATTTAGTCCTTGAACTCTCCCCCTCATGGTACTCGTCACTATAGGTATGAAAAACATCAACTCCTATTTCTTCAGTATTGTCAGATAATGAATCCCATTCATAATCATTAGTTAGTATCATCATCTTGTCCTTGATTTTTCCTAAGTCTATTAATAATTTATGTTGCTATCCTCTACTTTTCTTTGTCCACATACTTGTCATCCTTTTAGAACTCTAATTCAGGGGCCTTAGACACCTTATTGAAAGATGTGATATTTTATTTGCATTTAGGTTCCTTTGGTCCTTCTCCTTTATATCCTAACCTCATTGTGTCTCTTTGGCAATTTGGATTTTTCAAAATTGGCTTTATAACATTGTCTCATTGCAATCCTACAGGTCCACTGCCTTGATATCCCATCTTTTGTAACAAAGTATATCCCTTACCATATACATCAGGTGATATATATTCATGCTTTACATCTTCTTCATCCTTATGTTATTTAATAAAATGATTAGCATTATGCTCAGCTGCTTCTTTTGATATAGTACCCCCACTTATAAATTTTCCATAAACAGTTGTAGAAGGAGTTTCTGATTGTTGTTTGATAATCAAGGACTTCCCATATGATTTAGGAGATAGGGGTAATTTTGTGATACAAAAGGTTTGACCCAAAGTGTATTCTCCCATACCTTGTTCTTTTATGTCTAATTTGATCCCATTGGATTTAGATGTTGATGCTACATTACTTAGATCAATAGGTGTTGTTGTAGAAGATCCAGCGCAATTGTAAGATACCAAATACTCAGGTGCTATTTTCATAGTGTTGCAATATTGAAAAGGATTCAGATCTCCTTTGATAGTTATTTCTTGACTATTTTAGGGAAATTTCAAACAGTGATGATAATTCAAGGGCACAGCTTGCATAGAATGAATCCAAGGTCTTCCCAAAAGAATGTTATATGCCAGTTCCATGTCAAGAACTTTACAAAGAACATCTTTGACTACAGGACCTACTCTGATAGGGAGAACCACAGATCCCTTGGATGACCTCTCTTCCTCATCATAAGCTTTAATTATGATTTTCTTCTTTGGATCTATAGCATTTTCATAAAATCCCAATGCAAGGACTAGTTTCAAAGTCCATATATTCAAGCCAGCTCCTCCATCTATTAGTACTCTTTTGATTTTATGATTTTGTACAAGGACTTCTATATGGTGTGGAGCATTATGTGGTTGATTAATGGCTAGATCATCATGCTCATTAAATGATAGGTAATGTGGAGTTGTCAAATGTCCCACCATAGCTTGGAATTGGGATTTATCTAAATTTGTAGGGACATTAGTTTCTAGGAGAGCTTTCTCAAGAATATCTTTATGAGATGGTGACAAACGCAAAATCTCTAAGATAGATATTTGGGTCGGTGTTTTCTTCAATTGATCCAAAAGATTGTATTGATTGGAAACATTTGGTGTAGACTTTGGAACATAGACAGACTTGTTTTGTGAGGTGGTAGGTTTGGAAGGGACACCTTGCAGAGTATCCTTAGATTGGGCTCGAGTAGTGACATTAACTGGTTGACTCTCATATTTTTCTTTGATAGTGATCATATTGGCATAATACTGAGAAGGATGACATTCTAAGATTTGGTTAACATACTTAAAGGATGTGGTATTATAGTTGGCTTGATTATCACCCTTAGTATTGGAAGAAATTCCTTTCTCATGTTCAGAAAGTGGATCTTTGAAAGCCATATGTGACTCGTTTGAGGTATGTCCATCAACACTTATTTCACCACTCGCTATCAAGTCTTGTATCACATGTTTAAGTCTTTGAAAATCATTGGTTTTATGACCTTTCCCTCTATGGAATTCATAATAATCATTATCATTCCACCAAGAAGGTTTCACACTTGGTTCATAGTCTCTTATTTCAGGGAGTACAATGAGTTTCTTTGTGATTAATTTCCTTAGTGAAGATTCAAGAGATTCACCTAAAGGATTAAAAGTTCTTCTGTGTGGCATAAAGGGTAATCTTGAATTATAAAGATTGTTTCTAGTATTATGAGTTGCAGTTTGATTGCTATGAGTAGGTTGAGTAGTATTGGCTTTGCTCGTGAAATTGAGGATAGGTTAAGTTGGTTTAACATGTCAGTTATCAACAATCTCATCTTTGACAATGTTCTTGTTTTTGTTTCAAAATTTGGATTTGTCATTGTTGTTGTTATTGGGATTCGAATTTGAAGATCCAACATTATCTTTGGTGTAAAGCTTAATCTCACCTTTTCTAACATTGCTTCCTCAATTTTGACTCTATTTTCAATGAGTTTGTTAAAACTTGGAGGACATTGTAATTGTAACCTATACCTAATTTCTAGTGTAAGATTATGCACAAAGATATCCATCTTTTCTTGTTCAGGAATAGTTCGCAGATACTTGGCAAATAATTAACACTATCTTTGCAAAAAGGTAAGGAAAGGTTCTCCATTCTTTTGTTGTGCATTGCAAAGATCAAGCATAGTGACTTCATGTTTGATGTTATATGAATAGTGAGTGACAAATTTATCAATAATTTCATTGAATGATTTGATGCCTGGGGGTGGTTTGGAGAACCATTCCATGGCTTGTCCTCCTAAACTACATGGAAATAGTCAAATAAGATAAGTATCATTGTGAGCGACTTCAATACAAGTAGCACAAAACTCACGAATGTGGTCTTGCGAATCTGAATTCCCTTTGTATTTGTCAAATTTAGGTACCTCAAAATGAGGAGGGAATGGAATCATTGCTAAATTATTGTCAAAAGGATAAGGACTTATATCATCTAAGGAATATTTCTTGGTTGAAGATCCAGTTTGAATATCATGAATTTATTGTTGAAGCATCTAGATTTTTTGTAAAACGGGGTCCAAAGCTAATGTAGATCCTTGAGTGTTATGGGAAGCACTACGTTGTTTGTCTTCCATAGCTCCATGAGCATGTGTCTCTTGAGAACCATTAGGTCTTTCTTCATTATTAGTCATAGGGGGTTCTTTGAGAGTAGAGACATCAAAATCAGTAGGTAGCCTAACTCCTTGTTGAGAAAGCATGAGGAAGTATTTTTCCTTATCCATGTCTAAAATTCTCTACATAACTTTGTGGAACCTAGGATCTTTCATGGATTCTCTCAATTCTTGATCTGTTGGTTCTTCCTCGGTTGTAAAAATTGTATCCCTCTTAGAAAATTTTGACCAAGGATTTTTATCACTACTATTCCCTATCATTTTGTCTACAGATTCTGGATTAACTAGTTGTTTAAGTTTTTGAGATCGAGTTTGAACCATAAAAAATGTGTAAGATGATGATGAGATGAAAGTTTTGATGAATCAAATGGATATATTTTGGAAAGATAGATTTAGAAAGGAACCCTAAAGTGTTGGGATAAGTCAAATGACTTGGTAATATAAGTCTATAAGAGGTATGGATCTCACTATGATATGACAAAGAAAATCAAGAGATAATAATCTAGGTAAGTTCTTGGGTAAGGATGATAAATCTTGATATGACAACTCACAAAGATCAAAATCTGATATTCAAGGTAGTAATTCAACACTAAATGGTGATTTTGAGGATTTTGGGATGAATGAAGTGATGATAGAATTTGAGGAAAATGGTCAAACTAGGTATCAAAATGTTGTATAGATCATATTTTTCCAGAATGACAAAGAGGACAAAAATGGGTATCTGAAAAAGTAAGTGTGAAAATGATAGGGTTCGCACAAAAGATCTATGTGATGAATGCACAAACCAAATGTGCAAGACAGTGTTATGTATGCCCAGTAGAAAATAACAAATCCAAAACATTAGTATTCCTACTCATCAACATGGAAAAGGTTTTCAAATAATGCAAAAAATGGTTTATAAAGGACAAGGACCTTTGGGTACAAGAAATGGGTTAATTGAGCCCATTGAAATGTCTTGGAGGGATAGCAAGGAGAAATATGGATTAGGGTATCTTGAACAAGGATACACATGAAAGAGACACACCATGTTTTATGATCAAATTCTACAATTGGAATCACAGAGTGATGAAGATTCAAATAAGTGGGAGTGGTATTCATTTTCAAGAAAATCTTGCCAAGATAAAGAGGTGGATGTAGTTCACACGTATGCTCCTAACAAAGGTAAATAACAAGAGGTAACTTTAGGATCCAATTCTAATCAAGCTTCGAGTTCTATTCAAGAGGCTCAAAGAAATGCACCAAATCAAGAAGAGGAAGACTCTCAATGGGTAGGAGAACCCTATGTACCATCATGGCTACCTACAATAGAAGGATCTAGCAATAGGTTTAATCCAAGAGATTTTTACCCATTAGAAACCCAAGAGGATTCGAGTGAGGAGGATTTTGACCCGAGTTCTCTAGAACACTTAGAAGAAGCACATGTTAGAGCTTTAAGCAATACAATGTTCAAACCTTCCAATGAGGTCATATCCTTAAGTCCCGTCGAGCCAAACTAAAATATTGATCCCTTATCCCTTGTTTATTTGGAACTCATTGAATGGGATTCACTAGAACCCACTATCCTTCCCACATTCCTGAATGACAAATAGGTGTCTCAATACCTAAATGTGGTTGAACCTTCTTCTACCAATGAATATCAAGAAGAAGTGATGAATGGAAGTATCCAATCTCTTAGTTCAGATATAAGAGAAAAAAATTTTAAAAAATTAAAAAAATTGAAAGAATCTAATGATGAAAACCACAAAGTGGCAGCATTAGATCAAAAAAAGAAAGAAATAAAGAACATTTCCAAAGGTGAAAACCCAATAGAGGCACCTAAGAAAGAGAGGTTGGATACTTTTCCTAAACACTATGAGGAATGGTCACCTATTTTGATAGAACCAATGGAGAAATTCAAAATCAGATCAGAATCAGAATCAAAGGTTATACATCTAGCAACATCCTTATCAAGTGAATAAAAATATGAGTTCATAAAATTCTTCAAGGAAAGGCAAGTAAATTTTGTGTGGTCCTATGATGATATGTCAGGATTAGATCAAAACTTGATAATGCATCACTTGAATATTAAAGGAGTAAGACCAGTTAAACAAAAATTGAGGAAAATGCACCTAGACATAGCACTTTTGGTCAAAGTGGAATTAGAAAAATTATTAAAATTGGGATTCGTAAGGGTCATTGATTATGCCGAGAGGATATCAAACATTGTGCCTATTTCAAAAGAAGACAAGTCTATTAGAATTTGTACAAACTTTCGATATCTCAACCTCGCATGTCCGAAGGATGATTTTCCTTTACCAAGCATAGATGCTATAGTGGATTTGATAGCAAGTCACTCAATATTCTCTCTCATGGATGGATTTAGTGGCTACAACCAAATTAAAATCACACCTGAAGATCAAGATAAAATAGCTTTCACATGTGCATGGGGGAAATTTTGTTGGAATGTTATGCCCTTTGGTCTTAAAAATACAGGAGCAACATATCAACAAGCCATGACTACCATATTTCATGATATGATGCATAAATTATTAGAGGATTATGTGGATGACGTACTTGCAAAATCCCATTCAAGGGAATAACATCTACCTATTCTAGAGAAGATATTCACAAGGTTGGAGTTGTTCAAAGTAAGACTCAATCCAAAGAAATGTGCCTTTGGGGTACAATCAGGAAAGTTTCTAGGGTACATAGTTTTGGCTAAAGGAATAGAGGTAGACCCTGCAAAATTCAAATAAATAATGGAAATGGGGGCACCTAGAAATATAAGCCAAATGAGATCACTCCAAAGGAGGATTCAATCAATCAAAAGGTTCATATCACAACTAGCATAAAAGTTTCATTCTTTTACTCAACTCCTCCATAAGGACATAGTATTTAGATGGGATGATAAGTGTGAAGAAGCATTCACATTACTTAAAAATTACCTAATGAATCCACCTACTTTGATGTCACCAATAAGAGGAAAGCCCTTGATTTTTTACATCTCAGCGACAAAACATGCTTTAGGGGCACTCTTGGCTCAATAGGATGAAAATGGAAAAGAAAAAGTCATTTATTACATAAGAAGAGCCTTGGTAAAATATGAGTTGAATTACATTTTTATAGAAAGAGAAATTTTGGTGGTATTTTTTGCTTCCCAAAAACTATGACATTATATGTTATCTCATAGGATCATACTCATAGCAAAAATTGATCCATTAAAGTACCTCTTAAGAAAAATAGCTTTGACAGGAAGATTGGCCAAATGGGTCATGGTGTTGAGCGAGTTTGATATAGAGTATTTGGATAGAAAGGAAATCAAAGGCCAAGTGATAGTAGACCAACTAGCGGAAGCACTGTTAAAAGATGAACAACCTATTCAGATAGAATTTCCAGATGCATAGATAATCAATGTTGAGGAAAAAACATGGAAATTATATTTTGATGGCTCTTATACCCAACATGGATCAGGAGCATGAATATTATTGATTAAACTCCCTAAGGATCAATAATCCCTAAATTATACAAGCTACTATTTCCATTTACAAACAATATAGTTGAATATGAGGTATTAGTCATTGGCATCAAATTGGCCTTGGAATGGAAGGTGGCAAAATTGTAGATATATGAGGATTCTCAATTGGTCATTAACTAGATAAATGATGAGTATCAAACCAAAGATGATAAGTTGATACCTTACAAAAATATGATAGAAGATCTCAAGAAGTATTTCACATTGATCACATTTGAGAAAGTGTTGAGAGACAAGAACAAAGCAGTAGATGCCATGGCTACATTGGATTCACTCCTCCAAATGCCAAACCAAAGCGTAAGATATGAATTCTTGGTAGAAGAAGTGGGACAACCCGCATTATCCTTACACCATTTTCTTATTAGTGGGACATGACTCACCATACTATGGATTCATTTATATGTACCTAAAAGAACAAACTTAACCCATAGACCAAACCCAAAACCAAAAGAGAAACTTTATAAGACAAGCCTTTCGTTATACCCTTGTATCCAACACATTGTATCGCAAAAGTCTAGACAGAATGCTTTAATTAAGGTGTTTAGAGAAGGAGGAATTAATTTTAGCTTTACAAGAAATCCACGAAGGAATTTGTGGGTCACACCCAAATGGGTTAACCTTAGCAAAGAAACTTCTTAGGATAGGATATTATTGGCCTTCTATGGAGAAAAATGCATGCCACTTTTCGAAGACTTGTCAGAAGTGTCGATACCATGAAAACATTATTCATGTGCCATCTCAAGAATTGCATTTGATGACTACACCTTGTCCCTTTTATCAATGGGGGTTGGATCTCATAGGGGTGATTTACCCACCTTCATCAAATGGTCATAAGTTCATTATTACTGCAACTGAATACTTCACCAAATGGGTGGAAGTTGTGCCATTATCCACTGCCATGGGAAAATAAATATCTCTGTTCATATTAAACCACATAATTTATAGGTATGGTGTCCCTCAAGAAATCATAACTGATAATGCTAAAAATTTCAAGAACAAGGACTTGAAATAATTATGTTCAAAATTCCATATGATACACCATTTATCTTCAATATATTACCCGCAGGGTAATGGACAAGTGGAGGCCACTAACAAAAATATCTTGAAAATATTGAAGTGGATAGTGGACAATTTAGGTAGAGATTGATTGACACATTCAGATAAATCCTACTCTATGGGCTTATAAAACAAGTGTGAGAACGCCAACAAGGGCTACACCATTCTCATTGGTTTATGGATCTGAAGTGGTATTGCCTTTAGAAGTTGAAATTTCATCCTTAAGAGTTTCACTACATGGATTGCTAAGTGAAGAATAATATATGGCTGCTAGATTACAAGAATTAGAGTTGCTAGATGAAAGACAAAAACAAGCCTTTGAACATCTTAAAGTGTATCATAGCTGAATGTCAAGGAATTATAACAAACACATCAAACCAAGGACATTCCAAATAGGTGATCTAGTGTTGAGAGAAAACCCTAAAAATCAAGCAGAAAGAGAGAAGAAAGGGAAATGGGAAGAAAAATGGTTAGGGCCTTTTGTGATTACTTCTTTTGGAATGGGCGCATACAAGCTAGCTGATTGTGATGGAGAGGAATTGCAAGAACCCATCAATAGTATACACTTGAAAAGATTTTACACCTGAAGCAGACGAAAGGGTATAAAGAAAAAAGAGTATCAAAAAATCAAATAAGGAAGCATCGTATTTATTTTACATAGTCAAAGGTAATCTTGAAAAATTCAAAAACATTAAAAAATAGAAAAGAAAAAAAAATCAAAAATGCAGAAAAGATCAAAAACAGTGGAAAATTGAGCATGAAGAAATCCAAAAACATTCAGAAATGATCCTCAAAAAGATGTTGTCTTGGTGAAAACCTAGAAAATAGGCACCTTGATGATAAATATAAAAAAATGAAAAATAGAGAAAAATACAACAAAAAAAAAGGAAGAAAAGTACCTTGGTGAAAACCTAGCAAATAGGCACCTTGGTAGCAAAAAAAAGTATAAAAAGAGCAAAAGAGAAAATCAAATCAATCGGTGAAAACTTGGTAAATAGGCATCATTGAAAGTCAAGTCAGGTATTATGCCTAGTCATCCTTGTATATATTGCATTCACCAACATTTGTATATATTGCATAATAAAACCCCAGAATTGCATTTGCAAATACCTAAAACTTTCATCATAGGTTTGAAAAGTGCCCAAGTCCAACAATGCAATAACATCAAACTAGGGGCAAAGCTATCCTAAAGGAAAGAAGGATTCATCAAATAAACATCAATTGACACAAATCAA
Organism: Chamaecyparis obtusa; assembly: GCA_027943335.1. NCBI lineage: Eukaryota > Viridiplantae > Streptophyta > Pinopsida > Cupressales > Cupressaceae > Chamaecyparis > Chamaecyparis obtusa. Next base: position 86,245 of record BSBK01009006.1, read on the forward strand.
TACATCAAATCATAAGAAAACACTTAGACGAGCAATCCTCATCTAAATGTTGATTCAAAAATACAAATTTTTGATCCACAATCTCACAATGACCTTACCTTTATCAGGATTAAAATGAATAATCAAATATGAAATGGATGGAACTATACTTGAAATATGGATTTGAAAAACATGGAAAAAAAATTTCTAAGTGATTACTTAATTGATGAAATCATGTCTTTCTACCAAATCGATGAAGTCTTGGACCAAATAAACAAGGATAAAAGCATGATATTTTATTGATTTTTGCATGAGTGTCTTAAGATCAAGGTTTTAAAATATGTATCATTTGTCTAATGACGTGATCATCAAAGAGTCATCGAGGACATGTATATATGGCGAAACCAAGATCTCTATTTTTTTATGCAACAGGATACCTTGGATATTTTGATGTTCAATATATCATAATACCAAAATCCACTTGCAACATTGAATCTAACGAAAGTGGTATTCATACTCTCATGGTTGAATCCAATCAGTGATAGTTGTACCAGCATTGGGAATACAACACGGAAAGGAAAAGGTATTCATATCATCATGGTTGAACTAGTGATGATTGTGCCAATTTCAGGTCTCAAAATTTCTCAATGATGAAAATAAGTTCCTAAATTATGAATAGTGATAGCTAGCTGCATTCATATTAGATTAAATGCATTTAAGTTGCATGGATTCTTATCTTGAAAATTGATTGGGAAAGAGAAAAAAAGAGAGGGGGTGGAGTGAAGCTAAAATTGAAAATTTCATCATTATTTGATGTGATAGAATGTGTTGAAAATAAAAAAATAAAAAATCAAACTTAGATTATGGTGCATTGCATTAGATTAATTACATTATTAAATCACATTGCATTTTAGTTACATTCATCATGTAATTTGCATTCATTTTTAGGTCATTCTTAAAAGTGCATTCATTTCAAATTTCATTGCATTAGTTTGCATTCATTATATATTTCATCATTTTAGTTGCATTCATTACATCGATCACCACATTTTCATTGCATTAGATTACATTGTTAGGTTTTCATATAGTTGCAGTGCATGAAGTTCATTTTAAAAATTGCATTCACTTTATATCATTAGGTCATTGCATTATTCATTAAGGTGCATTCATTTAGGGTTCATTACATTTAAAGTTTGAATTAAATTAAAAAATATAAGTGTATTAAGCTCATCAAGATTGCATTAGGTCATCAAATTGTGTTAAGTCCATCATTTGTCATTTGTTAAGTTCATATCTTTAGGTGATTTCATTAATCATTAAAGCACTTTACATCTAGTAGGTTAATTGCATCTATCTATCATTAAGTGCATACATTAATCATTAAATTCATCAAATCATATAAGTGCATTAAAATCCATTCATTGCATTTACATTTCATGACTCATCTATTTCATGACATTACATTACATAAAATGCATCCAATCACATCATCGCATATCATTAAAACATTAAAGCAATAAGTAGCATCATTAAACCATGTAATAAATGCATCCATCTATTCTATGTCATAAATAAGACATCCATTTGCATAACTAAGCATAACAGGTGCATTCATATCATAAACTGCATTCAAAAACCATTAAAGCACAATGTATAGAGATAAAACATATAGAACTGCATATCATAAATCATCTGAAAAGTAAATCTAACACATGATGACATCACATAAATTAAAACTATCAAAGAAATCAAATTCCATGGTATCATCAAAGTCTATATAAAATCAGAGTCCAAAACATAAAAGTATCGATCACATAATGAACATCATCTGATAAAAGAATATAATATACAATGTCTCGATCACATGAGTCATAATATATAATAAGGCTCATCAGATATATCAACTGACAGTGCATGTGCTACCCCAGCACCATCTGTGCCTGGACCTGTATCAAGACCTCATCTCAAACTAGCCTGTAACCCGTGTTGACTCATAGAAGCCATAAAGGTCTGCATCATCATGCTCAACTGAGTAACCTGTTGTCAAATCTATGATACCTCAGCCTGTAAGGACTAAACATCAGATGCCTGTGTTGGTTCTTGTGAGGGAGGTGCCTATGAAGAAGAAGGAGGTGCCTAAGAGGAAGGAGGTGCCTGAGAAGAAGATGGAGTCAGGGAAGAAGATGGAGCCTGTGAAGAAGGAGGTTCTTGAGAGGAAGGAGGTTCCTGGGAAGAAGATGGAGCCTGTGAGGAAGGAGGATCCTGAGGAGGAGGAGCATGTGCCTGTGCAGCCTGATCAACCAAAATCTATGCAACCTATGCGTCAATGTTAGCTACAACCCCAGGGGAAAACAGTCTAAAAACCTGAACTCTATGTTGACCCTATCTACCAAGTCTATCATGGAAAACCTGATGTAAAGCCCAGAAGGGGCCACCTCAAACTTGTTCTTAGTCACCCCTCATCTGCACACCACCTCTAATAGGAGCGGGGGCAATAACAATAGGAATCACTACTATGCCACCACACCTGGCCCTACCATCTCGTCTACAATGACGACCACCTCTGCCACTGCCACCATCACCATCACCATCATCATCATCAGACATATCATCAATACTGGGCACAGGCTCGATAGGATCAGTAAATTTGGGGAATGGGTTCTGCAAGAACCACTATGCGTAATCAATTGTCATCCCAACATCAACGATATGCTCCCTCATATCCTGGGCCAAATGAGGGAGGGCCAATAGCTCTTCACATGATGTTCTATAGTCTATCTGAGGACCCCAAAGGGATCGTTCAACCTGTACTCTAGCATACAATGCCAATCCCTATGGCATACCCTTTGGTTGGCCAAACTACCAAAGAACCCTGAAAAATTAGAATCTCTCTATAATCAATGGGGTACGCCCTACCATCCATCGGGGCATACACATAAATGAGAGCTCTGATGCATCCATTATCCATGTCTTGCATCCAAATATGGCCTCCATACCACCTGATCGATATCATCAATAATATGGCGCCAATAATCAAGCTTGCCCAGATGAGCTTGGACAACCATACCCTTATATATATAAGCGAACGACCATCCAAGATCTCATCACCACACTGCAATCAGATGTGTAATGGGGAGATGCTCCCAAGTCCAAAGTTGTAAAAGTACTACTCTTGCAGATAGAGTATCTTCGCGCCTATATACCACATAATGTAACTCATGATAGAGTTGCACAAGTACACAGGAACCCCAATCAAATCTACGGGGATGCCCAATCATATCCTCCAAGATATGACCCCATCCAACTGCAAAACCATGAGGTCATCGGCCAAGAACAAGAAATCCACCGACCAGTACTCCAAGTACTGCAGGAAGAACATGATCTCCCCATGTGTCGGGATCTGAAGTACTCTGTAGACATCCTCAGGGGTGATGGTCATCTCACCCATCGGTAAATGGAAGGTATTATGGTCAGAGTGCCACCTCTCTGCCATAGTTGTAAGAAGCCCTCGATTCACTTGGAATTGAGGTAGGGAAAGAAGATAAGACAGACCACATCGACCGATCAGCCAAAGCTCCTACCCACTGAGATCATCGATCATCTTGAATGGTAAAGGGAACAACCCTTGAATGGATAACTTATGAAGGTGAGCCTATGGAAGCAAGTTAAATCATATCAGTAATCAAAATCATTAAATGTTGAATCATCACAAGTCAATCGATATCCAAAAACCAATCAAACCACTATCAATTTTCCTAATTCTATTTAGAGAAGATGGAAAATTCATCATCACAATCGACTGACTAATCAGGATTGATAATCAAAATCTAGCATCACATGACTAGAACTGACATCAAACGACTTGTTTTAACACAGGACTCATCAACCAAGCCAATTGACCGATCAATGAAATCAAACAAGCAAGAAAACTGATTGAAAAATTCAAAAAATTACAGAAAAGGGTGTACGTGCTATTAAAATGTGTGTACGCACTATTAAAATGCTTGTACGCGCTAAAATGCAAATGTGTTATTTAAAAGTTCAAATGCACTACTAAAACTATCAAATGCACAACAACAATGTGTACGGGTAGTGGGATTTTGAACGCACTACAAGAATTACCTGTACGTGCTACTAAAAGGTTTAAAAGCGCAAATAAATTTGTACGCACTAGAGGAATTGGTAAAAGCGAAATCTTGACCTAGGACATATTTTTTAAAGCACAATAGGAAAGGTTGAATGCGCTGTGGAAAACCATGGATGCGTTGAAAGAAGGGTGTATGCATTGCAGGAATGCTTAAACGCGTGACTTCATTAAAAAAAAGAAAAAAAAGGGTTTTTCCTGTAAAAATCTAATTTTTTGGAAATTAAGTGCATCAAATGGACAAAAGAGGTTTTTAGGGGTACATATTGGAGGTCCATAGTCGCCTGGCCGCTAATATCAATGACTGTGCTTGAATCGATGCTCGCAATAAGGAACCAACATTGTAAGAAGCTCAAAAGGGTCAGAGAAGAAAAGTCAAAGAGAGTGGTGAAAATGAATAGTGAAAATAATTTTTCACACCTATATATAGCTATTTTGATCTAAAAGGGGTATTTTTTTACCAAAAAATGACCCAGGATCCAAATTGAACACCCAATCAGCCAAATCAGGGGCATTTGTCATCAGAACATCATACAAATAATATCGGAAATGAAATCAAAATTAACACATTATTAAAAATATTCAACGAAAACGATCAAAAATACAAAATTCTTCACCAAAATCAAATTTGATTTCATTTCTGAGGGGGCATACACTCGGATTATCAGGATCATCATCATCAAAATCAAATCAATGTCATATTATTTCAACATAAAAAAGTTCACATTTATCAAATGGGGCATCAAAAACATCAAATCAGGTCAAATCGGGCATAATATTAGAAATCTATCATCAAAATGAGTATCAAGGACATCAATCAATCAAGACTTCATCAGATTTATCATCAGTATCAAAATCAATCATTGAGATTGAAATCAGACATCAGTTAATCAGTACTCTGCATCGGGATATCAGACAATGGACATTCTTTGAACCAATGCGCTTCGCACATCGATTCAAAGAGGGGCATTTGTAATCACCTAAAAATGGTCAAGATCAAATCAAGTGAGCAACTAAGGCAAAATCAAAGCATTAATTGTAATCAAGCCAAAATCCAATAATAATTGAAAATAAAAAGCCAATAAATCAATTTAAATCAAGATAAATCAATTAATTATGCAATTAATCTAATTAATTGTATAGTTCAATTAAAAATCAAATCAACCCATTCAAGGGGTACACATGGCTAAACAAATCAGTTAAATTCAATTATTTAATTCCTAATTTTCCTCACCCATCACATGGGAGGAAAATACCTCAACCAATAGGAATTAAGGATTGAGCTCACTTGGATCAAAAGTAAATTGAATCTCAATCACTCATAAAGTGAGAGAATCTTGACCACTCATTTTGTCTCTTTGTCCCAAGCTTTGAGGACAAACCATTTAAATTGTCCCTAAAGATGAAACCATGGACTTAACCTTAAATCAACCATGATTAACTGAACTCCACCCCCTATGCTTGCCAAAATCTATAAAAGCAAGGCTAAAATCAGGAGAATGGATCCACATATCTAAGAATTGCATCAAACTTATTGAGAATTTTAGCTAGAAAGGCAATTTTAGGCTTAATTGAGCATAGTTTCTTTGAAATAGGCTTAATTAGTTTAATATCTTATCATTTTCTCATTTTAGTGTTGTCACTAATGGAGGCTTGTTGAGAGCTTATCATTAGCATATCTAAATAGAGAGCCATAGAGTGCTCATTGTCATTATTCGCATCAAATAGCTCTTAAATTGTGGTTAATTTAGTTTATTTGTTCATTTATTGTTAAGCTAACCCTATGGAGGTACTTTCACTAGTACACAAGATCTACATGGTGGAATCTTTGCACAATGGTAAGTTGATGTTACTTCAAGGATGCTCTACCAAGAAGTAGAGTTAGCGCTTGGAATTAATGTTTTAATGGTCAATTGATTGATTGGCCCTCATTAAGTAATTCAAAGAAGATTCCTCATTCTAATTGGAGGATCAATTCTGTTTTTGGAGAGGCTTGCATGAATCTTAATACCCCTATCTGTTGTTTAGAGGGTAAAGAGAACTATACTAATTTCAAATGGATTGATGAATCTCAATTAAGTAAGATTAAAGCTAAGGATATATATAATTATATGGCTAACAATTCTAATATTGCCGATTACTTGAATAAGTTAATATTTTCCATATCTGATTTTGTAATGTGTTTTACTCTATATATAATATTAAAAATCTATCAAATATCAATTTATTACATTTATAAACCTAGATTGATTTATGCTTATTTTTTAATTAATATTAGATTGCCCTAACTAAAAACAAATTTAAGTTCATTTCCCTTTACAAAAACATCCATGGAATTTATCTATCAATAAATGGCAATTTAAGCTTTGCAACTCATTTAGGGTTTTCTTTGGTCTTTAGGCTAAATTATATTCACATACATTTTTAAAAATAAAAATAAAAATAAAAATAAATAAATTTGTGTGAAGTTTATTATCCTTCAAATTCAATTAAGCAAACAGAATAGTGAATTTATTTTTAAAAAATATTAGTATTAAGATGGAGTCTATATGAATAATAAGGTCATACAACTTAGAAATCAAATTTTGAAAGGAATAGCTCTTTAAAAGTTCTTTCATTGTCAAATTATATGAAAAAAAAACATGATTATATTCGGTTATAATATAATGTTTATTTTTTTCACAAGGAATTTGGTTAGAATCCTTAATCATCAAGCAAAATATTTTTAATCCAATAGCCAGGACAAATTTTCTATGTTAGTTTAGTTGAAATTGATGGATTAGACGCTTCATAGCGGTAAATTAAATATCCATCACAATCTTTGAAAAGGTATTGTATCATGCACATTGAGGGTGGAAGACTCATCAATTAAACCATTCCCTTCTTGGGGAGAGAAAACTGACTTTTTAGAGAAATATGATAAAGATGTAGCTTTTGTTAACTACTTTAGTGGAAAGTAAAATATTGCTTTTGTTGATGTGTGGAGAATAATCTATGAAAATTGATTGTATTGTAATACTGAGATGCACCTAGTCTACACGTTTTATAAAGGAATTATAAAGAACTTAAATGTTTTACTTCACATCAAAAGTCAGTGAACAATCATTTTCTATAGGGGTAACATGTCATTCTTAACATTAGAAGACATCCTTTAGTCTCACAAATGTGAAAAATATGTTGTTATTAATTAGATTTATGAAATTTATTTTTGTGTGTATGATAAATATAAATAAATAAATGATAAATTTGCAGCTAATTTCATTTTCTCAAATTTATTTTCAAATAGACGTGCAAGATGAACCAGACAAGAATTCAAACTCATTTAATCTGCCAGTTGCTTTACAGTCATATCAACCCCAGCTACATCTCTTTCATCTCTCCATATATACTATATACAACATACAAAAAAGATGCAATCCTTCAAACAGATCTAGCTACATTGTCAGATTTTTCTTGGTCTGTTTGGAAGGAACTCACACCTAAGCTAGAAGATCCAAAATAATATCCCTCTTCATGCAACGGCCAGGATATCCCTTCAGGAGGACATGACACAGGAACAGGATGGGCAATGAATGTAGGAATGTCTTGCCCTGGCATTACAACAGACACCCCTCTTGCATATGTAGAGACCTGCAACAAGGCATCCGAAAATGTCAATGACAGAGAAGAGATGTGAACCAAATGACAAGGGCAATCAATGCATCTATACAGTTTTTTCTCTTTTATACACATTAATTTGCTAGACCAAGGTCAAGGAAACAGCATAGTTTTGATCAGGGAATGATCCACAAAACTTGACATAACAGTTCATATTGCAATATTTAATGATGCCACTCAGTACTATAATAACAAATTAACAGTGAGCTAACAGTACTGCTATAAATCAGTTTGTTATGACAGCTGAAATAGGATCAAGATTCAATATTAGTCAAAAATATATTAACATAAGATGGTCAATACTAATCCAAAGGCTTTGAGCTCACAAAACAATGATAACATTTCAACATGGTAATATATAATTCTATTTCGTCGCTTAATAAAAGTTGGTTTGAACTTTTATTCCAATAGATCAAACAAGTTATGCAGAAAAGCTTAGTAATAAAGACATTTTTGTGTGGAAGGGTACAGGATTCTGAACATCTTGGTACACAAAATGCAGAGTAACTTACTAAGAAAACATAAAAAAACATATGGTAATCCAGTTTCCATGATAAATTCAGGCAAGATTTCTGAAATGTCCTGTGAAAGAATCGAGAGGACCTACATGTACTGTTACCCTAGGCATCTTTTCATGTAGGAGCTGCATCAGTGTGTGTGAAAAGAAATATAATTGAACACATCGGACACTTAAAAGTTAATATCTAAGAAATGAAATTGTAGAGGGAAAGAAAACCTAATCCAAAAAGCAGTTTTGAAATCCTTGTCCATCCAGAAAAAATTTACCTGGTTCTTAAACAGTATTTCACACAGCTTAGAAGCACTAATTTTCTACAGGAGGCACTTATGAAATGTCCTGCAACTAAATATTTACCAGGAAATCAACCGAACACAACACCACCTAAGATTGAAGTGAATTATGATACCTGCCGTGCCAGAATGAACCTGTTCAGATTTGAAGAGAAAATGAAAAGAGACCATAGTTTCACTCATCATCACACCAATGCATTACTTAAAATCAATGCAACAAAGAAACAGTTTAGTAAAAGGGAAGCTTAGAGAACAATGTCAGAGGACTAAACAGAGCATCTGTGCATAATAAGCGGTTTTTTTCCAACTATTATTTATCTTGCATTCTGTATGTGTGTGAAAGAACATGACATGGACCTCTAAGCTAACCTGGGGTGTTATAGTAACTTGTTATCTCAAACAACAGACAGCCTATGAGACCTGTTTTATATCCTGGTGCAGTGAATTATCAGCTTTAAAATGGATAAAGATTAACCAATATGATCAAGTTCAATACTCCAAGGGACATCAAAGAACGTTGGGGAATGCAAAGGTTTATTTACCATGCAACCTGTGCATGCGTCAATGAACCTGGGTTTCTCGTAAATGGGGATATCATCCACCTTCTGGAGATGAGTCTGTCCCAAAACATACACGTCACAACTTTCAATGGATTCTTTAGGCTTCCTCAAAAGCTGCTGTTAATCATTTCATTGGCAAAACTACTAACAATTCCCAAGCACTAAAGGTAATGAAAAAATTCACAGGCTAGTATGCTACCACCAAGCCTTTGTTTAGCTAGTAATTCCTAAGGTCCATTAGATATTGTGCAATTTTTCACCATCAGCAACAGGAATTTGAACTCCTTCCCTGATGGCCTTCCTTTTGCATAAGATTCATGAACACAACTAGATTTAAATGGGTTTCCTTGTGTATAAGATTCATGAACACAAGTAGATTTAAATGTGGGAAAAGGTGCACAAATGATTGGTGATAGTTTCATATGGACTATTTATGTTATTCATGTTATGAAATAGATGCATGTTTGAGAGCTAAACATGGGCCTTTCTCTTGGAATCGGATTAAAAGGGAGAATTGTCTTTAGCGTGAGGGAATGGGCCAGTAGTGCCATCTGCAATTCTCATTTGGCTAGTTATTTGCTGCATTCCTGAAATAAGAAATCATAGCAAAAGCATTTGTGGAAGGATTTATAATTAAATCTTCCCATTTTGATACACAAACATAGAACTACGTCCACTTTGCCCAATGAGAAAATTTGAACAAATTTGGACACTCAAACAAATATCCATCAACCTCACATATGTAGAAATTTAAATCTTCAAATTTGCATCTACCATTAACAGGTCCAAATCTCACTTCATGCATCAAGCTTTACAAAGATGTTTTAGATCAAAGATAAATGTGTTAAAAACTTAAAAGGCTTTTAGCTTGGATAAATGCATAAATGCAGAGTCTACATTGACCCAATCCTTACTTGTATTGAAAATTTTGGATGCAATGTTGGTAAAGCTTCTAAAGGACTAACAGAATACATCCACGATCGCTTGAAAGCATTTGCTGGGAGTGGGCTTCATGTTAGGATCCACGAATGTACAGCTTTTGGGAAGCTCAAAATTGAAAACATAGTTCAGCGTGAAAGATATTTTTCCACAACATGCTAAAAGCATTCCCAACTTTGCCTCCTACATCTGTTTGTTTCTTGCCAAGCCGCTTGAGTGTTTGTTCTTGAAAATTCTTTTCTACTAAATTATTTCAAATGTGGATAATGGTAGTTTAATCTATGAATATGATGTTGATCAGCAGGTAAAGGCAAAGCAATTTGCAAGCCCTCCTCACATAACATCCACAATGGCTTGAAAGCATTTGGTGGGATTGGGCTTTATGTTAGGATCCAAGAATCTACAACTTTTGGGAAGCCCAAAATATAGTTCAGTGAGAAAGATGTTAATTTTTTCCACAACTTGCTAAAAGCATTCCCAACTTTGCCTCATATATCTGTTTGTTTCTTGCTATGCTGCTTGAGTATCTGTTCTTTAAAATTCCTAGCTACTAGATTGTTTCAAATGTGGATAATAGTAGTTTAATCTATGAATATGATGAAGTTCAGCAGGTAAACGCAAAGCAGTTTGCAACCGCTCCTCACATAACAAGCAAGGAAAGGAAACATGGGTTATATATTTCTCAAATGATGCCAAACTTCAAAATTATCATCTGACAAAGATTGGCATCAATAAGATTGATTAAAGGGAAATAAAATATATCAAAAACCGATACAAGTTTTGAAAGCTCTATACAGAAAGGCTGCCTTAAATAAAACTGTAACAGAAATAAGCATTTGTCATAACAAATATACATTTGGCAACAATGTCACGCCCGAGCATATTTAACAAGCAAAAAGAAGTTTGATATCTGTATAAACAAGTAAAATCCAGACACAATAGCAGTATAAGTAAAGAGAGTTAATTCTATCAGATTATAGACTTATGAATCTTTGAAACTTTATCAAGAAGCCTGGGTATATAAGCATCCTCTATGGGAGACAGAAACTCTGAAAATGCTTCCAACCAAGCAGGAACAGATTTATTAGGAGCCTATTGATGTCACAGTACCATTTCGTCCAATTTCAAGGGGGCATTCAGATTAAAGTTAAACTGTGACATTTTAATCTTTTTTTCCCCTAAAATTCCTTCAACATCATTCATACTCAGTCACTGCGACTGACATTAGCTCAAGACAACAATGTAAAAGACAGGATCTAGATTCTACACAAGTCTTCATCATGATCAAACGTGCAGGATTTTATAAGACGGGATCTACAAAAGCTTTCATCATGATCAAACGTACACGATTTTATTTAAAAACTGCCCACTTTCTTGCAAACCCTAGACTTCTACAATCCACCATTCTTCCCAGATTCTACACCTACTGGCTGCCATTCCAACTTGCGTGCTAATGTAGACCTACCTAAGAAACACTTTAGAACAACCGTATATTTCTGCAAAACCCATGGATCCTTCAGAAGAAGAAAGAAAGCAGCTGCTAGATTAGTTCTAATGAAAACGAAATGTACAGTCTGACCTTATCTGTTCAATACAATTCCGCACAGAGCTGCACAATGCAGACATTTGCCTGTCTCCCTCTTTACAGAAAACTGAGGTATATAGAACTACATTAAAAAATCAAAGTAGCAGCAATCTCAATATACTGTATAGGGAGGTAGCACTATAAAGTTATAAACTGAGGGTGATGATTTCGATCCGCAAAGTAGTTTCACCTGAACAGATTGCAAAACTCATCATGTTACAGATGCTCATGGTGGCTAGCACTCAAGGCCTGCGTGATATTTGGTCTGATGACTGAATTTGACAGGTATAAAGGCTTCCAGTTTCTAGGGCTACTTGGACCTAATACCAAACAGGTAAGATTTTATTTGATTGCAAAGTTTTCAAAATCTTATTAACATATGGTTGTTGCATCTTATTGAGAAACACAGATACAAGCAGATATCGGCGGACCGCTTATCGCTTATCGCATAACACACTTTTGGAGAAATTAAGGCCATTCTCATATTCGGCAGAGAATGCCTCTTTTCAGAAATGGTAAATCAGAAGACTCCCACTCTCTCAGGACTACAATTAATTTGGGGATTCAGTTCCCCACCTATTGACTACACAAGAAGCTAAATGACCAAACAAATATACTAGAATTTCTGATTTTCCCCCGCTGGGCTTTGTCCAAGATGCAGAATAAGTTATCTACCACATCCACAGAGAGTCAAGCGCTCCACTTTCTCCTACTCAGAAGCATTTACCTGATTATAAACTCAGGCCCTTAACATACTATAAATTAAAATCAGATATACTCTTTCATAACCGGATTCGTACAACACTTCCATGAACGAAAAACACATTCCAGAAGCTACTCACAGTGTTAGAATCCTCCAACTTATCCAAGAACCGCATTCCAACTCTGACATCCATGGGCTGCAGTGACCTATTCCCGGTGTTACTATCCTGAGCTGATGAAAAGGAGGGCCTCGGCCTCAGAAACCGCTCGAAAATGGCCATGACCAAAAACATGGAAATCAGAATGGCAGTTGCCACAAACCCAAAGGACACTGCATTCACAGAGTTGTCGAAATGCCTCCAATGGTCTTCCCTGGTGATGTCTCTGGATGCTTCTTGACTGGAGGGAGAAATGTTCCATGAATTCTCATTCATGTCTTCTCACTTCAGCAATGATTCACACTCTGCCGAGGCCAAGGCCTATTTTAGCATGAAAAATCATTTGGGTCTTTGGAAAAAAAGATTCTGGGCATAAACAGACAGAACTGAGGATGTGGGCTGACCCTCTGAGAGGGCTGGCAATCAATAGAATCAAAAAGCGGCCCCTAGCTTTTTCTTGGTCTGCTACAAAACGCTTTTGTTGGATTCTCCAACCAACAAAGCTTAAATTTGCTCGTACGCTCAAGCTTTTAAGGGGAAACAGGGTATATTCAATCTCTCTCTGTAAATCTCATAATAACCATGACAAAAGCTAAACAATAGAGGATTGGATAAACTTGGACTGGTGAGATGACTCAGAACTGATTGAGTACCTAGTTTATTAAAACCCCTGGGCCTTTATGATTTTTTTTCATGTTTTACCATTCTTCTTACTCCATGAATTCCGTTGTCTAAAATTATATTGGGCTGGTGGTAGTGGGGATTGGTGAATACGGCTAAAATACTGTAATAACATTTTCTGACCATGATATGTAATCATCTTTTTTCGGAGGTGAGAATCTGGATTGGGTTTAACCTGTAACTTTCAATCATTGTCATGGTGGAATTAATTTTTGTCTAAAGCAGATGATGATGGAGGGTTTGAACGATTTCTGCCCATGGATTTCCTGACAGATCAATTTGCGGGATTTATTATTATATTATCCCTATGTTTTAATCTTTAAGAAGAAGAATTTAAAAACCTTGGGATCTATCAGCGTGATTCAAACCGTTGTTATTAAACATTAAAACTTCCCATTATGGTACCCATGAAAAAAGTTTATCATAAAAATGCACTCATAACAAGTTCTCGACTGACATGCCTAAAGAAAACTGACCTTGAGCTCTGATCTAGCTGGGAACGGGGTTCAAAACAAATAGTGTAGCCAAAACCCACGTCAGCTTACTGTTGTGTCTGATGCTCTGCCACGTCGGAGCTCTGTTTTCTGTCGTGTGTAAATAAATTCATGTCTGCCATCAATCAGTGTTGTTTTGGACTTTATGTGTACAGTTGTTTCTCTTGCCTGACTGTCCTTGCAACCCCATTTCACCATAATTTTTGTATGAGAACATTACTATTTACAAGAGTTGAAGAGCTCTAAGGTAACGTGTCACTTGGGGAATGACAACCAAACTAGACTTGGACCACCTGTACTAGTCCCTTTGATTCACCACTGGGAAAATGATTCTGTACTTGTCTGGTTATTTCTTAAAAGTTTAGATGAATTCCTCTTTTTCGTTGGGATTGGTTTCTACCATTCAATAGATATTATTGTTTACTTTTTACAGTTCTGAAAACAGTTGCAGATGTTAGAACTTACTGGAGCAGGCAACTTTAGGAAGGAAATAAATGGACTCTTCAAAAGCATCTCTGTACTAAATGAACAGAATTATAAGAAAATGTAAGTGATATTTTAAATGTAATAATAGAGTATATAATCTAAGATAAAATTATTGAACAGTGATTGAAATTAATATTTTGTAATTATATGGGTTCATTTTATAGTGTGTTACGCAGTTGTTGTGACTTCTAAGATTCAAATATTTATTGGATCATTGTGATTATGCTTGTGTCTCTATTGATCTAATATTGATTGTGAGTTTGAGTTTTCCCATTGATAATTGGGGATGATGTCCCTCATTTGTGACCTCATTAGTTCAAAGTTGTGACTCAAAAGAGTTTCACATAACTAATCACTAATCATGGTTATATGTTATAAATCAATATTTTTTTGTTTGTTTTGAGGTTATTTCTTACTTTAATTTTATGGGTTTTTATTTGATCCTTCAAAATTGAGTCTTTTTGTCATGTTTGTTTTTGCATCATTGTACCTTGAATCATGTGCAACCTCTTCCACATCCTTTTCCGTCTTTTTTAGTTGGTCTTGGTCTAATGCTAACCAATATTTTGACTATTGTAACTCTATTATTTTGATGATTAATCATGGAGTGTGATTTGCAACATGATACAACAAACTTGCATGCAAAGAAATCCTAAAAGTGTCAATTTACAACAAGGATTGATAACAATCTTTTATCATTAATAATGGCATATTTTTTTTGATGAATAGAGGCCTTCACTATTAATAAGAAATATTAAAGTACAATATTCACAAAAAAAGGGGCCAGGGGAACGAATCACCCCGCAAGTTCACATGACACTAAAGCCGGAAACAAACAACTATTCATAAAAAAAAATTATAAAACCAGAAACCCTCAAGTTGCGAGAGCAGTAGCAGAAGAGGGAGGAAGATCTTTGTCATCCAGATTGCCCCAGACATTGGGCAGAGGAGCCTGATCAGGGATGGCCCAGCCATCTTCAGGATCTTTCTCAACTTCTCCTTCCTCCCACCTGGGCGAAATAGCCAGCACCAGGCGAGGGAACTTTCCCTGATTAACAGGAGCAGAGGCTGAAGGCCGAGCAAAAGCAGCAGCAGTGGAAGAAAGCACAGGAGGCCACCCAGACCCCGCATCCCTCCGAAGAGGAGGTGAGGCAGAACGGCGACGCCACTGTCGCGAAGTCTTGGAGTGTCTAGCAGAGGAACTCCAGCTACGACATCGGCCCCAGGGTGACGTACGGTCAACTGAGAGAGAATCTGGAGGAACTCGAGCAATAGTGCAAGGGGCATTGCCCCAGTGCTGGAGCAACTCCTATAAGTGGGCAACCTCCAGGGCCACCTTGTCAGCTTGCACCTGGATTTGCATCATAACATTGTTACAAATACAAGCTTTATCAAAAAAAGAAACATGATTGTCCCGACAACTGTGAGAAAAAAGCACAGCGTTTCTATCTTTCCACAGAGTAAATAAAATTTTCAGTCGAAAAGAGTGCCATATCTGGGTGAACTGGGAAGGCATTCTAGGAGAGTCACCGAGAAGAACCATGTACCAAGAAAAGGGCTCAAGCCTAAAGGGAGCAAAAAAGTAATGAATCCAACTCCAGTAATTTTGAGCACGACGACAAAACCAGAAAATATGCATGAGCGTCTTAGAGTGACCACAAAAGGAGCATTTAGGGTCAGGAACCCCCATATGCCTGAGCCTAGCTCCCAAGGGCAAACCCTGGTACAACAAACACCAGGCAAAATGAGCAATTTTAGGCTCAGTAACAGCATTCCAAATGATGTGAAATCTCCACCCCCAGCTCTTCTGAGAAGAGGAAAGGTGCCAACGATGATTAAGAGAGTCAATCATGGGTAAATGGGGCATAAGCCAAGAATACCCAAGCTTGGGCTTGTAGCTAGTGAATGGAGTGGCAGGATACCATTTCCAATCTTTCCACCACGGTCTGACAGACTAAATTCCCAACTTGTGCAAGAGGTGAGGCGGAATGGCAAAAACCAACAAGTCGAAAGTCTGATGATTTGGGCAGATGAGTCGAAACTGAACACGGAGATCATCCCAAGATCGGAGACTCATGGTGGCGTTGGAGAAGATATCCTTAGGGGTTTGAATGCCACACTTATGAAACCGAAGAGCACTAACCCCTTGAATTCTGGCAAGAGGAATCCCTTGCTGGGCAAAAAGAGGAGACCACCAAATGTTTTGCTGGTTGAAAGAAAGACCATCTCGAAATCCATTCCCAACCCACCGAAGCCAAGGCTTGACAGACTCCCAAGCTTTCCAAATACTTTTGGCGATAAAAGTACCCTGGATCTAGACAGGCTCCCTCATAACCAGCAGGGTTTGAAAGCCAATCCTCTTCCAAGCCGGCTTGTGAAGAGGAAATCCTGAAGAAATGCAGTGATGAAGCAGAATTTTCCAGGATTCCTCACCAATGAGGCACCGCACAACCCACTTGGCACAAAGGGCATGCCCTTGCTTCTGGGTATCAATTAATCCAAGCCTGCCAGAGGACTTCGAAAGACAACAAAAGTCCCAGGCAACTCTATGAAAGCCCTGGTGATCAATGCCAGAGGCCTAGAGAAAATCTTGAAGAATTTTCTCGAGCCGTTTGTAAGAAGCTTTGGAAGGGGCCCAACACGAAGAGTAGTAAACATGCGTAGCGGCCAGAACTTTGGAGCAGACCTGGAATTTTCTTGTGAGGGAGAGCAGCTTCGTGATCCAGTAGGTAAGTTTTTTTTCAATTTTAGTAAGCACTGCATTCCATAGATCAGTAGGATTGCCTTGAAAAGAAAAGGGGATACCCAAGAACCGGAATATCTCCCCATGTTGAATTCTTGTCCAGCCAAACTAAGAGAGCCAGGGAGGTTCAGGAAGAGCCAACTATCTATAACAGAGGGTTTTATGCCACTGGATGGTTGAGTCAGAAGCCAAGCAAAAAGTGTCTAAACACTGCAAGGCTGCCTTGATATTCTCTTCATCCTCCGCTAGAGTGAGGAAAGAATCATTGGCGAAATGGCCATTAACAAGATGTTGAGAGGAATAGCAAGGAGATTCCCCTAACAGTTCCCATGGAAATGGAGTGAGCTAGCAGATAGCCAAACCCTTCGGCCGCTAGCACGTAAAGAGCAGGAGCCAGAGGGCAACCCTACCGAATGGAACAAAAAAGTCCAAAGGTGGAGGACTGGCGGCCATTGATGGTAATGCAGGCGGAGGCATTGTTGAAGAGCATCTACACAGATTGAAGAAATCTTGGGCCGAAACCCATAGCGTGAAGCATCGCAAGGATAAAATGACATTCAATACGATCATAAGCTTTAGCAAAATCAATTTTGAGAAAAAGGGCTTTCTAGTGAGACTTACGAGCCCATTCCATACCTTCCCAAATAGCAATGATGTTGTCAAGAATAAATCTTGACTTAATAAACCTTGTTTGCTCAGGCCGAATAATTTGTGGAAGCATGTGTCAGATCTTGAGAGCCAGTGCTTTCGCAATGATCTTGTAGGAGACATTAAGCAAAGTGATGGGTTGCCAGTTGCAAATATCTTCAGGATCCCCAGCTTTGGGAATGAACTTGATATTCCCCTAGTTGATGATATCCCCAAGAGACTGGGTTTGAAAGGCTTCCAGGTAAACCTGGTGAAGATCCAGACCAATGGCATCCCAAAGTGTTTTGTAAAACTCACAGGGAAAGCCATCACAACCAAGGGCTTTTATCATCAACCATGGCAAACACAACTTCGCGAAGATCCTGCAACGAAAGCAGTTGGTCACAAAAGACCCACTGAGCAGGGGAGACACACTAAGGAACCACCACGATGCAATCCGTGAGAGCTTTCTTGCTGGCAGGGGAGCAGCCCTGAGTAGCAAAGACTTGTTCATAGTGGCGAACAAATGCTTGCAAAACATCAGGAAGCTCCGTGAAAAAGGAAGGACCTTCCCAAATTTTGGCTATGCCTGTACTGGTATGGCAAGGCCGGAGGGCAGTAAAAAATTCTTTAGAGAGTTGGTCTCCAACCTCTAACCAGTGCAGTCGAGCTTTGATCTGGGCTCCTCTGGCAGCATGGTTATCGGCCACTTGCTTTTGGTGATGTAACTTGGCAAGATTGACCTACAACTCTGGATTGAACAAGTTCTGAGCTAAGGCTTCGGTGGCAACACGCAAAACTTTGGTATTGGCATCATGGGCTTTGTGATGATAGCTGGCCAATTGCTTGCCATAAATGCACAGGAAACGAGCCGTACGCCTAATGGTGTCATTCCACCATTGAATCCAACCAGTCAAGTGGGTGGGTCTAGGCTCTAGGTTCCAAACCCGATGAATGTGGGCCACAGTGGAAGGATGATGAAGGATAGAAGTATTAAAGTAGAATTGTGTGGTTGGAGGCCTAGCCTTAGCTGTCTGCCAAACAATATTAAAGTGGATGGGATAGTGGTCTGACAAGGTCACATCAATAAGAGGAAGGACAGGAAGGGCTTGCTTTTCGGAGAAGGAAAAAAAAGATTGAGCCGAGATCATGGCACGATCAAGCCATTTATGAATTCTGTCAAAAGAAGCCCTAAAATTAGACCAAGTGTGCCAGGCCCCATCAGAACGGCGGCAGCCCACATTGGGATCAAAAAGCCCTAATTTATTACGCATGTAGTACCATGCTTCTCTTTCACCAGCTGTCCATCGAAATGGTACAAAACCATCCTTGTCAACCGCCATCTCCACCATATTGAAGTCCCCACAAACAAGCCAAGTTGTAGGTGGCAGAGAATCTGCAAGCCAACGCCACAGGTGAGATCTTTCAACAGCATCATTGGGAGCATAAACATTAACTATGCCGAAGGAATGATTCTCAATAATGAAAGTGGCCCAAACCACTCGTTGCATGGGATCGAAACCATGGCTAACAAACAGAGAATGCCAACGAGGAGAGAGGAGAGTAACAACTCCACCTTGGCCAGCCTTGTGCTGGGAACAAAGAGCAAGGCTCTTAGGCCAAATAACTTTACAAGCAGCATCAAACATGAAACCAGAAATCTTAACTTCCTGGAGGCAAAAAACATCCAGATGACATATCCGCGTACGAAAATCCCTGACATAATATTTTCTGTGTAGGTCTGTCAACCCACGAACATTCCATGAGATGTACTTCATGGAATAACAGTGTCATCCATTCCATCCTCATCCCCAAAGGAGTCAAAACTGTTAGACAAATATCCTAGAGTAAAACTAGACCCAGAAAAATCTAGAGTAATATGACGCTATTTGTCTTGCATGCCATTGAATTTAGCCTCAGCGCGCCCAGAAGGGTTGCGAGAGCAGCGAAAAGAGCTAGAGGCAACAATTTCAGTAGCCATCGGAGGCATGCTAGCTTAGGAGCAGAAACTTGGGTGGTGTCCAAACATTTTTCCCCTACTCAACAAGGTTTGAAGCTTCGATAACAGGGGTTTGCAAAGAAACTATGTTATCAGTGGGTGGCGGATGGGAGACGGGAGCCGAAACAAGTTGCTTGTGGGGCTTGTTGCGGTGATTGACAGTGACCCATTCATCTTTTTTGCCATCTTCCTTTTTGCCAGCCTCAACCGGCTGTGAACTAGCATCCTTGGGAGGAGGCTTGGTACGAGGCACTGCCAAAGGGCAGTCCTTAATCTTATGCTCTGCGGATTGACACCGATAGCAAGTATTGGGGAGATTAAGATAGAGCACCTTCTAGGTGAAGGTGGTATGACCAACCTGAATCTCTATGGATTCTTTGAGGTCCCTAGAAAGGTCAACCTCAATACAGAGCCTCTTGTGAGGGCGCGGATTAAGAAAATGGTCATGCTCGAGACATATAACCCTACCAAGCTTCTGTGCTATGACTTGCATGAAAGGCCAACAAGGTAAGGGAAGACCAGGGAACTCGACCCACACTGGGACCTTGAGCTTCTTGTCATCAAAGATAGAGAAGTCACGAGACCAGTACTGGAAAATTAACAGCGAGGCCTTGATATTCCAGGGACCTTTGGTAAAGATAGCATCCACATGGGATGGGTCAGAAAAGTGAAAAAGGAAAAAACCTTTGGTAAGGCTCTGAATGCCTTCCAGGTGGATTCCGCAAGGATTCTAGTTCTTCGCAACCCAATCCTTGAGAACATGTTCAGGGGGGTTGCGACCCAGAAAATAGCCAATCAGGGTGTACGATTCAAGCCAACTGCATGCATCATTGAATTCATTAATGGGTAAAACAATATCAAGTTGGGCCATACCTCGTGGAATACTTTGGGTACAAACTTGCAGGGGTGTGTGCTTGGTGGTGCCATTGCTATCCAAAACCACACCAGCACCAGCATCAACTGCTTGGTGGGAAGTGGCCGGAGCCATAAATAATAGGCTATTTCCTGCAATAACTACGGTATGTGCGAAGGATGAAAATGCAGAGATGGATGCAAGGTGAAAAAACCCTAGTAGAGCATAGACTGAGCATTAATAATGACATATTTTTAGTGGTGTAATATTCCCACAAATGGCATCTACCCTCTGCATGCACAAGCAGGGGGGTTATGCTAGCAGGCTAATTCATTACAGCATGGGGGCCCCTACTATTTGATAGGCAACAAATATTCATTGGGGCCCCTTTAGCCCTTGTATCCATGGTTCTTGTTCACATAAGGATACCTAAAATGAAGAAAAATATGTGATTTTTAAGAGTAATGAGAATTGATATACAAATGTTGAAGCTCAAGACTTCCTTGAGCCTTAGTCAAGCCTTAAGATTAAATCGGCAACAAAAGTTAGAAAATGGTGGTAATAATTGTTAAGCATATTTTACCTTCTTCTCCTTACTAGTTCCTTCAAGTTCAAAATAATTGTCCATCTTTGTTATCTATTCTATCAATTCATCAGAATCCAAGTTACCATGATCTAGTCTGGTGGATTGAAATGAGATCTCTTGTTCACAATGGTTAAGGCTTTGATGAACCTTTCTTCCTCTTAATTCAACTCTACTTGGTCTTCATTGTTCTCTCCTTCCCTAGCCTAATTATGTTCATCTCCTTCTCCATCACTTGCATCTTCAATGTGTTTCCCTCTCCTCTAAGCTATTTCCATCACTTCCAATCTAGCAGTAATTTGTCTCAAAATATCCAAGATAGTTGGATATGTGTTCATTGCTCCTCCTTTAGCATTTCTTCTAGCCATCTTTATAATCTTCAGTAGTTATAGGTCAGATCCTCTCTTTCACCACCCCACAATAAAACCCTAGGTCACAAAACCTTTCTTTGATACCACTTGATGCAATCAAGGACAATGGAACTCATAGTGTTGAACAAATCCTTGCAACAAGAGTCGCACAGCGGAAGCCCAAAAGGAAAACAAGGAAATGAAAGCAAGATTAGCCTCCTTATTATCACATAGGCAGTTACAAGAACAACTACAAGCAGTAATACATTCTAGGCATAAAGGCCTGATTAGAACCTTCAATAGGTTATCTTTTTATATGATCTATAAGCCAAAATAGCTACATGAACCCTCTATAGAAACTTTTTTCCATCCAATCTAAAAGATTAGAACTTACAAAATGGTAAACTACTGTTCTATTCAAACTGATCCTATATTATTCTTCCTTGTGTCCAAGAGAAGTAATTACAAAGCTTCTAAAGCCTTCACAAACCTTAGGTTGGCCTAAAAAGATTACATTTCCCAATGCAAAGAAAATGTATTACAACAAATAGGTCAGGACCTAAAATCATAAGGATCTCTCTCTAATGGATGGAACATGAATCACAATCCCTCAAGTAGGTTGGCCATGAATGTTACATCATCAAGAAATGAGTCATTAAGCTTTTCCAATCATAAAATACCTTTGCAAGATCGAAAAACACAAGACTGACTAGAAAACATAAAGAATAAGACAAACTCACCAAGAATCAGTGAGATCTCATGCCCAAAGAAATCAAAAGATGTGTGATCCTAGGAAAAGGTTCAGCATGAGGTCACAAGCACTTTGTAAGGATCCCAAGAGAAAATAATCTAAACTAAACAATCACATAAAGAAACATTGAGATTGATAAAAATAGAATAAAAATATTTTTGGTTGATGCAAGATTTCCAAGAACCCAAGAGTTGGAAAGTTTTAGGTGCAGTTCTATGATTTTCATTCTATTTCCATTTTGATTCCATTTATCAAATCCTCATATTCATAAATGTTGTTGGTACATGGAAATAAGAGCTTATATGCTTTGATAATGGTGTATCCTTGAGGTGTTATAAATAGAACTCCTTCTCTAGAACCATGTTGAGTGAAGGATCGATCAACAAACATCATCCATGAGATTTCAATGAGATACATTATGGACTCATCTAGGAATTGTATATTTAATGGATGATCATCTTGTAGAGGAAACTCAGCTAGTTGGTTAGTGATCACCTATCATTTTATTGCTTTTCTATCCACATGCTCAATGTCAAACTCAGTAAATATCATCGTCCATTTGGCTAGTCTACATGTCAATGTGGCTTTGTTAAGAAAACATTTTGGAGGATCGATCAACAAACATCATCCATGAGATTTCAATGAAATGCATTATGGACTCATCTAGGAATTGTATAGTTAATGGATGATCATCTTGTAGAGGAAACTCAGCTAGTTGGTTAGTGATCACCTATCATTTTATTTCTTTTCTATCCACATGCTCAATGTCAAACTCAGTAAATATCATCGTCCATTTGGCTAGTCTACATGTCAATGTGGCTTTGTTAAGAAAACATGTTGAGTGAAGGATCTATCAACAAACATCATCCATGAGATTTCAATGAGATGCATTATGGACTCATCTAGGAATTGTATAGTTAATGGATGATCATCTTGTAGAGGAAACTCAGCTAGTTGGTTAGTGATCACCTATCATTTTATTGCTTTTCTATCCACATGCTCAATGTCAAACTTAGTAAATATCATCGTCCATTTGGCTAGTCTACATGTCAATGTGGCTTTGTTAAGAAAACATTTTGGAGGATCAATTTTAGCTACAAGCTTGATTGAGTGTGCCATCATGTAATTTCATAGTTTTTGAGAAGTGAAGATTGCTACCAGACAAGCCTTCTTGATGTTATTATAGTTAAGCTCATACGATACCAATGTTCTATTGATATAATAGATAGTTATTTCTGTGTTCATGTTGTCCTCCTATGCTAGGAAATCTCCCAAAGAAGTATCTGTTGCTGAGATGTGTAATATTAAATGTTTTCCTTGGAGGGTGAAATGAGTATAGGAGGATTGGCTAGATATTCTTTAATTTGTGTGAAACTCTTGTCACAACTTTTATCTCACCTAAATGTTACACCTTTATGAAAGTTTAAGTGAAAGATCGAGCTTTGTCCACCAGTTAAGATATGAAGTGCCTGATAGATTGGATTTTTTCTTATAAAGACCTCATTTGAGTGGTGTTGCGAGGCAAGTGCATCTCTATTATGGATTTGAATTTTTCTAGATATACTTCAATTCTTTTTGCTAAAATAATATACCCCAACTCTTTCCCTGATGTGACTCCAAATGCACACTTTTTAGGATTAAGTCTAAGCTTGAACTAATCTATTCTATCCATGATTTTTCTAAGGTCTTATAAGTGGGTAGAATGTTCCATTGAATTTACTAGGGTGTCATCCACATATTCTTCCATGTTTTTGTGCACCATGTCATGAAAAATAGTGGTCATGGCCTGTTGATATGTATCTCTTCCATTTTTTAATCTGAATGGCATGACATTCCATAAAAATGTGCCCCAAGAACAAGTAAAATTGGTTTTCTCTTAGACCTTTGGTGCAATTCTTATATTATTATATCCTAAAAATCCATTCGTCAAAGAATATATCTCATATCCAGCTATTAAATCAATAATTATATCAATTTTTGCCAGCAGAAAATCATTTATTTAGATCTCTGAAATCTATGCATACTCAGATTGATTTATCTAGTTTTGATACTGGTACAATTTTGGAGATCCACTCTACATAGTCAATGACGTGAATGAATCAAAATTTTAGGAATTTCTCTAATTCATCTTTTACCCGTAATGTAACATGAGGATGCATTTTTATCAATTTTTGTTTGACAGGTTTTACACCAGGTGCTATAAATTAAGTGATGCATTATAAGATATTGATGTAACCTGGGCATATCTAAATATGTCCATGCAAAGTTGATTT
This sequence comes from Chamaecyparis obtusa, assembly GCA_027943335.1. Taxonomy (NCBI): domain Eukaryota; kingdom Viridiplantae; phylum Streptophyta; class Pinopsida; order Cupressales; family Cupressaceae; genus Chamaecyparis; species Chamaecyparis obtusa. The sequence goes on from BSBK01009006.1 coordinate 110,619, forward strand.
TATTCTCCTTAAAGAATTATGTGAATTGGTTTTTTTATTCTTCTAAAAGAGATTGTGCGAGATGTATGAGGTGTGTATTTTGTGTTGTTCCCAATTTGACTATATGTGTAGGCTCAATCAAAACTGATGAACTTTCCTAAAAGTGACTAGGTAAAATATCAAGTATCCCATCTTTTGGTGCCTCAAGGAGGTTTTCACCTTTAGATACGTTGTTTCTTTTTACTTTTTTTGGTTTTGATGGTGCCACAATGTGGTTTCACCATCATAACACTAATTCTTTTTCTTTTTCTTTTTTAGACTGAAATACTTGATATCCTCCTCTGACATATTCATGCTTAGTTCACTGATGGAAGAGGTTAGAGGTTCAACAATATTTAGATAACATGGCACAAAATAGTTTTTTTTGAAATGTAGGGATATCGATTGGCTCATTCTAGTGGGTCTAGTCGATTAGCTCAAGGTGTACAAGGGATATGTCATAAGATGGTTCGAGAGATTTCACGATATGTTCATCATCAATTAAAATTGGAAAGTCAATATCTATAATACCACTTTGCGATAGAGTGTTTAGACAGACTAGAGTCCTAGTGTCATTATCAAAGCTTATATAGGCGATATGCAAACCTAACTCATTTGAACTAGTATTTGACCCTTCTCCCACCTCAAGCTTGTATGAGTATTTATGTACAACATCCACATCTTTTTCAATAGTTTTATCAGAAAGTGAATCACATTCATATTCATGTGAGTTAGTTCGACTATCATTGGACCTATTCAAAATTGAGAAAGTGTCATGGTTACTTCTTCAGTGTTTTGGTCACCTTCTCAAGTGATGGGTTTCTATTGGGATGTAAATGTATCTCCTTGATCACTATGGTTCACAATAAATGAGTTGGTTTTTTGCACTATTTCCTATTCTTATTCTTTTGGGGAAGATGTGGATACTGGGGAATCATCTTGATTTTGAAGTCTTACAAACTGATTTGGCGTATATAACTCTCCTTGGTATTATGGATTTGATGTTTGTATATGAAGTAGTCTTTCAAATGAAAATCCTTTGTTTTCAACTTCTTCTTTGCATTCCTCATTATCGAACATCAAATATGGGACCTTCCCTATAAACTATAGGATGAAACCTTGCTTCTTTGAAACCGAGACTAGTTTTATCTTTGGAGTTTCTATATTCTACATGAATTGGTTTAAGGATTCTTGCCTCATTTTTTCCTATGGGACCCTTACCTTTATAGCCCATTTGTTTCATTAGGTCATACCCTTTTCTATACTTATCGAGGGACATTTCAAACTATTTTACCCCTATATCTTCAACTTCTCCTTTGCAGATCCATTCTAGGACAACTTTGTCTTCATTCTCATCTGCAAGGGATATAGTTGATTGGATAAAAGAACCTTTATGAACAACATTATCTTGTGAAGTTGATGGCTTCATATCCTCAAAAGGATTTCCATAATACCAAGGAGATGGGGGAAGAGATGTTAATGAAAGTAGTGGTTCCAAGTTATATTCTCGTAGTCTCATATCCTTGATATTAAGCTTATCTTTGAAGTCTTTCATAATAGATTTTGAGTTTTTAGATAATTATTCTTTATAATATTCTCTACTGTGAGGAACAAAGGTATCGACAAATTATTTTAGTGTATTACATGCATAACTAGTATCTGTAGGAATACTAACCTCAACTCCATTATAGGGGAGCTTTACACACTGATGGTATGTGGATAGTATAGCTTGCATGTCATGGATCCACAATCTTCCTAGAAACATATTGTAAGATAAGAGAAGCTCAAACACTTGAAAGATTATATCTCATTCGACAAGTCCTGCCCTGATCATAAATACCACCCGACCCTTAGAGGAGTGTTCTTCTTCATCATATGCTTTGATTGTTATTTTCTTTCTAGTATCAATAACATGATAAAAAAATCCCAGTTGTGTTATCAAATTGTAAGTAAAAATGTTTAGGAAAGTGCCTCCATCTATCAAAGCATGTTTGACATAGTTTTTATGAATTATCACTTCAATATGCAATAGCTAGTTGTGTGGGTGACTTAGAGAGTTATCATCTTCCTCAAAGAATGACAGGTAGTGGGGCAAGGTCAGGTGACCTACCATAGATTGAAACCGGTTCTAGTCTAAATATTTAGGCACATTTTTAGCTATCAAGGATTTGTCCAAGATCTCTCTATGAGCCAAATAAATTTTTAGTAGTTCAAAGATTAAGATTTGAGCATTGGTTCTTTGTAGTTGTTCCAAAACATTGTAGCCTTTATAAGATGATGAAACCATTTTTTTAGATGTGGATGTCATAGAAGTGATTGAAGTTGGTTGTGTATTTGTAGATGCAGGTTGCTTTGAAGATGTAGGCCCAATTCCCTTAAGGCTAACCTTTTCTTGAGCTTAGGTCACAATGTTTGCAAATTTAAACTCCTTAACCTTTTTCTTAACAATATTCACATTGCAATGTTTAGACTAATATGGTTCAAGCATATCAATGATATTTTCATCATTGGTGTAAGTGTAGTTGAATTTAGCATTACCCTTAGTTTTAGAAGATTATCCCTTTTTATACTTAAGGAAGGGTTCCTTAAATTCTTTATGGTCTGCATTGGTATTATGTCCATCAACAAAAATATCACCATTATAAATAAGGTCATGAATGACATGCTTGAGCTTCATGTAGTTATTAGTTTTGTGACCTTTTTTTTTATGGTAGTCACAATAATCATTATCATTCCACCATTTAGGTTTAATTTTAGGTTCGTAAGGTCTTTAATTGTTAAGCAATGTGATGAAGTTATTGGCTAGAAGCATTTTGAGTGATGACTCAAGAGACTCTCCCAGAGGAGTGAAATCATGTTTAGGTCTTGGTACCCATGGTTTATCTTTCAATAATTTGCTTGATTTCTTAGGAGGCGTTGCATTTCCAATAGCTTTAGTGGCCTAGATACCACTAGTCAAATTGAAAAATATTGGTTTTGGTTTAGGGTTAGCAACATCAACCACACCATCATTAAAAATATCTTTGTTCTTGTTCCAATATTTTTTTAATCTTTAGAGCCTGCACCATACTGGGTCTCCTTGTGGAGAGAAATTTTTCCTTTCTTAATGAGTATATCCTCTATTTTAAGAGAAGTCTCCACCATTTTATCAAATGTAGGCAAACCTTGCATTTGGATATTATAGTTCAATTCCAGAATGATATTGTTGATAAAGATGTCCTTTTTCTCATATTCAATTATTTGGTATGGATATCGAGGAAATATATTTCTCCATTTCTAAAGGAAAGTGTGGAATAGTTATCATGTTTTCTATTTCATGTTGCAGAGGTCTATTTTGGTCATAGGATGTTGTATATTATATGAGTATTGTAGGAGAAAAATATTGATTAGTTCATCAAGCATATTAATTCCAGTAGGAAGATTAGAAAACTATTCAATTTATTGACCACAAAAGCTTCACGAAAAGAGATACATTAGATATGTCTATTCATGCATGAATTCCATACAGAGAGAAAAAAAACTCTCAAACATGGTCTTGAGGGTCATAGTTGCCATTATATTTGTCAAATTTAGGAATTTTGATAATTGGGGGCTCTGCAACCGTACGACTCCCAAGGCTGAGGTGTTGAACACTTTTGTCGTCATACTCTGCAGAACCCCGTGGCTTCTCTCTGTTCTCCTTTGTTGTTTCATGCTTTTTGTGGTCTTTTTTGCTTTGTTTTTCCCTCTGCTTGGTTTGGTTCTCTTTTTTTTTCTTCGCTTCATTTTGTGTGTTCTCTTTGGGGTGTGACTAGGGTTTTCTTAGGGATGTCTTTGGAGCCGGGTCCTCTTGGCTCCCAGCCTAGTTCACCCGTGTGTGAGTCTGGAGCAACTACAACGAATGATGGAAAATCCTTAAGCATGGATATTGATGGAGGCAATAAAGATATTAATGAAGAATGTCAGGATAATAATACTCAAATGTGCCAAGGGGAATCCACTAAGATTAATAATGGGAAGTTGGAGAACAAGCCGTCATACAAGGAAGTGTTGGCAGAATAGTCACGGCCTGAGTGTCCATTATCAGTCGCTTTCAATGGAGTTTTCCTCGCCAGTAATGAACCAACTCAACGACCCGCAGCCAATGCAGATAGACAGGGTGGGGATGTTGCTAAGGATGGAATGGTCAAAGACAAAGAGGGTGGAACTAGTAAGCCCGCTCCCCATGAACTTCAGACTCTCTCACTCTCCCCTAATGAAGATATGATAAAATCCATTGGGAAGGAACAATTAAGGCTTAAAGAAATTGCAATTTTCTTTGTATGTTTAGAAAAAGATTCTCTTCATGCAAGAAATTTTTTTGATGATTGGATTGTGCATGTACAGGGAAAGAAATTAGGTATTTGAGTCAATTTCTGCAGGATGATTCAGAAGGGTTTGTTTGTTGTTTTTTTCAAAATGCATGCCATGCAGGAAAGGGTACTTAAAAAGAGGCACTGAAATGTGGGTCGGTCCATCTTTAAAGCTTTGCAATTATCTACTAAAGGGGAAGTCGAACAGGTCGTGGCTTGGGCTATTCCCCATTGGGTGGAGATTAGAAATCTCTAGCCAGAATTATGGCCTTTTATAGCCCAGATTGTCCACCCTCTTGGGTTGGTTCTACAAATTGAGGAAGCAAGGTATAATTTACCTCATTTGAATGCTAGAATTTTGATGGCCCTCGAACCAGAACTTGAATTCCCAGATATTATTTTGATGAACTTAGAAGATGAACAATTTTCTTAGGAAATTGCACTCTTAGGTGATTTAAGTTCTTGTTTTCATTGTAAGCAAAATGATCATTCCAAAAGGGAGTGTCCAGCCTTGTGGGTTCCTCAGAACCCTAAATTTTCCAGTAAATTGAATACGAGTGATAGAAAGGATGTCTCAGAGACTATTGACCCTAATAAGGAAAAAGATGTTAACATTTCAAAAATTGATGTGACCGGTCCAGTGGATGGTAAACACTTAGTCCCCAAGCCAAATGTTAATAGTGAGATAAATAACAATCAAGATAAAGTAGATAAAGATGTTTTTTTATGTATTAATAATCCTCTATTTGATGGAAAGGAAACTATGGGTCAAAATAATGTTGCTCTCGAATCCCCAGCTGATTGTCAACCAGTTCCCAACCATGAGATAAAGTATGATAAAAGCTATGAAAAAATCCCACCCCCCCCAAACCGAATGCTCAACAATTGGCATTAACATCTATTAATGAGAAAGCCGTGAGTATTAGGAGGAATTCCAATGGACCCCTAAATAGAGAGAAGGGGTTTCAGGGAATCTTTAAAGTTAACAGTGGTCACAAATTGCAAAATGAAGTAGCCACACCTGTGGCTGAAGAACGTTTTACTGAACTTAAGAAAAAGAAAAGAAAGATGGTTGAAAGAACATCCCTGTCTAATGACAACAAAAAATATGGGAAGGGAATGCCAGATTGTTTTAATAGGCTCCACAATAACCCCAAAAAGTTACCTCAATGATACACATACATAGTTGGAATGTGAGAGGGCTAGAGATGTCTGACAGAAAATATTTGATCAGGAAGTGGTGCAATAAACTCAAAGAAAAAGATATTATATGTCTTCAAGAGATTAAGGTTGTTGGCTTTCAAGTGTACACTAGTATGAAATTCATCTGGGATAGAGCTATTGGATTTCATTCTAATCATCCTAGAGGTAAAGGTGGCACCGCCATTCTGGTTGGACCCCAATGGGCTGAGAAGCTCAATTCAAATGGCTCCTCTCCCTGTAACAGAGCATTATGGGTCACATTCAAACATAAGGATTTTCTAATTGGAGTGTGTAATATCTATGCCCCCAATGACTATAGAGATCGTGCTAACCTGTGGGAATGGTTAATTAATGGTCTTCCTAAAGCACACTAGATCTTTGTTGGAGACTTTAATATGGTGGAGAGTAGGGAGGATAAGTGTGGTGGCAATGTCCAAGGGTGGAAAGGGAATGAGTTATTTTTCTGGTCTAATTTTAAGAGGAAGTTCAAAATTGAAGACCCCCTCAGGCTTAAGAAGAGTTCCTTCTCAGATATTTGGTTCACATGGTGTAATAACCAAGTAGGGTAGCAGAGAGTCTACTGTAGGCTTGATAGGATCTATGCAAAAGAGTCTATTTTCTCCTTTGAGAAGCAAGATGACAGGGCCCCAGTGTGTGTTTCCCCCAAAACTATGTCAGATCACCACCCAATCTATGCAGTAGTCTCCTTGGAATGTGATGATGGTAATTATCCTATTAAGAAAAACAATAGCTTTAAATTAAATACTTCACTTCTTAAGGATGAAGACAATGACGAAGCTATTAAAATGGTCACTAGTTTATGTAAACTTTGTAATCAGGGATTGAATAAAGTGGACATGTGGAGCCATTTAGTGGACTCTTGGAGGAGTATCTACCAGATTATAGGGAAGCAGAAGGCCATGATCAGAAACTAAGAAGAGCATACCCTAAAATGTACCCTTAACTCTTCAGAGAAAGAATTACAGAATAAGGGGTCCGACCCACAATTGGAGGAGAAGATTAAAGAGATTAAGTGCTAGCTTAGAAACTATGAACAATATAAAATCAATGGGCAAAAGACCAAGGCTAGGATGAATTGGATGAAAGGTGGTGATAAAGGCTCTAAGTATTTCTTCAATATCATTGATCACAAATAGAAAAGAGAATGCATTGAAGGCATTCAAATTGATGGGGAAGTCTCTATGGATTCTAACAATATTAAAGAAGCTTTCTTTAAATTCTATAAGAATTTGTTCTCCTCAGAATTCAGTGACCACAATATCAAAAAAATGGAGGAATGCCTCAGGTTGATCCCCAAGAAAATACAGGATGTGGAGGCCAATAGACTAAACCTGTCGGTCTCATTGGTGGAAATTGAAGATGCAATCGAGTCCCTGGCTAATGATAAAGCCCTCAGGCCTAATGGGCTCCCTGCTGAGTTCTATAAAAATAATATAAATTGGATTGGACAGGAATTGTTAGAGTTATATGAGGATGTCTTCCATCATGGCTCCCTGGGTGTTGACATTAACAGGGGAGTTATCAAGTTGCTCCCCAAAGATGGTGACAAATCTCTGGTGAAGAATTGGAGGCCCATTACACTCCTGAATTTGTCTTATAAGGTGATTGCTAAAGTTCTGGCCAAAAGGATTGGTAGCTTATTGAATGATTTTATATCTCCAACTCAAACAAGATTCATTAAAGGGAGATTCATCCTTGAAAACTTGATTACTAGTTGGGAAGCAATGCATTGGGCAAAGTGTGAAAAGAAGAATGCAGTCATGGTTTTGTTGGACTTCGAAAAGGCTTATGACAGAATTGAGTGGCCCTTTGTTTTGGGAATGCTAAAGGCATTCAAATTCCCCCTTACTTTTGTAATTGGATCAATATCCTACTCACATAATCTTCTACAGTTATAGATGTAAATGGAGAACTCTCTGAAAGCATCACCCTCCAAAGGTCCATCAGGCAGGGGTTCCCTATTGCCCCAACTTTGTTTGTTATTGCTGCTGATGCCCTTTTCTATATTTTGAGAGCCCCTCGGCTAGGTCCCCCTGTTAGAGGAATTACCCTCCCTAATGAGGAATCCTTGCTTAATGCCCAATTTTTAGATGACACATCACTATTTGTTATCTTGGAAGAGAACTTTGATAACATGCTACATAGATTGCAGTTATTTTGTGATATCTTAGGAGCCAAAGTGGCCCCTCACAAATCCTCGGTCATTGGTTGGATGTCTGCTCCTCCTGACTGGGTTGTAATTAAAGGCTGGAGATGGTTAGGGCCTAACGACATAGTAAGATATTTGGGCATTCCATTCTCTATTGACTCATCCCTCAAAGAAATGTGGAATTGGCTATATGCTAAGATTGAAAAAAAATACATCAAATGGCAGACACACACATTATCCCTGGCTGGTAGAGTTCAGATTGTTTAGAAAGTTTTTTCAGCTCATCATGTATATTTTTCATCTACATCGCTATTTTCTAACTATCAGATTGGGCAGATTGAGAGAATTATGAGAGACTTTCTCTAGTTTGATGGCCTTGGCAATAAGAAAAGTCACCGTGTCAAATGGCAGTGGTGCTGTATGCCCAAAAATAAAGGGGGCCTGGGCATAAGAGATTTGAAAGACCAGTGTATGGCTGTGGCATCCAAATGGCTTACACAAGCTGTGACAGGCAATGAACCGTGTAAGGTTTTGATCAGGAACAACATCAATAAATCAGATATCAAAAAAGGGAAAGGATGGAAAGATGTACCTCTTTGGGACAAATTGATGGGGTCCATGGACTTGTCAGTTTTTGGTTCCAAAGTGTTTCAGTCCATTTGGAAGGCATGGGTTCAAGTCAGAGATCTTCTCCTATTCAAGGGTGCCAGTGGTGGTCCTCCTACATACTCGGTGGTTGATAGATTGATTTGGTGGGGGGTGGAGGCAAAAAACAAGCCTTTGGCTTTAACTCAAAGCTTCTCTGCCAAGAATTGGGCTAAATATGGTATCTCTACTATTCAAGATGTATTGATTGACAACCGGCTTGGGGATTGGGAGGAACTATCCAGTAAGTACCATATCCCTAGCTCGCAGAAAAAGACATATTCTATCATTTCTAAGGCTGTGGGTTCTTTTTTTCTTGGAAAATGCATGACCACTAGTCAGTTCATGCAATGGGTCAAATGGAAGGATGGTAGTGAGTTCCACAAGATCTCTACTAAATAGATTTATGATATGTTGAAAGATAAAAGTGACATTTTTTAGAGGGTGAACCTTGGCTGGGGGTTGGATTTCCCAGTATCTAAATGGAAAACCTTTTTTAACTTTTTTTGGCACTCCCCTTGTGAACCTAAGAAATATTGTTTTAGGGTATGTGCAAGATCATGAGGGGCCAAAAAGTGGCGATGTTAATTCAAAAATTTGACAATGTAGCTGACGACTTTTTTTTCACCTGAATTTGATAAAATGAAAAGGGTATCTTAAAGAGATTATCAGCTTTCTATCGATATAATTGCTGTCAAATTTTGAATTTGGTAAGTAATTATTAGTTATTTTCTAATTGAGCTACCTCTAAAGTGCTGATTTATATACTGATTGAAAAATGACTATAACTTTTAGATGGTATAACATTTTTGAAATCCAAAAAATGTCTCACATTCTATGCTTCACCTACTATAAGGAAAAATAAATATAAATTGAATTTTGTAAAGTTTTGAATGAGTTAAGGTGGTCAGACACGGGATTTTTTTAATTCTGAAAATGTTGTAGCAAAAAATTCATAATTAATTATTTTTTTGGAATAAAATTACAAAAAAATATGCATCACATCCGAGCATGAGTCTACTACTTATATATAAAATCTTATAATAAAATATTATCATTTGATTATGATTAAGGTGGTCAGACATACACCTACTTCTTATTTTTTTCCTGAAATTTTTGTACTGCTGCATTGAAATATATACTTTTCACCAATCATACTAGCTTTTTCTCAAAAAAGGCCTAGTAGTTTAGAAACTACATTCAATTTTCTATAGATTCTATTCTTACAACTTTTTGATATTAGGTTCATAGCTCATTGAAATTTTCACATCAAGTTGACTAACCTTGATTTGCTGATTTTTCATTGCCACTTAAGGGCATAGTTTGGCCCCTCATGATCTTGCACATACTCTTTAGGTGGCTTTTTCTCTTAAAAAAACTTACTATGGGTAACACCCTACCCCATGGTTTAGGAGAACCTATTTGGTGTGATTTTTGTTCTATCCCTAAGTCTTATGAGCATTTATTTTTTAATTGTCCATATGCCCGGTGTATATGGTCTATCTTTCTTGGGGTCTCCGATTGTCTAGAATTGTAAACTTGGTCTGTCTTGGTTTGAGATTCCTGCCAGTTATGTTGAGTCTTTTGATTTTAAAATGAATTCTTTCTGGTCTACTCTTACTTGTGAAATTCTATGGCTTTTATGGAAAGAGCAGAATAGTGAGATATTTTAGAAACGAAGGAGGAAGCTTACTGAGTTTGGATGTAAACTCACACATTTCCACATCATGTCACATGTTGCTACTTCTTTAGAGATCTCCAGGGATAGGTTTATGATTCTTATGAGAGAAGGACAGCTATTGATCCACAAAGATGACATTGTTTCTTGCCAATACTTCTCCATGCACAAAGATATGCTTCAGTAGAGGGAGCTTGATAGTCTTAACTAGTTGATCAAAGAGATGCAGATTGAAGATAGAAGGATGCCAAGACCTGATACACAAATTTAGCTAGGGAACTTCCTCTTTTTTGTTCTTGACTAGTTTGCAGTGCAACAGATACTCAAAGGATTATAGTCCTCTTTTTGTATTAACAAGCATCAGTTGTTTTTAGTATTCTACTTTCAGAACTCACGAAATGTTATATATGTAATGATCTGACTTAGTCTTAAGGTTTTTCTCTGATGTAAATAATGTATACCAAGAACTCTGATGTAACTCAGTTTATCAACTATGTTAATACAAATTTTTTTAGGAATTTCAACTCTGAAGGAAATGAAGGCATGTATAGAAATTTGTCAAATGGAAATGGACAAATTACATCAAAAGAATATTTCATAATAGGTTTATCTTTCCCGTTCTTCAATTCTTGCATCTCAATTTGTAAAGCTTGCAATTGTTTAGTGACAAGTGATAGAGGCATCTCTTCTTCTTTGGTGATGATATTATGAATGTCAAAGTCAATAAGAAGTTTAGCTTCTTGCCTACCAAGGTCAAGAAAGTATTTCTCCTTTTCTTCCTTCATGATAATTTTCATCATCTTCCATAAGTTTTTATCATTCTAACATTTTTCTTTGGACTCCTCATCAAGTTCATAGTCACTGTATGAACTATCATGTGGGTCATTTTTGCGATCTTGAGAATGACGCCTAAAGTCCTCATTTTCTCATCTCTCTCTAGACATGTTTAGAATTGTTATGTTTCCTTGATTAGCAGACAAGTTTTGATTGAAATAAGAAGGATGGTTAGGTGATGTTGGTTAATCAAATATTGTTCATCTAGCAGGTGAAGATTTTGGATGTTCTTGAAAAAGTGGGTTCAAGTCTTTTTTGTAGTCAAGTCACAAAGTTCTTTTTGGATAAGAACGTCTCATAGGTGATTGAGATCTGTTGCTTGAGGAATAATCTAAACTAAGTGTTTCAAGATGTTTTTATTTCTTCTTTCTTTCTTTAGAGTGTCTACGAGAGCTTCAAGTCTATACATGCATGAAATTTTGATATGATTGATAGCTATGAGCGAAAAGGTATGGAGATAAAATCCAAGATGAAAAAGAAAGTTTTGGTTAACGATTTGTTTGATGGTAAACCAAGTATGAGGTATTAGAGTTAAGACTAAGATTCCTAAGTAGATTACACTCATGAATCAAGTATTGTACCATAGAAATGGTAAGAGATTGGATAAATTTTCTCATAAATCAAGATATGGAATAAACAAACCCCATAGCTATGTTATCAAATTAAAATGTAGGATAACTAGTTGCAAGCTCTCTAATAGAGGTATACTAATAAAAATCAAGTCAAATTTATCTTTAGTCTCAAAATATTCAGAATCGTATGACACAAGATTAGGTAGGAGATGACAGAATGGGGTATTCATAAAATAAATGCTAGAAATTGATAAAATGATGAAAAAATGGGCAGTAAAAGGCATTAACTCATATGACAATTTGTTGGCAAGTTGTCTATACTAATGTATATGACTTGATATAGTGTTTTCATTATGGCAACAAAGTCATATAGCAGTTTGGAGTCAGCATACTTGATGAGAAGATCAAAAATTGGTTAAGTGTTGAAGACTAGACAGTGTACAGAGTTCCTATAGCTCAGAGCATCAACGCACATGCGTACGACATAATTATGGTATGCACCCTAGAAGTTAAGTTGGTTAGACTATATTCATGCTTAGTCTAAGAGTGCATGATCAAATGTGAAAGGATGAGAAAGTTATAGTTGGTTGAAGTTGCACAGCTAGTGTGTGCCAGTGAAGAACAGAGCATGAAGCTGACAGTTAGTATTTTGGTTTGCGGTTATAATGTAATGTTGTAAAGGCTATGTGCCTATTGTATTTAGGTTGCCGACATGTATACTTTTTTTTTTGTAAGCACGCTTAAGCCAATTCATTTGGAAGTGTTGTATGTAATAGGTCTAAGGGTCAACCTAGTTGTTTATTTAGTATGCACGTATAAATATAAGATGCACACATTGTATTCAGTATGGAAGTTGATAGAAAGTTGTGATAAGTAGAGAAAAAGTGTGCAAAGATAGTATAAGATGTATTAGAGATTTGTAAGAGGTCAAAGTATTAGTGCATCAAAGGAAATGATCTGACAAGCAGTGTCACAGTGATAGTTCATCCTGCAGATATAGTGTGTATCTAAGATCAAAAGGTTCTAGCCTTCACCACTTGAGCAGTGAGCTCTTGGACAGTGCATCCTCTCCCCTAATAGGGACTATTGTAAAAGACTCCTAATAGGGTCCAAACCTTAAAAGACTCCTAACAAGGTCCAAACCTTAACAAGGTCTACTGTACTTAATGCATTGTAAAACAACTCCTAACAGGGTTAAGGATCTTCTAACAAGGATCACAAAACACTAGTGCAGAATATTAGTGGGTGTCAATTCCCACCGGGGTTTTTACCTATTTGGGTTTCCCCCTAACCATATTGGTGTCATGTGTTGATTTCATGTTTCATGTTTATGCGAATGTTTAATTCAATATGTAAGCATTTAAGTTCAGTAGAAAGATTAAAGTGAAAAGTTAAAATACAGTGAACACTAATTCACCCCCCCCCCCCCACTCAGTGTTCCCATTCCTAACAATTGGTATCAGAGCTCTGGTCCTCAACAAAGAAGTTTAACCACTCGAGGAGATCATGGAAAAAGTAGAAATGAAGCATCTGAAAAGAAATCTTGAAGTTGCTCTTGAAGACCTAGACAAATTAGAAAGAGAAATTGAAGAACTAAAAGAAAAAGTTAGTGATGCACAATTGGTTATCAAAAGGCTAAGAAAGGATTTGAAAGAATGCTCTAACAGTGATCTAGGAGCAAAGGTCAAGAAGTTGAATGAAGAAAATGCATTTATGAAAGAACTACTTGAAGAATTTGATGATAAGCTGATTAACAATCAGGAAGTCTACAATGAACAAATCAAAGAAAACCTTCAACTAAATGAAAAACTAAGGCAAGAAAACTTAGAAATCTTGGAGCTAAGGAATAGAAAAGAAATCTTGGAGTCTGAATTGAAAGAAGCAAAGAATCATATTGACAAATTACACACTAGTTCTAATTTGATATAATATCAGTTGTATGCAAGGAGAGCCAAAGGAGACACTAGCTGTATTGGATACAATGAAGCAAAAAATTAGATTGACAACATGAGAGCAAGAAAGGACTCACAAAAAGACTCTATTGATGCTAAAAAGACTGAAGATCAAACCAAAGATAATGGTGGACCACCTAAGAATGAGCGCAAGAAAGTAGAACACACTTTTTTTGCATGTAACAAGCATGGACACATTGCAAGGAACTGTACAGAGGTAAGACCTTTTAATGTACTATTATTCATGCAATAAGTTTGGTCATAGAGCTATGAATTGCAAGACTAGTAAGAAGAACAGGATTCAGCATGATCAGAGAAATCAGAATCAGACAAACACAAGAAGTTCTCAGAATGTTACATGTCAGATATGCAACTATAATGGTCACTCAGTGAGACAATGTAGAATGGTGACTCATGTCAATGCAACAAGGAATATAAGACCTCCAGTCATTTGTCACTCTTGTAACAAGGTTTTAGATATCTCAAAGTTCTATAGATCAAGGACGCAAGGTCAGGAAAGCCCTAAAAATGTCGAAGAACCAATTTTGGATCCCGAAGGAGAAGTCAAGTTTGTGAAAGCCTCAGAGGATGTGAGCTTGATTTGGACAGAAGGAAAGAAGGAAAAAGTTGATGGGAATGTATTGGATGCATCCATAGTGGACGCACCCTCTATATCTAGATGAATGGCCCTCAGGGTCATAGGGGGAGCTAATTTAGCTCTAGACCCCTGTGTGGCTGGTATACTCACTCTCAAAGTATGCACCTTTGGACTTAATCTTTTAGGTTATAAAGGAACCTTTGTGCAAGAGCGCACATACTGATTGTTGGTAGAACTCAAGTTGGAAATGTTTAAGTGATAGCCTAGTTTACACGACAAGCATTAATGGTAGAATTTTCACTTTAAGTACACTGAAAGTTGTTTGATTACTCATTGCATTCAAATTTAGAGTGATAGGAGAGTAGAAAGAGCCTTATAAGTTGTTGTGAAGACTTGTAGAGTGATCTATCAGTGATTTGTAGTAATCAGTAGTGCATTTGGTCGGTTGTAGAAACCCTAGTTCATCACACCGATTCAATAGTCTTCAGATTATCTCAGAGATCAGTTGGAAAGTGATTAAACAAGTAAGTCATGGCCACTCCCATAGTTTTTGATGTTGTAGAGAAGAAGACATATGTATTTAAGAAACATCCATTTAAGTCAACCCTAGATGATTTAGAGGGAGCATTCTCCCACACGCCTATGGGCGTTATGCATGTGGAAGACATTAGGGCTTACATCTACTGCAAGAAAGAACCAATAGGGTTGGATAGGTTAAGGGCACACATGGATACCATGTTGAAACTAGATAAAACATTCATGGATGAATATGTTAAGTGGAATGATCACCCCATAGTAGAGTATGCTACGACATATGAATTTTATGAGATTGAATGGATTAAGATACTATTGAGCAGAATTCATGATGATTTATTTTGGATAGGTGATGTGCCAGTAAGAATCAGCAGTGACCTTATACATGAGATGACAAGCCTTTCTAGGACAGACATCGTCCTTCCAATCGGCAAGGATGTTAGGAAAATTGTTGAGAAAACTTGTAAGTCAAGAATTGATAGGCGCAGGATGATAATTGAGCCTATTGAGCAAGCTGACATCAAATTGATGTCTATGATACTTGGATATAGGTTTCATCACACCAACAGAGTGAATAGTGTGTCTGCGGGCACTATTCTAGCAACCATTAGACTTGTGAAGGAAGATGTAGAGTTCAACTTGTGTGAGATCTTGCACGCATAGTTGATAGATAACATCAAGGCAATCAAGCATGACAAGACCAAGATATTTAGGTTTGGGTCTTTGATCATTTACATGTACCTTCACATTGTTGGGAAAGTATCAGATTTGTATTTGGACAAGTCTATTCCAACCATGCCACAGATATCTAACAAAGTATCCACAAAGAGTACATTAAGAGATTATGTAACATTGGAATTGAAGACCTTCAGGGTCAAGATGCAAATGAGGTTCAGAATTCCAGAGAGCATTGTGGAAAAATATAAGGATACTATTTTCTTTATGGTAGAGATAGACACAACTTGTATGGAAGCTGTTGAGCCAAGAACTAAGTGGATTCATCCACTTGGTTATGAGGTAGAGGAACAGGTCCTTGAAGCATATGCACAGGTTCTACTATCAACCCCCATAGATCCTAATGAACCTTGGTGGGGAGCTTATGAGGAGAAAACAAGAGAAGTAGATGCAAAACTAAACAGCATAGCAACTAAGAGGAAAGCCTCTAAGATTACATCTAAGATACTCAGAATTCATGGAGTAACACAAGAAGACCTAGACAAAGAAAGTGAAGAAAATATTTCTTTGGAAATTGAGAGCACATCCATGGTGGAAGCTAAGTCTGATGATCCTAAGATGAAAAAGGTAAAGATTGAGAAGACTAATGATCCAAAGGATAAATAGGGAAAAATTGATGATATCAGTCCTGTGCCCACTGCTACAATTGATATTCAATCCACAGATGCATCTCCTAAGATGCCCAAGAGGAGAAAACAAACCGCCAAAAATCACCCTTTAGCTATAAGTGCAGCCACAAGAAGCAAATTGAAAAATGTGCAGTCACCTCCAGAAGTAGGATTCATACCTAGTCTTCAAGTGTTAAGGACTAGAGTTGTAGAAGAAGGAATGCTAGATCAGATAGCCAAGTTTTATGACAAATATCATGAAATTGACAAGTCATAGATTCATGAGATGCTGATCAAACACATGATAAAGTTCAAGAAGATAGTTCTTGAATTGAAGACAACAATCCCAGATAAGGTATGGAAGATTATGGATACCTTGAAGAGACAAGCCACTGAAGAAGACTTCAGAATCAAGGAACAAACACTTGATTCCACTCTTCCAGTATGTTCTGTTGAAGAAAAGTCACTGTTATTGAATTTGGTGAAGCCGCACTTAAGGACAAAGATGAGAACACTACACCTCATTAACAAAGACTATGAGATGATATCTAAGGAAATAAAGAAGGCCTTTGAGAAGTTATTCTTAGAGTAGCACATGAAACCTAAGTCTATCTTCATCACTCAAGAACCTAGTGAGCAAGACAAAGCAGCAGAGGCCATCAAGATACAATCTACAGGTCCTTAGGATTCAACACCTGTAATAGAAGCACAAACAAAGTTAGATAATTTTGCACCCATGATAGAGTCACTCAAGGATAGCACCATTATCATTGATAATGTTGAGATAGCCATGGCGGCCACTGAAACTGAGTTGGACAAGTTTGAGGAAGCTTTTGTGAGCACACAAGAAGCTAAAATGTTATGCAACAACTCACCTCCCACTCATCAAGAAGAAGTATTGATTGGTGATGAGAAAGAAGAAGAAAAGATGGAAGAAAAAGAAATAGAAAAAGAGGAAGAAAAGAAAGAAGAAGAAAAGATAAAAAGTGAGAAAAAGGATGAAATGTCAATAGAGAAAGAAGTGTTGGAGAACACTCCCATCACTTGTTCAGCAACATTGTTGTCAAGTTTGACACATGACACATCTAGTTTGGACTCATGGAGAGAAGAAAACCTAATTAAGTTCAGTGTCATAGCTATGGAGAAAGCCAAAGAAAAGAAAGTGATGGGGAATCCCCTCCTGGTAGAATCAGTAAACATTTTGAACAGTCTATTGCCAGAAGACAAGAAAGTGTCAAAGATACACTCGGTTGATGATGTGAGTATAGTCATCTCACATTTCAAAAGTAATTTCTCAAGCCTTGAAGAATCTGCATCCCTAGTTGCAAAAGAAAAGTATCTAAAGAAGAGATTAAATGAATTGGTGAACAACTTTACACTTGACCTTAGCTCACTCAAGATTGGTCAAGCATCCTTGAAAGAATTTTTAGATCAAGGAAGAAGAATCATTGCAGAATGCATGGATCAAGACAAGCTCACTGATGCTCATTTCAAGAAAATAAAAGAGGCAAAAGCTATGATTGAGCAAGTGAAGAGTTCAGTGAAAGACACATCCACAGATGTGAACATGTGCAATAGTGTCTACCAAACTCAGATAGACAAAATTGAGAAGAAATAAAAAGAGATGACAAAGTTAAGGGCTAGATAGACTCAGTTGAGGAATGATCTTGCGCCCTCATTAGACATTCTAAATCAGAATATCAAGGAGATTGATGCCACTATGGTGACATATGATCAAGGTCCTTCCACAAATTTGAAGAAGATGGAGAAGCTTCAGTATGCATTATGCGCCCATTTCCAAATAGTAAACTCTTTGATCGCATTTTGGAAGAAGGAGATCCTGAACCTAAAGATTGCATATCCATATGTTTTCCCTTAGTGAGTATGTATAGATATAGTTTATTGAATCATATTTGTCATTAATGTCAAAGGGGCAATTGTGTATAGAATATGGATCATAATATGTATAGGAGATATAAGTATATGTATAGATGAAAAAAGTTTTTTGTATTAAGGACAGTTAGCAACTTGGCCATATTCCTTTGTTGCCATCAATGACAAAGGGGGAGATTGTTGGCAAGTCAGCTATACTAATGTATATGAATTTATATAGTGTTGTCATTATGGGAAAAAAGTCATATAGCAGTTTGGAGTTAGCGCACTTGATGAGAAGATCAGAAATCGGTTGTGTTAAAGACTGGACATTGTACAGAGTTCTTGTAGCTCAGAGCATCAGCGCATGTGCGTACAACAAAATTATGGTATGCACCCTAGAAGTTAAGTTGGTTAGACTATATTCATGCTTAGTCTAAGAGCGCATGATTAGATGTGCAAGGATGAGAAAGTTATAGTCAGTTGAAGTTGCACAGCTAGTGTGTGCCAGTGAAGAACAAAGCATGAAGCCGACAGTTAGTATTTTGGTTTGCAATTATAATGTAATGTTGTAAAGGCTATGCACCTATTTTATTTAGGTTTCCGACATGTATACTTGTTTTTTTGTAAGCACGCTTAAGCCAATTCATTTGGAAGCATTGTATGTAATAGGTCTAAGGGCCGACCTAGTTGTTTATTTAGTATGCACATATAAATATAAGATGCACCCATTGTATTCAGTATGGAAGTTGATAGAGAGTTGTGATAAGAAGAGAATAAGTGTGCAAAGGTAGTATAAGATGTATTAGATCTTTGCAAGAGGTCAAAGCATCAGCGCATCAAAGGAACTAATGTGACAAGCAATGTCATAGTGACAATTCATCCTACAAATATAGTGTGTATCTGAGATCAGAAGGTTGTAGCCTTCACCAATTGAGTAGTGAGCTCTTGGATAGTGTGTCCTCTCCCCTAACAGGGACTATTGTAAAAGACTCCTAACAGGGTCTGACCCTTAACAAGGCCTACTGTACTTAATGCATTGTAAAGCAACTCCTAACAGGGTTAAGGATCTTCTAACAAGGATCACAAAACACTAGTGCAGAATATTAGTGGGTGTCAATTCCCACCAAGGTTTTTACTTTTTATGGGTTTCCCTGTAACCATATTGGTGTCATGTGTTGATTTCATGTTTCATGTTTATGTGAATGTTTAATTCAGTACATAAGCATTTAAGTTTAGTATAAAGATTAAAGTGAAAAGTTAAAATACAGTGAACACTGATTCACCCCCCCCCCCTCTTAGTGTTCCCATTCCTAACACAATTTGTTACCATCTAGATGACAATTCTTACAAGACCATACAAAAAAATACAATCATTAATCCCTAAAATCCTAACTCGTACGAGTTTTTATCAGGCAAAAGATGACAATATAAACAATATTCTTGTCACTATGTTTTTGACCATTTTGACTAGTTTGCAATTTTTTTAGTTTTGTCCTATTTTAGAGTGTAGTTAATATTCTCATTTTATGTATCAAGTGATTTTAACAGGTATATAAAACATGTAGAAAATATGATCCAAACACAAGCTATCCTAAGGAAGTTGGTGTAGGAAGAAAACCCGTGCTTGCAGACTTAGGTACACACCTGATAGCTAATCAAAATATGGACACTAGAGAACATGCAATGGATCTCTCAATGTCATATTAACCAAATCCAAATGATAATGAGGAAATTATATGAAAATTTTCTTTGTGGACCTATTATCTCCCTTGCACAAAGATTATCAACCTTTCAGAGGTAGATAACATAGCTTATGTTTGTAGGGTTTGTAGTTAGTGCATCCATTCGTAGTTATCCCCCATAGTCCCGAAAGAAGGATTAAGGCCTGCATCACTATGAGTAATCAGATAAAAATATCTTGTAAATAGTATTGAGGCCTCTCAACCCTATGCATATCAAAGTATATTCCACTTGAATTCACGTAAACAAGATTGACACAAAAAAACCCTACAAGAACTTAAATCACATAGTCCTACAAGAATAATTGAGGCTTCTCAGCCCTATGCATATCAAAGCATATGGAATAGAAATAACTACATACTTTGAGACATTAATCTCAAGGATAAATTTGATTATAGTGGGTTGGAAGGGTCAAGTTTTCATGTTCCCACTTGAGTTGTTCCCATGAGATTTTTCTCTCAACAATAGGCTCACTAAAAGGTACACATGCAACAAATAGAAAAGTTTCAAGTGTCTAGATTTATGATTGTCTATACAAAAAAGAAAATACTCTCCTATCTCTACACTTTTTGAAAACACATAAATAACAGATGTAAAAAAAAATTCCTAAGAAATTCAATTTATGAAAACACAATGGTAGCTTGAATATTTTGAGGCAACTTGCATAACAAATTTTGTCAATAGTTTTTTCTTGTTCTTTTCTTTGTCAAATGCCTTGAAAGCATGATGTTAAGCTATTTAATAGTTTAGAAAATAGAAATTCAGATAGGGTCAACATTAATGATAACCAAAATTAGATTAATAAAAACCTAAAAAACTGCTCTATTTTTTATACAAGAGAACATAGAAAATCATAAAATTATATGAAAATAATCATATAATAGTACAAGTAAACAACCAATACCAAGTACTCCTACGAGTCAGGATCTAATAGAGTATGATTAAATACAACTTACCATATACTCGTACGGTTAATTCTGTAGAGTGTTATGACAAATCCTTCAAATGATAGATACTCGTATGGATTGATTAGGACTCGTACAACAATATGGAAACTGTACAAATGGAAAGTTGAAAAATCATATTTTAAGGCCAAAAATTTATATTGACCTCGCATTGTACACCAAAAATGTTTGTGTAAAATTTGTACCTACAAGCTATACACAAACACTCAATAGATCCTTATATGCATGGTTAGGTGATCAATAATTAGATAAGTAAACATATTGAAAAACCATACAAATTGACATATTACTTGAACTATTCAATGCGAGAATTTTTTTTCTCTTAGATTGTTTGAGCGTATCAGTGACTATAAATAACAATCAAATCGAAGGATTTAAATGAAATGTATATTAATCTTTTTTTTGGATTTTTTATGTAAATAAGATAATTGAATTAAGTAATATTCTATGAAAGAAACATGATTTTAAGCTAAATATGATATGAAAATAACAACTAAATAATAAGAATACACAAACCCTCGAATTGATGCACAATAGCTTTAGCATAATGTCTTTACTCCAAATTGCACATATCAAATGTGGAGGAACCTTTCTTTTATAGGATTAATTTGGGATGAACGATCCATATTTTCCCAAAGCTGAGTTTAAAGCATGCAAGTTGAGTTGATTGGTTTCTTTTTTAGTCTAATTAGGAGTTAAAACTAATTGATCCTCAAGTTAACAACTTTTTTCTCCATTGTTTGATTTATGCAACTACACCTTTATCTCAGTTCTACTTTATTTCTTCTTTTTTATCAATTTCTTCATTATTTTTATCAATTTTGGAGATTTATTTGAATTTTGAATTCAAATTAATTTCATTTTTATGTATAAAAAAAATGAGTCCAATTTAATTAATGTGCTAGAATATTAAATTAAATTAATTGATTTAATTGCATTTAGGAATTAATTGATTTAAATAATTTGGCAACTTTAATGATTAGATCAGATTTGATGATAGAATTGAATTACCTTTTTAGGTTAGGACTTTTATGATTATGATCAATAATTGAGATCACAAGCCCATGGTTTAGAAGACCAATTTTGGGTGATTACAATACCTAACTACATATTAAAACAAAACATTCATAGGGAATAAATTATTAGATGTTCTTGTCAATGTTTGATAATTATTTGCTCTTAGAGATATTAAGATAAATCATTAATATGATATATCTTACAAGGATCTAGATGCCTATTTAATTAAATAATGACTCTAATAGTGTACCATCCTAAAAAGTTAGAATTCTTGTTAGGTGCTCATTTTTAGCCCCTTTATAGTCTGTATGGTTTCCCACTTTGATTTCACATCCTTCTAGCACTATTATACCCTTCAAATCAACACTATTTGTTCAAATTAGAGAATGGGTCTAACTCCTACACATGATTTCCTATTTTTCATCATATCACATAATTCATCTTCCATATAGGTCCTTTACATGCATTTTTGGATTTACCCTAATTATCGGGTGGGCTATGTTTTTTAACACCCTTTCTTGGCATTAACCCCTGAGTCTTGGCAAAAATAAAATAAAAATGTGCTTGGACAAAGTCGACTTAAGTCAGCCATGTCCTGGACAAAGTCAATTGAAGTTGGCCTTGTCCTAGGCCTTTTATTTTTAGTGGGCTCCAAGTCCATTGTGGGGGTTTATCTTTTAGACCATTAGTTGGAGTTTTCCTTGTGAAATCTGGTCACCAAAATGTGTATAAAAGGATACCTCTCCTTCTCATTTTTACATCCATTATCCTTCAAGAGATTCAAGTGCAAGAAAGCATTCAAGTGCAAGGAAGCCATCAAGTATTTAAAGTATCCAATCCATCATTCCCATCATGAATTCACAATATTTCCTTCCATAGATATAACTTCTTTCCAAACTAGAGATGAAGAAAAGGATATTACAATCAAGGAAGAGGATCTACATTCATCCATCAAGTCTTCTTCTTCTCTTTCTTCCGTAATCCAACATTTCGACAAATTAAAACATATATCATTCAAGGGTTTGGTTTCATGATTTCCTATTGGGCTTTTGTGGAGTAATCTACTGCATCAACACTTGTGATTATCTCCAAAGAGGTATTGCATCGTTGAGGTATAACATGATTTATGTTTTAGATCTAGATTATATTTTGTCTTTCATTATGCAATTTCAATTTAATTTCAAGGTCAATTCATATATAGGGGCTTGACCAAGGAAAGCCCCTTTCCACAACCTTTTCCCCTTCTTTTTTGTGCAAGAATAGGTTTTTGTAGTTTCAAATCTTGATTTCAAGAGTTACATAACTAGTTGTAGATCCTTTACAAATTTCATGAAATTTTGAGTCTCGAGGACAAGCTTGACTTTTTCGTACAAGGTTGAATTTGTTCAAAATTATCCTTTAGATCTAAAATTTTCATAGTTAGAAGTTGCAGGTGTTAGAATGCTAGATCTAGAACCATTTCTAGTTTAGATAGCTTTGTGACAGTCAAAACATGATCTAAAGTTTACTCTTCCTCTCCTAGCTTCAAGGTGAGTTCATTCTTCCTATTTTTATCTTTCGCTTAATTTTATACATCAGATTTGATATCATATCTTGTTATTTTTCATTTCCTTTATCATAGTATCAATTCCTTTTACATATCATAATCAAACTTTATTCAATAAAGAATACCCAAATCCCCCTTTTACCTAGATCTTGCATTAGCATCCCTTCATCCTTTTTGGGTTGTGTTGCCCTAATTTTCCTTCCATTCAAATTTGGCCCTATTTTTTATGTTAGACCTCCATCTCCTCAATCCTGTGAGAACTCCAAAAAATTTCATAGCTTTATCTACTTCCCTCTGGTCTCTGCAACTATTTCTAGGTCCCTAGCTAGGTGAAAAGTCCTTAAAAAAATTCATAAAACTAGCCGTTATAGGCCAAACCCTCAAAAAACCCTAAGCCTTGTTATAATTATTTGTTACTTTATTGGTCACTTAAAACTCCCCAAAATGCATGTGCACTTTATATTTCTCCTTAGTCACTAATTCTCCAAGTTCCTGGCCGCATGCCCTTTTATTTAGCGAACTAGCGAAAGACCTTTGTTCATGTATTCTCTAAGTTTAACCGTGGCTCATTGAAGTATTTAGCGAACAAGAGAAAGCCTTTAGTTGCTAAATCACTAGGTCAAAGTGGGGTTAGTTCTGCAAGTAGTGATAAGATTCTACATCAGACAGTTGTCTTATAATCTGAAGGAATATTCCAGGGTCATAAGGAGATGAGACTAGCCATAGATTTGGTATCAGGGTAATGTGTCAGAGTGGGGTCCCAGTTAGGAAGATCTAACGATTGACATATCTTCACATAGGCTATTGTCAGAGCATGAGATCTTCAGATGACTGTTGATTCTTCCAAGTGTGCAGCGCTTCAAAGCTTTAGTGGGTCCATTGCCATGTCATCCTATGTGAAAGCTCCTGATTGGCCGAGGGTTGTGATGTGTAGCCTTGTCAGAGCAAGCCTGGTAGATTGTGTTCCTTTTAATCCTATGGCTAGTGCATGATCTCATGGATTGTGTCAGAGCCTGACATTATGTGCCAACCATCAATTTCACTTTATTGTCAGAGCCTTGTGGGTGGGTCCTCATTTGCTGATGTGCTCATCTTTTATTGGTCCACATAGCGATGACTAGCATTTGTTAGTGGGGTCATGTCAGAGTCTCTGCAGGGATGTCAGAAGGATGAGGATCGACGACTGGTGTATCTTTGCAAAGGGGTTTTCTGACACATGAGGTCATGCGCCGGCCATCAGATATGCCAAGTGTTCAGGTCCTGTTAGTGGGTCTAATGCCAGGTCAGGGTGATATGTCTTCTTATTGGCTGAAGTAAAGATGAATGTCACATGGGACCAGTGCCACATGTTACTGAATTGCTTGAATATGATTGGTTGTCATGTGTTGATGAGGATTTACAGTGGACCCATGTGTTAGTGGGGACCTAATTCTAAAAGGATCTATGACCGGTACATGTTCTGAAGGAATATTCAAGGGCCATGAGATCATGTGCCTACCATTGGATTAGAATCTTGTCTTCAGTGGGACCAATGTTAGAAGGTCACTGAGGTGTTGCTGATAGGGCAGTCAGTGCAAATAGAAGTTTGACAGGTGGCAAGTCTGGGCCCAGGGTTAAAATAAGTTCTTCATAACTTAGGAAAAGAAAGTCAAGTGGGTCCAAGCTAGTAAACATGCTGATATGCTCGATTCACATTGGCCCAAACATGCCGATGTGGATTTTTTGAATTTTCAAGGAGGTTCATGACTGTTGTAAGGTTGATCTGGGCCATTCATTTTCCGGGAGATAAAAGACATTTATGGTCACATTTTAAAATGACCCGCTAGCCGTTAAAATTTGAATTTGAATATCTCTGCGAGGGTTTTACTTTTTTCTGCTCTTTTGGCCATGTACGACATCGGTTAGCTCAGAAAATTAAATTCTTAGGATGGTTGTGGTTATGAAGATGATAGAAGTGACTATTGGCTAACATCTGTAGGGTCATTTGCCATGTTTTCATGACAGGAGGTGCTAGAAAGAGTTGGCACCACCTTTTGAACAGTACTGTTACCCAGGGAAATAAGATCAGATTATGAGCCTTCATGGCTTAGTGGAGTTGCAGGTGGGTAGATGAGTCGAGGTTGTTGTGTCTATAGGTGAGTTCAGTACAACAGGATCAACACACAAAGGAAGATTTGATTTGATTGCTGGTGTTCTCAGAGTTTTGATGATGGGTCATCAATACAGCTAGGGTTTGATTATTGTATTGTAAAATCTTGTAACCCTAGTTAGGTTTTTGACTCCTGCCTACATGTAGTTGAGTTGGTATATATTGTATTTTTAGAGCTTTTGAGCTCAGAGAGTTCACATTTTGTAAAGGAGAGAGTCCACTTTTGAAAGAAAGTCATCCTTTCTCAGAAGGCTATCCATGGTATCTTCTCTACCCTCTGGTCTTCTACTCTTTGGAATCTCCCATTGATTATTCAGGCAACTTTAAGGTATTTGTGGCATTCTCTCTGTCCCCATCCTTTCATTGTTTGGATCATCTCTTAATGAATTGAAGTCTATGCATGTTTTCAATGAAAACTTAGGGTTCCTGATCCCTCTTACTTTCTGTAATTGTGTGTGTTATTATGTTTGATCTGATTTAGATGTTTTGTGGGTATACTTCAGCCCCCTAACAGTCTTGTCTCAATCCTACACCGAGTTGCAGAAGTGAATGTTTTCTTGCAGGTCATAGGTTGTGTCTTATGTCCAGGCCCTCCTATGAAACACTTATGCAAGCCTATTCAGTAAGTTGTGACCTACTATACCTAAGCCTTTAATTGATTCTATCCCTCTATGCTGCAATTCATACCCCTAATTTTGGTGTATCACCTAGTAGATAGTTTGCTTTCAGTCATTTCCCTTTTCAAGCATTCCTTCTATCCCTTTCCCTCAAAGTTTTACTTTTCTATCTAGAAGAAAATTAAGGTGATTATCCAAGAGGAACCAACCTAGAACTTGGAGGTCTCATCTCAGCTAGCATAGGTCCCACAACCTGGAGATGATTCCCATGTTATACTAGGTTATCAAGAACAAGAGAGCTTGAAACAAGGGTGCAAACTTAGTGTATAAAAGGTTGTGCTAATAAGATTGGTTTAAGGGTGGGTTTGTATTCTAATGTACAATATATTTTGGTGAGTAATCTAAATCTTGCAATTCTCACCATTTTCTATTGTACATTTTGGTGAACCTTATGATAGTTTTTGGTGATTAGATCCTCCTTGTCTAGATCTACAGTGTATGCATTAATTTTTACATCATACATGTTCTATATTGTATTTATATTTTATTTTCATGCATTACATTGGTTCATAGATCCATTACATTCTTGCATTACATGTTTCAAAACCATAACTAAAATACTTCATCTCTTAGTTAGTAATCATTGAATTTCATCTTAGATCAATTGATTTCTTGTTTATGAATTTACATTGATGAAAAATCCAAACACAAAATTTCATTCCATGCATGTTTCTATTTTAGATTAGTCTTGAGATATATCTATTTTCTCAAGGTGACAGTGGCTTATCTTCCCTATCACTTTATCCCTCTCCTAAGTGCCCCCCCTCTCCATGATGTCATATCGATGCAAGAAGATGTTTTTGACCCTTCTATCAATAACATCTCTCTTTCAAGATTAGTGTTTAAGATTGATGTTAACTCTTGTATTGATATGTGCTTCCCCCATGAACATACCTTGCTAAATTCCCTTTGTAACACCTTGCCTTCTAGGAATGAAGCTTTGATGAATTATGATTGTACTTCTCCTAAAGTTTTCAATGATCTCATCATTTGGGATGAACCACTAGATGATAATGTTGACTATTATCTCCCTCATGAAACAAATTTGGTCCAAGAAAATGATATAATGGCTGACATTTATTCTACTTCCTCTACCAATGACACATTCATGATTGATGTTTCTCCTTGTCCTGAGACATACCCCCTTTATGAAGATGTTTTAGAGAAAGAAGATGACATTAAAAATACACTTAATATTTACCTTCATTTGACACTCCTAGATATGAACCACTAAAGGACATTTTTAATTACTATTCTAAGGATATCTTGGAAAATGAATATCATATAATTACTAGTTTCCTTAATTTTCTACCTTCTAGTAATGAACCCATGAAAAATCAAAAGTTTGATCAAGTCAATGTTATGATTCATAATCAACCTACAGTAGCTAAAAAAACATGTGATAACTGTTAGAATAACTGTGAGGGGGGGTGAATCAGTTAGATAATTTATCCTACAGTCCCAAATACAAAGATGTAACACTCAAAACAATTTCAATAAATTTTGCAGCTCGGTAACATAAACTATTAAACTGTCTGTGCCTTTTACCGGTTACTAGTTAATTAACTCAATGTGATTACCGACTAAATCAAATATGTAGTATGTAAAGTATGACAATAAAACAATCATCACAGAAACACATAACACAATGATTTAACATGGAAACCTTGCTAAGGGAAAAACACCTGAGACTAGTAACCCAAAATAATTTTCACTCTTCTAAAGTGAGCTCGGTGAAGAGCCAACCCTGTTAAAGGTTACAAACACACTATTAGGTGTGACCTTGTTAGAGGATTTAAGATGAACAAGTAACTTTTGACCATCATTCACTATGGGGTCAATAAGATAACAATGTACATTCCTTGAATGACATAGGGGCATAACATAAGATGGTTAAGTCCACTCGGTTAGGAGATTTTCTGTATCAATGGTTAAACTAAAATAGTAGTTAATCTAATTACAATACAACTCAATTTGTAGATGTTCAGATCTATTCTAAGCCCATACAAATCCTCTGATCAATATTTCAATTCACTTCCTTAACTTACTTTCACTCGGTAATAGCTCTCTAACGCTTGGTACTATGCTGCAGTTCAATTCTCCTTCAACCAGTCTAATCAGGCATGTATGAAATTGTATTCATGTGAAACCTATGTAGTCTTTTTTCTTCTGACATGTTTGAATAAAGAAACTCATATATCTTATATAGATAGATAAATTATTTTCATATCAACCATCAAATTTTGCCGCTTATTCTTCTTCGTTGATTTTGCCTCTTAAACCTTCCTTGGCAATTGTGTCAATAACATGTTTCAATTCCATCCTTTAGATCTTCTTCAAATTTTGTCAGTCATGGATCTCATAACAAACTTTATCCTCAATCTCTAAATCATAATAATTTCTAGCTCATCATTTTCTGTAGGCTAAACTAAGCATTTAATACTTTCATCCATACTCAGTTAACAAAGAAATGCGTCAGTGAATACAAGCTTAGTTAATAGTGTCACTCAGTATACACTACACTGGCTCGGTGTATACTAAAGTCTTCATTTACCGACCACATTGTCTTGTACAATTTTTCTTCCTTCTTCATAATAGATTAATGCAACATAATCAAGTCAACAATATGAAATCATAGACTCATCAACAAGTTACCCAAAGTATTCCTTATCCTCATCTATCATATCCATCTTTCTCCATGTAGATATCTCAATTCTTTATCTTTTCTCTCTTTTTACAGATGTTCAGATGTTTGTAACTTACATGATAAGTACTGTCAAAACTAGTTGGCATCAATGACAACATAATGATTGATTTAATTATCTTTCATATCATTTTAGTAACTCGATGATCTCTAATCACTGATCTTCAAGTCATTCAGGTATTCAATCAGTTGTAGTTCATCAATCTCTCCCTTTGGCATTGATGGAAACACAAGTAATATGAAAATATGCCATACACATACCAAACACATATTCTACAACTATGTAAGTAAATGTTGTAGCTTGGTAAGCTCTCCCTAGCTTGATATTTAATATGTTTAATCACTATGTTACATAACAACATTACAAGTGCAGACTCTCCTCTATGGATTTGTTCTTTTCAACTCTCATATTCCTTCTGTTCTTAGCAACAAATATTCAAATCTCTCCTTGACTTTCTAAATTTCTTAGATTATCTCACCCTTAGATAGATAGTTCATTGATCTCTCTATTTATCTCTCATATTGTTTATCTCTCCCTTTGACAACAATGCCAAAGAAAAACATAAAACATACAACTCTATAATATCCAAGTAACGCTCTGTTGTTCGGTGCAGACAATGTATCTCTGTATATTGATATGCAAATTCTCCGTTCTAGCTCCTCAAATCTTTCACAACCTTAGACATAATCCAAAGTGTGAGCTATGTTGCATCAACATGAATGATCTTCTGATAAGAATAGGCTGATGCAACCTCTAGATCACATTAGTGACTGATAGACAAGGGACAAACCCCAAGTCTAGTCCTCAAGTATTCAAAAGTGTCCTTTGGTAGAGGCTTGGTAAAAATATCAGCAAGTTGCTCATTTGATGTAACATATTCCAGTTTGACTTGCTTCTCATGTACTTGTTCTCTTAAGTAGTGACACTTAATTGATATATGCTTTGTCTTTAAATGCATCACAAGATTCTTAGAAATATTTATGTCACTAGTGTTGTCACAATGTATAATCATTGGCTCAATGATTACCTCATTCATTCCTTCCAACACTTGTTTGATATAAGAAATGTTTGAAAAGTTTGTAGCAAAAATAACATACTCTACTTTAGTAGTAGACTGAGAAATACAAGGTTGTTTCTTTCGTGTCCATGTTACAAGTCTTTCACCAAAGAAAAATGCTCCTCTAGTTTTGCTCTTTCTATCATCTATATTTCCAGCCCAATCTGCGTCAGTGTAGACTCTTAGTTCAAATTTGCCTTCCTTAGGATACCATAAACCATAATCCTTTATTTTCTTTAGGTATCTCAATATTCTTTTCACTCTAACCATATGTGAATCCTTTGGATTGGCAAAAAATCTAGCCACAATCCCCACTACATTTGTAATATTAGGCATACTATGTACTACATACATCAGTTTACCAATCATAGCTCGGTACAATGTTTGATTTACCTCTATAGATTCATCATCTTTTGTCAATTTGCAGCCTGTAACCATCAGTGTTCCTACTAGTTTAGCATCTTACATGCTAAAAGTTCTTAGTACTTCCTTAATGTACTTTAATTGTGTGATGAAAATTCCATCATTCTGCTGAATAACCTATAAGCCTAGAAATAATTTAATCTCTCCAAACATTGACATTTCAAATTCCTTTCTCATCTCATCAGAAAAAGATTTACAAACATGATCTTTTCCTCCAAAGATTATATCATCCACAAATATTTCAACAATCAAAATAGTATCATCAGATCCTCCTTTCATGTACAAATTATTGTTTTCACTAGTTCTTACAAAACCAATACTTAAAAGATAAGTATGTAACCTTTCATACCATGCTCTTGGTGCTTGCTTTAATCCATATAAAGATTTGTGTAGTCTACATACCATGTCTTTCTGATTCGGATCAAAAAATTCTTCTATTTGTTCTATGTAGACCTCCTCCTCTAGTATTCCATTCAAAAAAGCTGACTTAACATCCATTTGATAGACCTTAAATTTCTTATGTGCGGCATATGCAAGTAACATGCGAACTCCTTCTAGTCTAGCAACAGGGGAAAAAGTTTCACCATAATCAATACCTTCTTCTTGTGCATATTTCTTGAAAACAAGTCTAGCTTTATTCCTTGTAACCTCTCCATTTTCATTCATTTTATTTTTTAAAATCTATTTAGTACCAATAACATTTTTATGTTTTTGCCTAGATACTAAAGTCCATGTCTTATTTTTCTCAATTTTTTCAATCTCTTCATTCATAGCATTGATCGATTCATCATTATCAAGTGCAACCTTAACATTCTTAGGTTCAAACTCACAAACTAAGCATACATTTTTTCTTAACTTACTTCTTTTCATCATGCCTGCTTGCCTATCTCCAATGATTTGATTCTCAAGATGATGTCTTCTGAAAAATCCTGCTACCACTTGATCTCTTCTTTGTTTTTCATTTTGTTCAGGTTCATTTTCTTGCTCGACAACTTCTTCCTGATCCTCGATTTCCCTTTGTTGTTCCTCAGTGTTATTTTCTTGATGCCCGGTCGACTTAGCCTGTGGCTTTGGTAGGTACTCTAGATGTTCAACATAAGAAAATCTACCATAGTATTTCAACTCCTTAATGCTTTCTTCATCATTTTTATTAACAAATTCATCAACTCTAACATTAGCACTTTCAATCATCGTATTAGTAACCTTATTCAAACAATCGTAAGCTTTACTTTTAATAGAATATCCAAGGAATATTCCCTCATCACCTTTAGAGTCAAATTTCCCATTTCTACCATCTTTTAGAAGAAAACATTTTCTACCAAAAATTCTGAAGTAACTTACACTCAGTGTGTATCCAAACCATAACTCATAGGGTGTCTTGTTTGTGTCTTTCTTTAGTTGAACTTGGTTTAGGACATATACAGCTGTGATAACTGCTTCTCTCCAATACATCTGTGCAACATTTTTCTCTATCATCAGCGTTCTTGCACAATCAACAATAGATCTATATATCCTTTCAACAATCCCATTTTGCTGCGGTTTTCTAGGTGCAGAAACCTGTCTTTTGATGCCATGCTCATTACAATAGTTAGTGGATTCATCAGAAATAAACTCACCACCTCTATCAGATCTCAAGCATTTCAGTTCTTTTTCAATTTTTTTTTCTATTTTAGCCTTGTACCATTTAAACATTTTAAATGCCTCAAATTTTTCTTTTAGAAACATGACAATCATCAATCTAGTATAATCATTAACAAACAGAATAAAGTATCTATCACCATAGTAGCTTTGAGTTCTCATGGGACCACATAGGTCGGTGTGAACTAACTCCAAGATTCTTTTTGTTGAATAGTCTTTACTTTTAAAACCAAATTTTGTCATCTTCCCTTTTTGACATTGATGACACATAATATGATCAGGTTTAGTTAGGCTAGGCAGTCCTCTAACTTTTCTTTTTCTACTAATCTTAATCATGTTATCAAAATTTACATGACATAACCTTTTATGCCATAACCATGCATCTTCATTTTTCACCAGTAAACAAGAAGTCTCAGCATTGTCAAGATAAAATAAGTTACCTTTAGCTTGTTTTAATTGTAAAGAAGTTGGCCATATTGCTGCTAGATGCCCGAATAGGAAAGAGGAAGATAAAGACAAAGAATGATCTGGTGATGGAAGCTATGGAAGAAGAAACAATAGAGGTTACCGACACTACAATAGAAATAATTGAGATCATAAAGATAAGGGCAAAAAGGCATGTTATTTGGTTGAAGATGAGGACACCGACACCGACACTGATGATGATGTTGAGGTAGTGTTTGTTGCAATGAAAGATGATTATGAGGAGGAGGAAAGGTATGTAGAAACATCACTCATTTCTAAAGTTAGTAAAAATGATACTTGGATCATTGATAGTGGCTATACACATCACATGACTGGTGATTAAGTGTTAAAGGATGCACTCAATTGAATTCATTCCAAATAGCTACTAAATCTATAGTTAATATTAAGGGTTATCCTCAATATTATTCTTAAAATTTCACTACATCTGTGATTGTGATTAAAGGATGTAATGAAAAAGGTTCTTTTCAAATTTGGCATAATACAATTATAACTGTAAAAGGAAAATCTAGGAATCTTTTGGAGTTTATTAAGGAATATCATGTGGTGGCTCATACCCATCACACAAGGAACAATCCTCAACCTACTAATCTTATAAGAATTTTCCTAAGGCAAATAATAAAATGCCAAGATCTAGAAGCTCAAGAGATAACACAAGAGATACAAGATAATATGATCAAATGAATAACTCAATAATGATCAATAATCAAATGATAATGAATAATTACAAAGTAGGAGTGCCTGATATATAGGCAATGCGATAAAATTACATGATAAGGAGATGATAAACTATCAACCTCACTAGGTGGAATCACATGTCCACCAAAGGTGGATCATCCTCCATTGTACATCAAAGTATGTGCAACATGTGCAACAATGAGGGGATGATAATGTGATAAGAGCATTAAAGGTGGATCTGACACACAAAGAGGTATATGAGATGACAACTATCACCATCTAAAGTGAAATTTATCCTAACCATGTGCTAAAATGAAATGAAAAATCCTAGGTGTCTTAATGACAACTAATATGAAAATGCATTATCCTAAGTAAACTTAAGTAAAGTGTAATTAGTGAATACTTAATTACACCAACACCCCCCCTTAAGTGCAACTTAGGGGAATGCACTTAAGCTCACAATGCTAGATGAAAATGCTGTTGGATATTGCTAATGCATTGGGGAGATTGTCGGATACATTTAATATGTTTAATCACTACATTGAGTGATGTTGGAATTATTGTTGTTGTCATTCATGTTTTGTCATTGATGTCAACATATGTTTCTATGAAGAGAACAGGCTGGTTATTACAATGTAAAAAAATTTTATAGATGTTTCAGAATGTGTGAAGTCATTTGTGTATACAGGAAGGTGTTGTGATCTTATATCTAAGATCGCATGATGTAATATTGCATATTGGCTGAGTTAAAAAAGTTTTGGTGAAGACTGGTTACTGGATAGTGACAGTGGAAGCTGACAGATTAAGTCTTTGAGTTTTGGGTATATCTTACAGGTGATGAGGATTCAGTGTATGTGAGATTAAGGGATGACATATAGGGTACTGAAGAATGTTCATTGATCTTAGCAAGGTATGAAAAGTAGGATGACGTCAGTTGTGGTGTGTGTTCTAGAGATGACCTATTTGGAAGATGACTTCAAAGTTGTAGCGTGTATCATGAATGGCGAGCATGAATTATGGAGGTTGGTCCTTAATTATTGAATTGTAATTGTTGTATACTTTTTTAGATATCACGTGTATCTTAGCAAGGAATTATGTAATTATTTGTATATTAGGAAAGCCTAATTAGCTGACCTGATCATTTATTTTGTAATATGGTATATATGTAAGATATTTTCTTTTGAAAAGATATGGTAGAATGGATGTGATGTAAAACAGGATTGTGGAAGCTGTGAGCTTGTGTCTGCTAGATGTAGAGTAGAGGAAAACTTATATACTTCATTGGAATTGATCAAGAAAAGACAATTTCTATCAGATAGTTCAAATATTGTGTATTTCTTTATATACACTTGTGTTGCAAATGGTGAGTTCTGAAGGTGAGCAGCGAGCCTACCTTATTTTCTTGACTCCTAAAAGGGTATGTCCTCTAACAAGGACTATGTATTGTAATTTTTTAGTCATCTCCTAACATGGCTAGATCTTCTAACAAGGATACTATACTCTCACTACATCATTAGTGGGTGTTATTTCCCACTGGAGTTTTACCTTTAATAGGGTTTCCTTGACAAAAAATATTGTGTTATTATGTTGGCATTCATTGTGTTCATTTGATTTTGTATTGTTGCTATTCAAAGTTTAAAGTTTAATAATTTGTCAAACAAGTGATTCACCCCCCCTCTCAGTTGTATTGGTGGATTGTTATTCCTAAAAATTGGTATTAGAGCTAGTGGTCCTTAGAGAGAAAGCTTAATAGCTTGAGGTGATCTTGGAGATGGCATTCTATACGAAGGATAGTCCAAAATTTGATCCTAAAAAATTTGACAGTTGGAAGAACAAGATGCGAACTCATTTTCTATGTTTGTGCATTGACTACTAGATGATTACAAAGAATGACAATACCATGAAGGCTGAGGATGAATTGGATAAAGCTACTGATGATGAAAAGAAGATATGTTCATATAACATGGTCGCAAGAGAAGCACTGATCAACACACTCTCTGAAGGATAATTTACTGAAGTTAAAGATCTAGATTTGACACACAAGATTTGGACAAGATTATAAGCATTATATGAAGGAGACAAGTTTACCAAGCAAGAGAAGTTACAGAACTAGAAAATAAGGATGGAGAAGCTACAAATGAAGGATGATGAAAACATTAGGGCTTATTTACAAAGAGTTACAGAGGTTGTGATTGGAATTAGAAATTCTAGAGGTACTTATGAAAAGGAACAAGTCATTGTGGAGATCCTTAGATCATTGACACTAATTTACAAGACCAAAGTTCAGGCTATAGAAGATATTATACCTTTGAATCCAAAATTTAGCAGATAAATGTTGATTGCAAAGCTAACTACCTTTGAAGCTGTAGAAATAGGAGATTATGTACCTAAAGTTGAAACAACATTTAAGGCATCTACACATAGGAAGATAATATCTGCACTTCAGAGCACTAGCAATGAGAACATAAGAGAAGAGCTTGGTGAATATGTTGATGAATGGGAACAAATACAAGAAGAGGAAAGAAAGCTAGATGAACTTGTTGCACTGATCGCTAGAAGAGAAAAGAGAGGTAAGGGTAAATTTGAAGGAAAGTTACCTTTGAAATGTTTTTCATGCAATGAGAGAGGTCACTTTGCATCTAGATGTCCTACAAGATTTCCTAAGCAAAAACCTAAGCTTTTCAAGCCTAAGTATTCAAAGGATAAGGAATGTTATTATGGTAGTGAAGGTATTTTTTATGATGATGATTTGGATTATGAAGAGATTGGATTTATTGCTATTAAAGATGAAAAACTATTACATGAGGAAAAAGCTTTAGTATCACATGTTGATAAAAAATCTGAATGGGTTATAGACAGTGGTTTCTCACACCATATGACTAGAGACAAAAACAAGTTTGTTAAACTAATGAAATATGATGGTGGTGTTGTAAGATTTGGAGACAATGTTCCTAAACCTATCATAAGAGTAGGATTGATTTATTTGGATGGAAGGACTAATACTTACAATGTACTACTTGTTGATGGACTTAAGCATAACTTGTTGAGTGTTGGACAACTTATGGATAAGGGATATCAATTAAAGTTCATTGATGGGAAATGTTTTATCAGAGGTAAGACATGAAACTTGATTGCAACCGGTACTAAATCTAGAGGTAATGTATTTGAGTTAAATACATATGAAGCTTCTTATTTTTTTGCGAAGATAGATGATAGTTGGTTATGGCACATAATATTTTGTCATGTTAATTTTGATAATATTGTGAAGGCAAGCTTGACTAATGCAGTAAGAGAGCTACTGAAGATTGTAAAACCATCTAACTCCATATGTAGAGAATGTGTTGTGGGAAAATAGACTAGAAGAAGCTATAAAAGTAAATCATATACATCAAAAGGAAGTTTGGATCTAGTACATATAGACCTATGTGGACCTAAAAGGACAAAATCATACGATGGTGAAAGGTATTTTATACTTTTTGTTTATGACTTGTCCAGAATGATGTGGATCACTTACTTGAGAGAGAAATCAGAAGCATTTGAAAAATTCAAGATATTCAAAGCATTTGACTTATTTTTGTCTTATGCTGCCCATAAAGACTTCAAGGTATATCAGATGGATGTGAAATTTGCATTTTTGAATGGGGATCTTGAAGAAGAAGTTTATATAGAACAACCTGATGGATTTCCTCTATCCGAAGATGAAGACATGGTATGCAAGTTGAAGAAGGAACTGTATGGAATGAAGCAAGCTCCAAGGGCTTGGTATGCAAGGTTAGACAAATACTTACTTCACCTTGGGTTCAGAAAAGGTAATACTGACAGTAACTTGTATTTAAGAACTAGTGAAGATGGAATTCTAATAATAGAAGTTTTTATTGATGATATTATCTTTGGAGGCAATGATGAAATGTGTAAGAAATTTTCTAAAGAGATGGAAAATGAATTTGAGATGTCCATGATAGGTGAAATGAAATTATTTCTTAGACTGCAAATAAATCAAAGAAAGAATGGGATTTTTATTTCTTAAACTAAGTATCTTAAAGAAATGTTGAAAAAGTTTGGAATGGAAGACTGTAAACTAGTTGGTACACCTATGGTGACTGGTCACAAACTATCAAACATGATGAGACAAAGTATGTTTTTCAAACCAAGTATAGATCAATCATTGGTGGATTACAATATCTGACTCACACCAGACCAAATATTGCTAATTCTATTGGAATTTTGGCTAGATATTAGGCAGAACCTAGAGAGACACACCTAGCTGTTGTAAAAATGGTATTTAGATATCTAAAAGGAACAATGGAGTATGGCTTATGGTATGATAAAAAATGATGACTTTGAACTTCATGCTTATACTAATGCTGATTGGGTAGGGAATATTGATGACATGAAGAGTACTAGTGGAGGTGCATTTTTCCTTGGGAAAAAGTTAGTTTCATGGCTAAGTAAAAAGAAAGATTGTATATCTCAATCTACTGTAGAATCTGAGTATGTTGTCATTTCTATTAATTGCACTCAAATTATTTGGATAAAAAAAATGCTGAAAGATATTGGAATAACTTTTGTTGAGCCAGTGGTTATCCATTGTAATAATACCAGTACAGTAAATATGTCAAAGAATCATGTGATGCAATCTAAAACTAAGCATATTTCTATTAAGTATCACATCTTGAGAGACAAGGTAGCAGAGAAGGAAATAAGATTAGAATACATTAGCACAAAGGAACAAATAGCATAAATCTTTACAAAGTCATTGCTAAAAGATGCCTTTGATTATCTCAGAGGTATGCTTGGGGTGCAGGCCCCTCCTAGTAAGAATTAAATGATGCAGGGATGCATCAGTCCAAAGGTTTTCAAAGCCTTATCATATTCTAGACTTGATGTATGGATCTACTCCTTAGGGGGAGTGATCGTTGAAGATAGTTGATGAATTTTGGCACCCTTTTCCATTGTTGTCAAAGGGGGAAAGAGACTATGTGAAAATCCTATGGGAAAGAGACTATGTGGTAAAGGTACTGAGAGAATACTTTTGGGTTGATGGATTTTCCCATATGTTTCCATCAATACCAAAGGGAGAGATTGTTGGATATTACTAATGCATTGGGGATATTTTTGGATACATTTAATATGTTTAATCACTACATTGAGTGATGTTGGAATTACTACTGTTGTCATTCATGTTTTGTCACAGATGTCAACATATGTTTCTATGAAGAGAACATGTTGGTTATTACAGTGTACAAATGTTTCAGAATGCACAAAGTCAGTTGTGTGTAAAGGAAGGCATTTTGATCTTATATCTAAGATCTCATGCTGTAATATTGCATATTGGCTTAGTTACAAAATTTTTGGTGAAGACTGGTTACTGGACAGTGATAGTGGAAGTTGTTAGAGTAAGTCTTTGAGTTTTGGGTATATTTTATAGGTAATGAGGATTCAGTGTATATGAGCTTAAGAGATGATATATAGGGTACTAAAGAATGTTTTCTAATCTTAGCAAGGTACAGAAAGAAGGATGATGTCAGATGTGGTGTGTGTTCTAGATATGACCTATTTGGAAGCTGACTTTAGAGTTGTAGCCTATATCATGAATGGTGAGCATGAATTATGGATGTCAGTCCTTAATTATTGAATTGTAATTATTTTATACTTGTTTTAGATACTGTGTGTATCTTAGCAAGGAGTTATGCAATTATTTGTATATTAGGAAAGACTAATTGGCCAACCTGATCATTTATTTTGTAATAGGGTATATATGTAAGATCTTTTCTTTTGAAAAGATATGGTAGAATGGATGTGATGTAAGAGAGGATTGTGGAAGCTATGAGCTTATGTGTGCTAGATGTAGAGAAGAGGATAACTTATATACTTCATTGGAACTGATCAAGCAAAGATAGTTGCTATCAAATAGTTCAAAGATTGTGTATTTCTTTATATACACTTGTATTGCGAACAATAAGTTCTAAAGGTGGATATAACCTTCTTTGGGAAGTGAGCCTACCTTATTTTCTTAACTCCTAATAGGGTCTATCCTCTGAAAAGGACTATGTACTATCATGTTTTAATTAGCTCCTAACATGGCTAGATATTCTAACAAGGATAATATACTCTCAATACATTATTAGTGGGTGTCAATTCCCACTGGGGTTTTATCTTTAACCAGATTTCCTCGAAAACAAATATTGTGTTATTGTGTTGGCATTCATTGTGTTCATTTGATTTGATATTGCTACTATTCAAAGTTTAAAGTTTAATAATCTGTCATACAACTGATTCACACTCCCCCCTCTCAGTTGTATTGGTGGACTATTATTCCTAACAAATGCATGATGGGTCCTGACTATTGCGCCATGTTAGGTACCCATGTACAATATGAAAGAGAAATGCAATCTCTCATAAAGAAGAGAAAGAGGGAAAACCTCATGGGGAAAACCCTCCCCCAAAAAAGAGAGATAAAAAACAAGATGCATGGATGGATGGAGTAATCAAGACCCCCCCATTATGGCATACATCATGTATATAAAATATAGAAGTATGAGAAGGAAAAAACCCCATATGAGGAAAAAGTCCCCCCCATAAGAGAGAAGTAGTAGAAGAAGAGAGACAAGGTATCCCCCTTGAATGTAGAATGCCCATTAGTGATAGATGCTCGACGATGGATGTAGAAGCTGGTCCATGAATGTCAAACAACGTTCCTCCCCTTAGGAAGACACAATGACATAAGTGTATATGATGTCTTTGAAAACTACTCAAATATCCCTATGTCAATACTGAAGGTTGCCCCTTCCAAAACTATTGAAAAGAACAAGTCAGGATCAAACAAGGATGGGTGTAGAACATGTCCCAAAGAACCAAGTGTCTTCTCTAGTGATAAAGAGACCTCCTGCAACTACTGTACATAAGGAACCACAATCACATCTGATGAACTACAACTGATTTGAATACATTGTATAACTTGAAGATCTATGATTTAAGATCACCGAGTTGCTAATTAGATATGTAAGATGATTAAATCAATAATATGTTGTCATTGATGTCAAGTAGTTTTGATAGTACTTATCTTGTAAGTTACTATACCCAAACATCTGTAGAAGAAGATGAAAAGAAATGAAGAACATATATATCTACATGAGGAAGATGGATAAGAAAAATAAGGATATAGAATACATTGGATAACTTATGGATGAGTCTATGACCTTATGTTATTGACTTGACTATGTTGCATTCATCTATGATGAAGGATAAGAGAAAAATGCACAAGGAAGTGTTTTCGGTTAATGAACCATTTCAGTATACACCAATGTAGTGTAGTGTATACTGATCATAGTACAAACTAAGCCTATGTTCA
Organism: Chamaecyparis obtusa; assembly: GCA_027943335.1. Lineage (NCBI taxonomy): Eukaryota > Viridiplantae > Streptophyta > Pinopsida > Cupressales > Cupressaceae > Chamaecyparis > Chamaecyparis obtusa. The sequence continues at coordinate 150,801 of BSBK01009006.1, forward strand.
CCGACACATTTCTTTGTTAACCGACCAGGAGAAAAGAACTAAATGACTAGTTTAGCCGATGGAAGTTGATAAGCTGTAAAGTACCTTGAAATTAGAGATGAAGATAATATTTTTTACGAAGATCAATGGCTAACATAATTTGAAGAAGATCTAATGGATTGAAACAAAATGTGTTACTGACACATCAACCGAGGAAGGTTTAAGCGAAAAAATCAACAAAGGAGATTAAGCGAAAAAATTTGATGGATGGAATTAAAATGGTTTACTCATATATTTAAGAGACTAGGATTTCATGATGAAATCATGCTAGAAGAAGGAGACTATAGAAGATATCATGTGAACAAGCTTCATGCATGCCTAAGCAGACTAGTTAAGGAGAACCGAGCTGTAGAGATAACCGAGCATCAGAAAGCTATTACCAAGCGATAGTAAGTTACTGAACATTGATTGAAACATAATTGAAATATTGATCAGAGGATTTGAATGAGCTTAACATAGATCTAATAATCTGCAATTGAAGTTGTGTTGTAATCAGATCAACTGCTCTTACATTTTAACCATTCTAAATAGAGAAATCTCTTAACAGAGTGGACTAGAAAGTCTTGTAATGTCATTCATAGAGTGTACATTTGTTATCATGTCAACCCCATAGTGAATGTTGGTTGGATGATAACAGTTGGTCTAAAATCCTCTAACAAGGTCACACCTCACAGTGTGTTTGTAACCTTTAACAAGGTTGGGTCTTCACTGACCTCACTTCAGAAGAGTGAACAATTTTTGGGTTGCCGGTCCCAAGTGGGTTTTCCCTTCATAGGGTTTCCACGTTAAATCTCTTGTGTTATGTGTGGATTGTGATGATTGTTTGTTATCATACTTTACATGTTGCATACTAGATTTTATCGATAATCATTATATGTTATTAACTGGTAATCGGTAAAAGCACAAACATAATACTATTTTAGTTTACTGAGCTGTAGAAGTTTTAGTAAATTGTTTTTGGATATACATTTTATGATTGGGACTGTGGATAACTAATTCATCCCCCTCTCAATTATTCTAACAATTGGTATCAGAGTGTTGGTTGCTCAGAACAGAGTTTTAAGTACTTCAACACAAAGATTTCAAAATGCATAAGAGGGAAGTGCCAAAGCTAAACAAGGATAACTTCCCAGTATGGAAAAGCCAAATGAAGTTGCATGTATCTAGAATTGGGAATTCTGCCCTGACACTAATGGAGAATGGCTACATTGCACCGCCCACTGGTCCTTTGACCCTTGATCAAATGAGAGATAGGCATGAACATAATGTTACTATGATGGAGATTGATGCTTCCTGTACCGATGCTGAATTTGAAGATATTAAAGATTTCACTAATGCTAAAGGTATGTGGGATAAACTTGCTCAAGTTTATAGATGTGATGTGAATGTCAAAAGAGCCAAAACTGAAAGCTTAAGGGGTAAATTCACTGATATGAAGATGAAGGAAGGAGAAAATATTATGCAGTATACAAATAGATTGAAAGAGATAGTACATGCTATTAGAGCATCTGATGGTGTTATTGATGAAGAGACAGTGGTAAGAAAAGTTCCCAGAACCTTATTGTCAGTTTATGCAATCAAAATATCTGCAATTCATGAAACAAGGTCTGCATCTGGTAACAACCTTACTCTTGATAATCTGATTGGTAAGCTTACAACCTTTGAACTAAATAACTTTGACAATAGTGTTGTACCATCTATTGAATCTACTTTTATGTCTTCTCTGAAGATTGGTAAGTCTAGTAGCAGAAGTAAGTATGATGATAGTGATAGAAATACTGATGATGAGCTTGATGAACTTGAAGCTCTTATGGCCAGAAGGTTACCTAAAGGTAAAGTAAGGTATAGAGGTAAATTACCTTTAGCATGCTTTAATTGTAAAGAGGTTGGTCATATTGCTGCTAGATGTCCACATAGGAAAGATGATGATAGAAACAAAGACCGATATGGTGAAGGAAGATATGGGAGAAGAGGCAATAGAAGTTACCAACACTACAACAGAGACAACCAAGACAACCAAGACAATAATGATAAAGACAAGAAGGTGTGCTACATTCCAGAAGAAGATGTCACTGATACTGACATTGATGAAAATGTGGAGGTAGTATTTGTTGCAATAAAGGATGACTCAGAGGAAGATGAGAGGTATGTAGAGACAACACTTATCTCTAAGGTTAATAAAAATGATACATGGATTATAGATAGTGGCTATACACATCACATGATTGGTGATGAAGAGAAATTTGATCATCTTGAAGAACACAATGGAGGATCTGTTAGAATGGGTAATGATGCACCCTATATGGTTAGAGGAAAAGGATCCCTAATGATAAATGATAAAATAAGATGTGACAATGCTTATTGGGTAAAAGGTCTAAACTATAATTTTCTAAGTTAGGCACAATTGAACAATTCAAGCCACCGAGTTGCTTTTGAGAGCAAGAAAGTGAAGATATATGATGATGGAGGAAGACTCATTGGAACTAGAACACAATCGAGAGGTAATCTATTTTATCTTGATAATGATCAGTCTTCTTGTTTAATGATGAAAGATGAAGATGCATGGTTGTGGCATAAGAGGTTATGTCATGTGAATTTTGATAACATAATTAAGATCAGTAAAAAGAAAAAGGTTAGAGGTCTGCCTAACTTATCTAAGCTTGATCATGTTATGTGTCATGAATATCAAAAAGGTAAAATGAAAAAATCTAGTTTCAAAAGAAAAGATTATTCAACAAAGAAATTACTTGAGTTAGTGCATACCGACCTATGTGGTCCTATGAGAACTCGAAGTTACTATGGAGATGAATATTTTATTCTTTTTGTTGATGATTATACTAGATTAATGACAGTCATGTTCTTGAAAGAAAAATCAAAGGCATTTAATATGTTCAAGTGGTATAAAGAAAAAGTTGAGAAAGATACTGGTAAAGAATTGAAATGCTTAAGATCTTACCAAGGTGGTGAATTTATTTCTGATGAATTTACTAACTTTTGTAATGAGCATGGTATTAAAAGACATGTCTCTGCACCAAGGACACCACAACAAAATGGAATAGTTGAAACGAGGAATAGGTCAATAGTTGACTATGTAAGAACATTGATGTTACAAAAGAATGTTGCTCAGACATACTTGAGGGAAGCTATCAGCACAATTGTTTATGTTCTGAACTAAGTACAACTGAAGAAGGACACTAATAAGACACCCTATGAGTTATGGTTTGGTCACAAACCCACTATAAGTTATTTCACAATTTTTGGAAGTAAATGCTTTATTCTGAAAGATGAAAGAAATGGGAAGTTTGACTCAAAAGGTGATGAAGGGATATTTCTAGGATATTCCACTAAAAGTAAAGCATACAAGTGTCTTAAAAAGGTAACTAATAAAATGATTGAAACTACTAATGTTTGAGTTGATGAGTTTGATGATAAGAATGCAGAGGAAAGCACAAAGAAACTGGAAGACTATGATAGATTCAACTACATTGAACAACCATAGTACCTATCGACGTAGCAGTCAGTGACAACTGGTCCACAGGAAAACAATACCGAGGAACAGGAAAAAGAAACCGAAGAGTAGGAAGCATCCACCAAGAAAGAAAATGAACATGCACAAGATGAACAAGAAATAAGAGATTGGATACTAGTGAAATTTTTCAGAAGACATCATCCTGAGACACAAATCATTGGAAACAGACAAGCTGGCATGCAAACAAGAAGTAAAGAAAGACAAGGTATATATCTAGTTTGTGATTATGAACTGAAGAATGTAAAAGTTGCATTAGAAAATGATGAATGGGTTAATGCAATGAAAGAGAAAATAGAACAGATAGAGAAGAACAAAACTTGGAGTTTAGTACCTAGACCTAAGGACAAGAATGTTATCGGTACTAAGTGGATATTCATAAACAAGCTTAATGAGAATGGAGAGGTAACAAGGAACAAAGCTAGGTTAGTATGCAAGGGATATGCACATGAGGAAGGAATAGATTATGGTGAGACATTTGCACCTGTTGCTAGATTAGGAGTCAGAATGTTACTTGCATATGCTACACACAAAAAGTTCAAAGTTTACCAAATGGATGTCTAATCAGCTTTTCTGAATGGGATACTTGAAGAAGAAGTCTACATAGAACAACCTAAAGGGTTCGTTGATCCAGAAAAAAAAGATATGGTATGTAGATTACATAAAGCTTTATATGGTTTGAAGCAAGCACCAAGAGCCTGGTATGAGAGGCTGCATAACTATTTGTTGAGTATTGGATTTGTTAGAACAAGTGAGAACAATAATCTGTACATGAAAGAAAATTTTGATGATACTTGTATGGTGAAAATGTGACCACACTTCTATGAATCATTACATGCAAGGGAACTCAAGAATGAGGCCTCACAAATTGATCCATAGCTCCCTAGGCATGGAGTGCAAGGGTTTTAAGAATGCTCTCAGCTAGAGCTATTTAGCCAATAACCTTGCTAGTAAACCATGCAATGGGAGATTCAATGAAGACAAGGGAAAGAATGCCAATATCCCCAAGAATCAAATGAAATGCAATGCAATGCAAGCTAGCTAAGAATGAAGATGCAAGCTAAGCTATGGAAATGAAAGTACAATGCAAGCTAAGCTATGAAAATGAAAGATGCAAGAAATGAAATCTAACTATGAAGCAAGAAAGCCATGATGATGCAAGAATGAAGACAAGAAGATAGAGTGTTGATGAAGATCCAAGATGAATGCCAACAATGCTCCAAATCTTCAAACCCTAGATGCAAGAATATCTCCAAAAGCTCCAAGATGACCTATAAAACCTATAGCATAACAATAGCATAAAAATTGTGTGTGCAAATGAGGAAGAGAGCTCTCCTTTTATAGGGAATGAAAAAGGAATGGGCCATGGAGATTAAGAGGCAAAAGATTTAATCAATGGTGGAGAAAAAAAAGAAGCTTGATCCTTGTGCACAAATATCCTCCAATAAGAAAATTAGAAGCATTTACTTTATGTTGAGCATTTAATTTATGTCCATGTGAGACAAAAAGTACTTTTTATTTTATTTTATTTTTATTTTTCTTTATAAATAAGAATTAAATGCTTTATTTGTGCAACATAGGATAAGAAGAAAAGGTGGGCTTTTTATTTATTAAAAGGGGAGGAAATATTCCTTTTAAATAAATAAAAACTTAGGATAAAATGGTTAGCCCATAGAAAATAATCGAATAAATGATAGCACAAGGATTTGATCAAGAATAAGCAATTTATGATTTAGCAAAAGGGGCTAATAGTCTAGGTGACCATTTTTAGGTGTATACATTTTGCCCCTCTTTGACTAATGTGTGATCGATCTGGGAACACATGTAGTCAAAGAATAGATCAGCCAAGAAGGCAAGCAGACAACCATGAAAGCAAGCAATAGCGATTTTGACAGATGTGAGATCGATTTGGGATCACATGCAGTCAAAGAATAAAATAGCCAAGAAGGCAAGAAAGTAGCCAAGAAGGCAAGAAGATAGTGATCTGACTCCAAAGAATAAAGTACAGAGAGATAGCAAATCCTGCATGGTCAGCCTGGTAGTGACAGTACTGAACACTTAGGAAAGAGATAGCTAATAAGATATGATGTGTCTGCCCCCTCGGGATCGAAAGCAAAATCAAGTAGAGGGAATGCAGAAGCAAGAGCAACATGATCAAATCACTAGAAATCATAATCGAAGATGAAAGATAATAGAATAACCATCAACCAATGAAGGGATGCCCCACACATGGGACACGGGGCATGAACCTATCGGTCCCTCAACCCGTAAATGCCATAGAGGGGGGAATTGGAACTTGGGATTTGAATGAAAGACTAGAAGGTTGAAAGAGATGGGGATGAAGAGGTTATGATGCCCCAGCGAAGATCAAAGGATCAGGCCTCAAAAGGTCAGCCAACTGTGCGGAAAAAGGAGAAAGGGTACCGGTCAAGGTGAATGTGGATTTCAGGTTGGATCCCGAAATGAAGAGAAAATGATGTGAGATGAAAAACAAGAAAGTGAAAGACATGATCGGGAAGAAGCGAAAGGTGAGCGCAGCTGATTAACAAGTCCATGAAAAATGAAAGGAGAGCTCTCTCCATATGCAAGATGCAAAACTAAACTAACATGAACCTAAGAAATGCAAGCTACATGAAAAGTGGTTTACTTGCAAGGTTACAAAGCCAATAGACATCTAATATTCATCATCGAGCATTATTGGTAGCGTCACAAGATAATACAATACACACTAGCATAACTATGTGAATATGAATATGATCTTTATCAGATAGGAATGTGGAAATCTCACCTAGGCATCAAAGACATGTAGGTCAAGATGACTAGCACAGTGAGATTACCTAAGTTTAATATAGCAAGATTATACTCGCATCGAGACACAAGGAAAGTCAAGATGGCTACAAGTATGCACTTGCAGAAAAATAGTCAAGGATAATACCCTGTCAATCCACAGTGTCAAGTAAGACCAGCATAAATGCTCATGACAGTTAGGATCAACAAAATATACCCACAAGCAAAAAAAGCAATAAAACATGTTCTCATACCCTCAGTCTTCTAGCTATGCATCATCGAAAACTTCTCAGGGAGAGACCACTCAGCAAAGAAATCATCATAGACAACATGCAAAGAAATAAATTCAAACAAATCTCAGCAAGTCAAGTGCGTGTGTGTAGGTCATAGAGTCAAACTTTGAGTATTGCATCTGCAAATGAGAAATATCGCATCATACTAGACTGCAGGTAGGACATCTGATAAGTGTTGAGAAACACTCGACGCAAGGGTAGTGTTGAAAAACACCATTGGGGTGGTGTTGAAAAACACCATTGGAACCAAGTTGCCCAAGAAACCCAGATGCACAAAGAGACCCAAGATAAGCTTAAAGCAACATATGCCCCCTAGACTAAGACAAGAATCAATTCCAGGCTAGGAGAGGCAAAGCGAGAAGTGGAGTGAAAGAGCGCCATGCAAGACTGATAGACATAGGTGCAGAGGGTCTCAAGCAGTGCCTGTTTCTAGGTTTTCACCACTTGATAGATTTTTTCAGGACTTTTTTATAATTTTTTTGTATTTTTGCTACCAAGGCGCCTGTTTCCAGGTTTTCACCAAGGCACTTTTTTAATTTTTTTTTGAATTGTTTGAATTTTTTAATTTTTTTGGTGAGACATCAAAGTGCCTATTGCTAGGTTTTCACTAGGATGCTCATTTTTTCAGTACTTTATATGCTTTTTAGGTTTTTTTCAGCATCATATATGATTTTTTTTGTAATTTTTTCAGGATCATAAAGTATATACAAGGAATGCCCCAGACAGGAATGGGCATTAAAGATCTGCTTCCTCTGATGTAGAGAACTGATAGGCCCCAGGCCCAAATGCTACAGCTGTGATGATAGGAGGTCTCAACCAGTTCGACCAATAATAACCAGCCCTAAGCAATGTCTGAGTTAGTGGAGGATCATTAGAATGTGATCCACATATGCCATCGTGGATTTCAGCTAGTACTTTTTCTGACTCCTCTATTTCTAGACACCTAAGGAGAGTTCCATCTAGACCCTTCCTATACAAGCCACCAGAGACAAAGGCAAAGTGTAAGGGATGGCGGAAAGAATGGCATGGAGGAGTATGAGGTGGAAGACATGGAAAGATGGTAGGATTGTAAGATTTGTGAGTAGGATAGCGTAATTCATCCACCAAAAACTTGAAGTGAGATTTATGCTTTTTCATTTGTAAGATGGATATCAAAGTAACCAAGGCATTAGCAACTCTTTTCTCAGCTTTAGGAATGGGCTGAAGTATAACAGTTATGAGATCATGCTTGAAGTAATGCACCATTTGTTTGTAGAGAATCAGCTTCTCATCTTTTATTTTGGAGTCATTATTTTTGAGAAAATTTTTATCTTTACTTTTCTTAGGTTCGGATACCGCCATAATGTGGTTTTCGCCATTCGACCATTGCTCTTTTCTTTTGACTTGATGACTGTGATGCTTGATTTCTGATTCAATCTTTTTTGTTGCTAGTTCGCTGGTGGAAGAAGTAATAGGTGTTGATGCAAGATGAAATGGAGTGACTGGTTCAATAGCATTTATGTGAGGGATGTCATCTCTGGTAACAAGAGAGGTTGAGCCTATAGGGTAGGCTCCAAAAGTAGCTAGATCTAGATTCGTCATAGGAGGACCAACGTAGTCCACTAAGGCAATACGGGGAACAAACTCATCAGATCCAACACAAGACTCATCAACTACGTCGGGTGGGTTACGAGAAATATGAACTACATCAACATCCATATCTATCATGGAAGAATCTTTTGGAAGAGGCTTAATATGCTGAGAAGTAGAAACACTCATGTCGTTATGTGATAGATCACCTCTTTGTAGCAGTCGCTCAATGTTGTGACGTTGTCTATCATAGTGCAATGATTCTTTAGGAACATAGGTTCTAGACATAGAAGACTCAGCAATATCATCAGTAGGCATACATGCTTCCCCCCAAAGAAGTGAAGTAGAAGGAAGATCATCTCCCATGTGAGCCATAGTGTGTAGTGGTGACTCATCTGTATCTGTGTCTGAATTACTGAGCATGGGATTATTTCTGGAATCTTCTCTATAGATCCATTCTTGAATAGCTTGTTCTTCTCTTTCTTCTTCTAAAGGAATGGATGAAGGAATGAAAGTATCAAAGATCACCATAGCAGAAGTGGAAGGCTTCATTGTATCAGAAGGTTTCCCATATGACCTAGGAGAAATAGGTATAGAAGCAAATGAATCTAGCGTATATTCACCCATACCAAGGCTCATCATCTTAAGTGATTTCTCAGCAGAAACTAGAGACGTACTAGGATCAACAGAAGGTTCATTATGAGGAACAAATTTTTCAGCAGTAGCCAGAGCATTAATAGCAATAGTATGGTCTCCAGGAATCACAACTTCAGTGCCATTGTATGGAAATTTGACGCACTGATGAAAAGTGGAAGGAACAGCCTACATGTCATGGATCCAAGGACAACCCAAAAGAATGTTATATGCGAGTGGGATGTCCAATACTTGGAAGCTAATATCTTTTGTGATAGGACCCACTCGGACAGGCAGTGTGACAAGACCTTTGGAAGATCTTTCCTCTTCATCGTAAGATTTTATAGTAATCTTCTTCTTGGAATCCACAGCAAATTCTGACAAACCCAACTGTTGTATGACATTGAAAGAAACAATATTTAACCCTGCACCATTGTCTATCAGGACTCGGCGGACTCGGGTGTTGTAAACTAGAACTTCAATGTGTAAAGCCAAATTATGAGGGTGAGCAATAGATATGTCATCTTCTGCAGAAAAGGAGAGAGATAGTGGAGATGAAATGTGGTTGACCATAGCCTGAAATTGATCTGGATCAATGTCTTTGGGGACATGTGCTGTATGCAAAGCTTTCTCAAGGATTTCTCTATGCGAAGGGGATAACTGAAGCAACTCAAAAATGGATATTTGGGCTGGCATCTTTTGCAAATGTTGGACAAGATCATAGCTAGGGGTGGCTGAAGGAGCCACTTGTTTGGAAGGCAAAGCCTGCTTGGGATCTTGCGCAGTTTTAAGGACAATCTTGGCTTGCCCCCTAGTAACAGCATTCAGTGTCTCACTTCGGGAAGATGAACTACCACGTGTTTGCAAGACCAATTTTGGCTTACCATGATTGGCTTTATTATCATCTTGAGATCTTACCATAAGAACACTCTCAATGGGCTCTACCATGTTGATCACAGGTGTATTAGAAGGATACGTGTAATTGATCTTAGCATCATGATTCTTCTTATGTGCTTGAGAGGTTTCCCCCTTATCATGCTTAGGTAGAGGATCTTTGAAAGCTGTGTGATCAGAATTTCTAGTTAAGCCATTAGTGGAGATTGTGCCATTCTCAATAAGATCCTGAATATCATCCTTAAGCCTAAAACAATTGTCTGTTGGATGTCCCTTGTTTCTGTGATAATGGCAGTAATGATCCTCTCTCCACCAATCAGGCTTATTTATCGAATCCTAGTTACCAGGTTTATCAGGAAGCGTAAGATATCCATTGTCAACCAAAGTCTTAAGGATCACATCATAAGGTTCTACCAACTTGGTATAGACTTGCTTTCAAAATGACTTCTTAGGCTTATCTGCATATTGAGGTTTAGGAGCACTGTGAGCGTTGGCAGCTTCTTGTTGTTTTGCTGCATAGATAGCATTGGAAAGATTGAAAGCAGGCTCTTTAACTTTAGGAGCGTCAACAACCCCATCATTAACAACATACTTGTTCTTATTCCAAGGTTTGTTCTTGTCTTTACCATTTCCTTTAGCATCTTTATTAATAACAATATCCCCTTTTCTTATAGCTACATCCTCAATTTGATATGCACTTTCAACCATGTCATTGAAAGAGGAGAACAATTGCTTCCTTAGATCATAAAATAGCTCAGGCACAAGTGTGTTGACGAAAATGTCAATCTTTTCTCTTTCGGGTAGCTGACAAGGATATCAAGAATACAATGACCTCCAACGTTGTAAGTAAGTTGCAAATGGCTCACCTTGATGTTGTCTTAGATTACCGAGATCTATCACAGTGACAGGTTGTTGGATGTTGTAAGAGTACTGCTGGGTAAATCGCTGAGCTAACTCATCAAAAGTCTTAAGCGGTGATGTCAATTTCGCAAACCATTCCAAAGCTTGGCCTCTCAAGCTTTGAGGGAATAAGCATAGAAGATATGTGTCTTCATGAAGAAAGTCCATACTAAGAGCATAAAAATGACGCACATGGTCATGAGGGTCACCATTTCCATCATACTTGTCATATTTAGGAACCTCAATATCCTTAGGAAACGGGACCATGTATAGATCTTTATCAAAAGGAAGAGCACAAATTGATTCTACAAAAGAGACCTTTGGAGGCTCTCTTTCTAATGCCATTTGGGTAAGGTGTTGATTTGTCTGACGTAATTCTTCTTGAAGGACTTCCAATTCAGTTGGTACTCTTTGTTGGACAATTTTTCTGACATCATAGCCGGGAGGAAGCTTGTATCCTCTAGAAGTCATATATTGAAAATATTGATCGCCATTACGCTCTAAAAGCTTATGCATCATTCGTTGGAAATCCACATCTTGTTCACATCTCATAAGATCCTCACTAGAAATCTCATCATCTTCCTCTGCCTCATGTTGAGAGGGAGGAGGTCTAGGAGGTGAAGAAGGCACACCAAAAGTAGGTCTTAGAGGAGATCTTGGTGGCGTGTTGTTGCCATTGTTTCCATTGGTAAAAAGAGGTCTATGCTCATGATTACTAGTCTCAGGTTGCTCATGAAATGTCCCTCTATAAGCCATGCACCTAGTAGCATCCATTCTTTGTTGATTGTGTTCTTTGTCTAAGCGTGCTTGGTTATCCTTGTGCTTAAAGTGTGCTTGCAACTGTTGAAATTTTTCTTGTTCAGTCAAAGTGAGTGAGACACTGTCTGTGTTTTTGGGGGTCTTGAATGCAGAAAAGAGGAAACCTCCTTTGTACCATGGAGTAGCCTTAGAATCCTTAGATTGGTCAGAACTAGAACTGTCGTTGCTAGCGGGTGCTCGTGAGCATCTAGTTGGAGAAGGTAACTATGTATAATTAAACGGAGGGTGATTCTCCTGCTCAAATTGAGATCAAGTTGTAACCGGCATGAAAAGAGATGTTGGTTGACTAATAGAATGAGAAAAAGTTTCTCAGATATGAGATAAGAAAAGCTAATAAAGATCACTTGTCAAAGTAGAACAATAGAGAGATGGCTCATCAAAAGTGCTCAAGCACTTACAGCAATCAATTGACTAAAGCTGAGCAGTGAGCAAGAAGCTCAATAAGCAAGTAGCTAGAGAGGTAACCGTGATGTGACAAGTGATCAAGAGTAGCATTCGTTAAGCTCAAATCCAATAATTTTAGCTCATTTGTTTCAGTCTAGAACAAATCTAAGCATGTAGATAACAAACTAGCTTCAGATAAGAACAGAAAAGGACACTCTACGACAGGTTAAAATGCAAGTTTAGCAGCTCCGGATTGCAACAATGATAGGACAACAGAAATGACCCAGGCGATAGTTCTCAGGCAAACAGGGTGATACTGAACACCTTAAGCCAGATGATAGTTTCCAGTAAGTGGGGTGACACTTTTGCAGAGTCGTACGACTCTATGACCAACGAACATAAAAATATCAGTTTGAAGTGTTTTAAAAGATCAAGTAAGTATATCAATAGATTTTTATCATGGATCAAGCACATAAGACAGCAATCAAGGAGTTCAAGCAAGCGGTTGTCTTCAAACAATGAGCAAGGGGCAAAGCAACCTTGCACATGAACAAGAATAGTGACTTAGTATTTCTACTCCTTAAAGATTCTACTTGTGTATGTTCTTCAAATGTTTTAGCAGGCACATAGAACACAACAACACCTTAGCAAGCTATCTACAAGGATACACATGGCTTTCTAAGAGGAGTCCTCGATATACACAAGGTACGTGAGGCCCAAATCTGTAGATGAGAAGAATCCAAAATCACACAGCCGGGGGGAGACGGTAATCCAAATCTCCTCCTTCACTTCTCAAAGGTATAAAGTTCTTTGAGGCTTAGTCAAGAGTGATATCAAACTCAATTCCCAAGAGAGGTGTCTTTCAATTCACCTCCCGCTATTTATACTCCGCCAGAACACAGGAGTTAAGGTCATCCCTTGAGGTGGTGTGTCCCCAAGCAGGCCTTCTAGAAATAACAACTAAGTAATTCACTATCAAAAGTATTTAGAGCACTAGAGGTGGTACATTTAACCCTTCAAGTAAGCATAAGATGAGTCCAAAAAAGTGGAACATTTAACTCCTCACACAAACTCAAAGTGAGTCCACACCTTAGAAAACAAGTGAGTTCCAAAAAGCACAAAAGGGTTGCCAAGTGGAGCACTTAACGCTTCTTTCCTGTTGACCCCTCCCCTTTAATATGGCACTGGGATTGCAACCACAGGGCGAAAATGAGGGGCTGGTTGATTAGTGAGTCCAATAACCCAAGATAGCAATCTAGATCAATCATAAGTACTCTAAAGTTGCTTATCAATACTACTAACAAATGAAAAAGGGGTGTACCAATGGAATATTTAACTTTCCAAGCAAACATAGAGTGAGTCCACAAGGTGGTGCATTTAACTCTCTGTAAACAAGGAATGAATCCATGCCCCCAATCACTCAATGAGATATTTGATATTAGAACCAAGAATTACTTAAGGTTTAAACACAAGCATTCACTTACACAAACTTGTATGAAAGCAAATCTATGTTCATTCATTTCCCATTAAGAGCATCAATTGAAATGTGTTCTATGAAAGAATGTAAACACTCAAGCCAAACACATGAGAGGTTCAATTTTAATCCCAAAATTCAAATGTTGTAGAGATATAACAAACTACCTCAAGTCCAATGCAACACGCTTAGTAGATTTTAAGCATTTTCCATGAAAGCAAGAGCACCTTCAAATGAACAAGACAAGAGAACAAGCAAACAAGATATGCAATATATATCCAATTTATGCAAACCCTAAAGTTAGATCTAAAAATCAATTGTTAGGAGAAATGATAACCAGCAAATAATCCAAATGATAACTCATATTATGCAATGAACAATGAAAAATAAGTGCATACCCATCACAAAATTTTATTTTTTTTGCATTTGACCTAGTTAACAAGATCTGATTTTTACCACATGAATTCGGACCCTAAACTCAAAATTCAGAAAAGATACCTTTGTCAAAAAATACAGAGCTTTCCAAAAATATAAAAAATTCAGAAAAATCTCTTCATTTGTGCCCTAAAGAGCCATTTTACCAAAATAGACCAGATTTTATAAATCAACCAAATGAGCTATGATATGATTTTTAAATTAAAAACATAGTGAATGGACCCCTTGTAGAATTTGAAGACCTTTTCAAAAATATAAAAATTTTAGAAAAATATGCTGATTTGCGTCAAAAATTGATTTTTTATGAAAAATAAAGAAAAAATTATAAAAAATACAAATTACCTCAGAAAATTCTAAAATTTTATTTGGAGCTTCTTTGATATGTCGCCAACCTATAAAAAAAATTTCACACTAGAACACCAAGCCGTTTGGAAGATATGGTCAAATCTTTTAAATCTAGAGTTTTTTTCATCTCCAAACAAATCTGCACAAGGGTTAGCTCCAAAAATAATCAAAACTAGCATGCAAGAGGTGGGTTGCCCCACGGTGGGTGCCAAAAATGTATGGTGAAAATGTGACCACACTTTTATGAATCATTACATGCAAGGGAACTCAAGAATGAGGCCTCACAAATCGATCCATAGCTCCCTAGGCATGGAGTGCAAGGGTTTTAAGAATGCTCTCAGCTAGAGCTATTTAGCCAATAACCTTGTTAGTAAACCATGCAATGGGAGATTCAATGAAGATAAGGGAAAGAATGAAAATATCCCCAAGAATCAAATGAAATGCAATGCAATGCAAGCTAGCTAAGAATGAAGATGCAAGCTAAGCTATGGAAATGAAAGTACAATGCAAGCTAAGCTATGAAAATGAAAGATGCAAGAAATGAAATCTAACTATGAAGCAAGAAAGCCATGATGATGCAAGAATGAAGACAAGAAGATAGAGTGTTGATGAAGATCCAAGATGAATGCCAACAATGCTCCAAATCTTCAAACCCTAGATGCAAGAATATCTCCAAAAGCTCCAAGATGACCTATAAAACCTATAGCATAACAATAGCATAAAAATTGTGTGTGCAAATGAGGAAGAGAGCTCTCCTTTTATAGGGAATGAAAAAGGAATGGGCCATGGAGATTAAGAGGCAAAAGATTTAATCAACGGTGGAGAAAAAAAAGAAGCTTGATCCTTGTGCACAAATATCCTCCAATAAGAAAATTAGAAGCATTTACTTTATGTTGAGCATTTAATTTATGTCCATGTGAGACAAAAAATACTTTTTCTTTTATTTTATTTTTATTTTTCTTTATAAATAAGAATTAAATGCTTTATTTGTGCAACATAGGATAAGAAGAAAAGGTGGGCTTTTTATTTATTAAAAGGGGAGGAAATATTCCTTTTAAATAAATAAAAACTTAGGATAAAATGGTTAGCCCATAGAAAATAATCGAATAAATGATAGCACAAGGATTTGATCAAGAATAAGCAATTTATGATTTAGCAAAAGGGGCTAATAGTCTAGGTGACCATTTTTAGGTGTATACAATACTATCTTGATTGCCAAGATATTTGTGGATGACATAATATTTGGAGGACAAGATCAAATCTGTAAGTCATTTGCTAATGAAATAAAAATTGAATTTGAAATGTCTATGTTTGGAGAGATTAAGTTCTTTCTAGGCTTACAAGTGATTCAGTAGAATCATGGTATATTCTATTAGCATTGGTAAAAATTTTCATGGCTTCATCCCCTTTTTCCTAGCCTCTACATCCTTTTTTCCCCTATTTTCTGGCAAAACCCTAGGCAAAAATTCAAAATCTAGCTGTTGCCATGAAAAAACCCTTGTTTTGTCATGCCTTGTTCTAATTTTGTGTTACCTTTTTGCATCACTTAGAATCCCTTAGTGCACATGGTTATTTTCTCTCCCGATGTTCACTGAATCGTTAATACTTTTTCATGCCTTGTAAACTTTTCGGTGGTTCAGCGAACAATGTTCGTGTAATCTCTAAATGCTTGGTGGTCTTATCTTTTTATCTAGTGACTTGGAGAACACAGATATCTTTCTCCCTTAGTCGCTCATTAACGAAATGGAAGTGCCCTATAGTGTGATTCTAAATTGATGACTATCTTATGAGCCGATAGAATCTTTCTGGCTCATCAGATCTTGCTCCCGCCGTTGATTTCCTGTTGTGACGTGGCTTTTCCTTTCAAGCGGGTCCACTTGCCAAGTGTGCTTTTTTGGTGGTATCTGATTGGTCCATGAGGTGCTAAGTCAAATTTTGTCAGTGGGACCTATGTCAAGAATCTGCAGAGTAGTATAAAAGATGATCCAACAGTTGTCATAAGATCTGATAAAATTTGTCAGAGGTATGTGCTTTTGCAACAACCGTTGACCTCTCTTCGGGCGGGCCTAGTTTCTAGTCTAAGGCTTTGGTGGAGTAGTTAAATCTTTGGTGGTCCTAATAAAATCTTTGGTGTTCGTGCATTCTCATAATTATTTGGTAGAGTTCTAAACTTTTAGCGAATGGGTGAATAGGTGTATTTGCCAAATCTCTAGATAAAGTGGCAGTGTTTCAAATTTTTCTACGAATTGGTGAAAGTCTTTTGGTCTCTATGTCGCTAGATCATCAGTGGGCCCTCATCTTTTTTATGTATTCGCCAGTTTGTGAAGAGTAACCCGTGGTTAAGCAGGGACTTCACGATTCAACAAAAAGCTTTGTTCATTGAACTGTTTGATCTAACATGGGTTAAGTAATTTATTTTGCGACTTGGAGTTTCCCTACAGTTGCGTATTTGCTAGATGGTCAAAGGGTTAAGTGATTGCTGAGAATGATGGGACCAATTTCCATCTGTTGCTGAGGTGTCAAGTTTTGATTGGTCATGGTTTACAGGTATGCAGACACGTCAGTGGGGCCAGGATTTCTAGTTCAGTGGGTTCTGACATTGTCAGAGCATCGATGAACAGTCTATGATCTTAAGGGTTTTCTCTGACACTTGTAATTTTAAGATGACCGTTGATCTTTTTCATTGTCAGAGGGTTGTCAGGGCAGGGGGAGATAATCCATCCTATTGGTGTTCTTTTTCCCCAAAGGTCAGCTTGGCATTAGGATTGATAGGGCTAGTGTCACATTCACTCAACTATCCAAATCTGATAGGAAAAAGGGCCAACTCACAAGGATCAAAGAGAGATCCTTCTACACTTTGAGCTCCACATCACTCAGGCTGGTGTACCTCATCTGCACATGCATACAAACTTGTGTCACACTACAGGCCTACAGGTAACTAATTGTGGAATGGTTTTCAAACCCTTATAGGTATCCTGTACCTCAAATGAAACTAATATCTCATGCAATAGCCCAACTTGCATGGAGTGAGTATGAAAACTAGAGACCTACACTAACAACATGAAAGGGAAAAGGTGGGACTGAAAGGAAATGATTTTAAATAGATTGAAAGGTCCCCTGAGATGCCCTAAGTCTCTCATAGACCAGTGCCTTGTCCATTGGGCCACAGAGTCAAATATAGTATTGCAAGGGATAGCTATGAAACAAGAAAATAATATAGTCAATATGTTGATGCCTAACATCAATCACACACCATGACCAAACCTCAACTTAGTTCCCACTTGTGCATTCAAATATGTTATTACCCATCAAAAGATTTTGAAACTCGCCTTAGAAGAAACCTATGAATAGACAATACATTAACCAGCATCCACTGGAAGACAAGCATGACCTATCCTTGATATTTCAGCTCATACATACATGAATACTAACCCTGAACTAGTTATCTCTGTGAAGACAACTCCACCCACAATCTCTTAGGCAATGCAAGGTAGAAAAACCAGACATCCTTGATGCATGACTAATGAGTTTAGAATTCAAATGGAGATAGCTTGACAATAGTAAGAGTATATTAAATCCTCACACATAAGACAAATCTGTTACAATATGCACTCTATTCTCTGAACCAACAATGGAAGAAGAACACCCTATATGCAGAGAAAAGGAGAAATCTGCAAGATAGGACCTGTCATGGAACCAAAAAGGAACTCTAAGCTGGAACCCCTACACTATTAGAAAACTTTCAATATATACCACTAGTCACCTTGGGAATCTCAAAGAGAATGCAATAAGCTTAGGGTGACTAGGGCCAGGGTTACAATGGCTAACCACAACAAAATTTCAAAAAACCAATGGAGGGAAAACCAGCACCAGCCTGCAAAAAGCCTCAAGCAATAAAATTTGTCCCTCACCATACGGTACAAAGTCTCTGCAATTAACTGTCAAGCATTTCAGACCACACCACACTAGTACTCAGGATTGATTCTACCAAATCCAGCCACCCAAGCATTCAATACCTATTCCTTAGGGTTGGAAAATCATTTTGATATTTGAATCCTTCCTAGGCTCAACAACTTGACCATTATCTTCAGTCGCACCACCGCATGGTCATGAAAATTCACCGCCATAGGAATCCGGTTTTATCTTATACTTGGTCGCATGATCGCAAGGCACCAAACTAACCCTTGCAATCATGCGATCAAGGTCTCCTAGCCGCATGGTTACAATCAAACCCTACCATAAAGTCCTTAGCCATGTTACCTCCATAACCCCACAACCACGAGAACCCACGAACTGTAATCGCCAGCATAACCGCCGCCGCTAAGGGTTAACGCAAAATGTTAGTCACATGATTGCATAGCCTTGAAAAAGGCTATGCGAACATGTGAATAAACACTACTTACCATGCCTTGGCCCTACCAATAATTTCCATGCCTTAGACCCAGGCCCACCTAACACCACATGTCATGCCACCATTCGCTCCAACTGCCGAGTCACACTTGCCACAGGACTCACTTTTACAAGCCTTCGAAATCGAACAGTGGGTGCATGATCACATGGGTTTAACACCTCCCATGAGATCATGCGCCAACCACTAGATCTGCCATGCCATCCCTCTGAATCTCTCAGGCCCACTAACGAACTACCACATCACCACCTCGGACCAACTGGAGATGCCACATCACCACCAATGGCCCCACAAGATAGACATCAAATGGTCACATGGTCGCATGTCATAAATTCCTGACATGTGATGATGCAACAACCAATAAGAACACACACCCCTGCTCCCCTTCTGACACTGGGCCCACCACTGAAGAAACACCTGAAGCAAACAAGATCAACGATAGGCACATGATCGCAAGGAATATTCTTTCCCCTTGCGATCATGTGACAACTGTCTGATTTCCTCCCTCTGCCGCTTGAAGAATTTGGCCCCACCAACCAATCGCACCTGCGCAAATAGGAAATGCTGGCAAACAGGAAACTATGAGGTAAAAAACACACAGGGTTTCTGACACCAAAAGATAAGCACACAAAAGCTGGAAGGCACAAGGTAAAAAATAATGAAGGTTTTCACATAGACCGAAAACATCATGGATTTTTAAAAACATTGTGCATTTTTGACACTGTGGAAAATTTTGAAATTGTTTCCTGCAGACCTTAAAACTTTAAATTTTCCTTGGGTTTTGTGATTCAGCACGTGCAATTTGGACTGGGGCAAGGTGACAACATGAAGAACTTAGGGCTAAGCGCATAGATCATGAAATAAATGGATTGTCCTTGCAAGTTAAAACTAAGATTGCAGGCAAAGCGAGACACTTAAAAAAATTTGCAAGAAAAATAGGCCATTTTCATAGGATTTTTTCATTGATAGGAAAATGGACTAATAGTGGCTCTTTCTGGGGATGCATGCCTCATGCAGGCATGGCAAGGATCTAGATCTTTGGGAAGAAGTAGACCAATCCATAATCACATTCCTTTTCACTCCAAAATTCTCAAAACTCAAAATTCCAAGGCTTTCAAAAACTACTGCTGAAGGGAAACAACTGTTCATATTTACATCAACTGGAACCTCTGAGCCCTGTTAGTCATTTACCTCTATCAAACACTTTGTCCTCATTCCTTTGCATAGAGATGACCCTGGAATTTTCCCTTTCATGTACATGGTCAAACTCATGAAGACTCTTGACAAGCAAATCCACAAGAATGTAATAAGTGTATTCATCTTTGCCAAGTGTACGAGGATCAAAATCTATCTTATCATACTAGACTGCCTCACACATACACTCATCAAAATCAAGAGTAAAATTAGTTTGCAGCAAAAAATTGTAACCTTTTCCCATTACATCTTGCAAGCTAATGTAAGGATGATCATCATGAAATGTGAGTACACTTACTGGCTGAACATTGACTTCAAGTTTATCACTATGTTTAGCACCTGCCTTCAAGTCAAAACTAAAATCTTCATACTCACATTCATCGAACTCAGAAACATAATCAACACCTTGCAAATACTTACTACAACAACTATGAAAAGAAAAAATTTCATAGCAAGGCATGTCTTCAAATGTAGATAGCTTGACAATAGTAAAAGTATATTAAATCCTCAGACATAAGACAAATCTGTTACAATATGCACTATATTCTCTGAACCAACAATGGAAGAAGAACACCCTATATGCAGAGAGAAGGAGAAATCTGCAAGACAGGACCTTTCATGGAACCAGAAAGGAACTCTAAGCTGGAACCCATACACTATCAGAAAACTTTCAATATATACCACTAGTCACCTTGGGAATCTTGAAGAGAATGCAATAAGCTTAGGGTGACTAGGGCCAGGGTTACAACGGCTAACCATAGGAAAATTTCAAAAAACCACTGGAGGGAAAACCAACACCAACCTACAAAAAGCCTCGAGCAATAAAATTTGTCCATCACCATACGGTACAAAGTCTCTGCAATTAACTGTCAAACATTTCAGACCACACCGCACTGGTACTCAGGATTGATTCTACCAAATCTAGCCACCCAAGCATTCAATACTTGTTCCTTACGGTTGGAAAATAATTTTGATATTTGAATCCTTCCTGAGCTCAGCAACTTGACCATTATCTTTAGTCGCGCCACCACACGGTCATGAACTTCACCGCCACAGGAATCCAGTTTTATCTTATACTTGGTCGCAGGATCGCAAGGCACCAAACTAACCCTTACGATCATGCAATCGAGGTCTCCTAGCCGCGTGGTTATAATCACACCCTACCATAAAGTCCTCAGCCATGTTACCTCCACAACCTCGCAACCACGAAAACCCGTGAACCTTAACCACCAGCATAACCATCACCGCTAAGGGTTAACGCAAAATGTTAGTCACATGATCACATAGCCTTGAAAAAGCCTATGCGAACATGGGACTAACCACTACTTACCATGCCTTGGCACTACCAACAATCACCATGCCTTAGACCCAAGCCCACATAATGCCACATGTCACACCACCATTCATTGCAACTACTGAGTCACACCTGTCAGAGGACTCACTTTTACAAGCCTTTGAAATTGAACGGCGGGTGCATGATTGCATGGGTTTAACACCTCCCATGAGATCATGAACCAACCACTAGATCTGCTATGCCATCCTCCCCTCTGAATCTCTTGGGCCCACTGACGAACTACCACATCACCACCTCAGACCAACCGGAAGATGCCACATCACCACCAATGGCCCCAAAAGATAGACATCAACTGATCGCATGGTCGCATGTTAGAAATTCCTCACATGTGATCATGTGACAATAAATAAGAACACGCACCCTACTCCCCTTCTGACACTGGGCCCACCACTGAAGAAATGCCTGAAGCAAACAAGATCAACGGTAGGCGCATGATCGCAAGGAATATTCTTTCCCCTTGCGATCATGTGACAACCGTCCAATCTCCTTCCTCTACCACTTGAAGAATCTGGCCCCACCAACCAATCGGACCTGCGTAGATAGGAAACGCTGGCAAACAGGAAACTATGAGGTCAAAAACACACAGGGTTTTCGAAGGAAAAGATCAAAAACACATAAGGTTTCTGACACCAAAATATAAGCGCACAAAAGCTGGAAGGCACAAGATCAAAATAATGAAGGTTTTCACACAGACCGAAAACATCATGGATTTTCAAAAACATTGTGGGTTTTCGACACTGTGGTAGATTTTGAAATTATTTCCTGCAGACCTTAAAACTTTAAATTTTCCCTGGGTTTTGTGATTCAGCACGTGCAATTTGGACTGGGGCAAGGTGACAACATGAAGAACACAAGGCTAAGGGTACACATCATGAAACAAATGGATTGTCCTTGCAAGTTAAAACTAAGATTGCAGGCAAAGTGGGACACTTAACAAAATTTGCAAGAAAAATAGGCCATTTTCATAGGATTTTTTCATTGACAAGAAAATGGACTAACAGTGGCTCTTTCTTGGGATGCATGCCTCATGCAGGCATGGCAAGGATCCAGATCTCTGGGAAGAAGTAGACCAATCCATAATCACATTCCTTTTCACTCCAAAATTATCAAAACTCAAAATTCCAAGGCTTTCAAAAATTGGCTCTTTATTCCAACTAACACTACTGCTGAAGGGAAACAACTGTTCATATTTACATCAATTGGAACCTCTGAGCCTTGTCAGTCATTTACCTCTATCAAACACTTGGTCCTCATTCCTTTGCATAGAGATGACCTTGGAATTTTCCCTTTCATGTACATGGTCAAACTCATGAAGACTCTTGACAGGCAAATCCACAAGAATGTAATAAGTGTATTCATCTTTGCCAAGTGTACGAGGATCAAAATCTATCTTATCATACTAGACTGCCTCACACATACACTCATCAAAATCAAGAGTAAAATTAGTTTGCAGCAAAAAATTGTAACCTTTTCCCATTACATCTTGCAAGCTAATGTAAGGCTGATCATCATGAAATGTGAGTACACTTACCGGCTGAACATTGACTTCAAGTTTATCACTATGTTTAGCACCTGCCTTCAAGTCAAAACTAAAATCTTCATACTCACATTCATCGAACTCAAAAACATAATCAGCACCCTGCAAATACTTACTGCAGCAACTATGAAAAGAAAAACTTTCATAGCAAGGCATATCTTCAAGCTTATTCCGAAAGAAAACATCGGAAACTAGCAAACTACCACAAACATCCTTTTCATCACTAGCCAGATCTTGTTGGAAACAGACATATTCCAGCTAAAATAGCTCTGGAAACAAAGTGCAGTGCATTTTCAAAATATCATAACTCTTCACTGTTTCCAAATCTGAAAAACACATTTCAAGAGGAAAATCACTTCCTCTTTCCTCTTCACTTTCCAATGCAGACCTGGAATTTGAATCAACTGGATAAGCAGTATTTACATTCACTTTACAATCTAGTTCTTCCTTATCTGTCTAAATTAAAATATTGATTTCTTCTTCCATATCTCCATAGGTTTCCACTGAAAAACCTTCAATCACTGGCACATATAAATCTTAAAGTGGGATCATACTAACATCTCCATACATGTTCTTATCTTCAAAAAGAAACTTACCTTCAGATTCACAACTTGAATGATGTTTATCAACAAACCCTTGCTGGTTCAAATTCATCACACTTGTAGACTCATGATTGGTATCAAAAGAATCATACTCACATTGATACCACCTATCTTCATTCAATTCATGCAAAAATGCTACACGGCTATCATCATTTGAACCAGAACTACCCACTTCATCAGATGAACATTCATCATCAGCAAAAGACTGATTACAAACATTACTAATCATACCTTCATTTGATACACTTTCAGCATAACACTCTTCTGATAGACAACTATCCGGTTCATTGTCATAATCTAAAGGTACACACTCATTGGACTGAGCAAGTTCTCTATCCATGGCTCTACAAACCTCTAGTTCTTCAAGTTTCTTACCATTAATGGCAAGAGCTAACTCCAGTTCTTAAATTCAATGCAAATGCCATGCATACAATCGTTCATCATCTTGAGTTTCAGCTGGATATACATCAGCAATAAGTTCATCATCCACACAAGCTTCAGTTACAATGCAATCTTCTTCTTCAAGTGATGCAAGATGTGGCTGTAAGTTACTTTCCTTTACATGATCATGGATCACATCCTATTTAGAAAACTGAGGGACATCACTAACAGGGACAAGAATATGCCAATATGGCTCTAAACCTTTTAGTGGATCGCTTTTCCTATTATCTACCACATTCTAAGAATGAAAATCAGCAGCAACATGTGGTCTTCTTACAACATGATATCTCCAATTAGATTCAATATCCATTACAAACTGAAATGCCTGATACAAAGTTAGTGGTTCCTTATTCCTTAAGTCAAAATTGAAATTCTTATCAAAAGCATTCAAGTAGATGATCAAACAGATATCATCACTTGGCCTACACTTCCTAGGGATATTTTCCCATGTCTTGATAAATCTGGCATTGAAACTAGGAACCAATTCATCTTCCTCCATTTGTATATCCACAAGGGCCTTAAGCATGTCAAAGTCATTCACCTTTTCAGCAAATCGGACTAAGAAACTTGCAACTAAATCATCCCATGAAGAGATGTCATTATCCGGAAAACATGAGAGCCACTCTCTTGCATCTCCTATCAGTGATCGAATGAATAATCTCATTATCACATCTTCATGATCAACTCCATAGTCACACATCAGATCTGAAAAATTTCTAGCATGTTGATAGGTAGACTCAAAGTTTTCCCCATTGAACTTTGGTAAAACTTTTATAACATTTAGGGGAATGGAGTTTGGGTAACCAGGTATACCAACAAAATTCACAGCCAGGTAACCTCTTATGCAAAAATTTCCTTTAACACCCATGACTTAACAAATCTTTTCAAAGGAGTAAAATCATTTATCATTGAAATTCTTGAAACTTAATTTCAAAACTCCTTTGAAACCACTACACACTTAACCGACAAATTTGTCAACTGAATTTTAAGAGCTAAGTGTGCACAAACTTCACTATCCTCTCATTAGTGACTTAATCACTAGATAAGGACCATGTTCTTTCTCAATTTTTTTTAAAAAAAGGAAAAAGGAAAAATACCTGGAACA
Source organism: Chamaecyparis obtusa (assembly GCA_027943335.1). Taxonomy (NCBI): domain Eukaryota; kingdom Viridiplantae; phylum Streptophyta; class Pinopsida; order Cupressales; family Cupressaceae; genus Chamaecyparis; species Chamaecyparis obtusa. Next base: position 175,540 of record BSBK01009006.1, read on the forward strand.
CCTCCTTTTTCTGCGACTGTCTTGACCTTTTCTGGCTAAGATCTGAAAGAAAACTTTAGATCTGAGGTTCTTCCAAATATAGAGTCACCACCTCCTTAGGAGGAAAGTTTTTCTTTGCTTAATTTGCACTTTCATTGCCTTTAACTTTTTGAGTTCTTCACAGCGGAGTCACAATTTTGCAAATAAGTTTCAAACAGCAAATCTAGGTACATACAACATGTAGATCTGAAAAGGGACTTTCAAATCCAAAACATTTAACTCTTTTCCCACATTTTGAAAAGGCATGACTCATGGGTACATTACAAACAACAATTTACACATCTTCCCTAGTAGAGTCACCATCTTGTTGGTGTTCTTTTTCCCGAAAGGTCAGCTTGGCATTAGGATTGACAGGGCTAGTGTCACATTCACTCAACAATCCAAATCTGACAGGAAAAAGGGCCAACTGACAAGGATCAAAGAGAGATCCTTCTACACTTTGAGCTCCACATCACTCAGGCGGGTGTACCTCATCTGCACACTTATACAAACTTGTGTCACACTACAGGCCTGCAGGTAACTGACTGTGGAATGGTTTTCAAACCCTTACAAGTATCATGCGCCTCAAATGAAACCAATATCTCATGCAATAAATCAACTTGCATGGAGTGAGTATGAAAACCAGAGACCTACACTAATAACATGAAAGGGAAAGGGTGGAACTGAAAGGAAATGATTTTAAATGGATTGAAAGGTCCCCTAAGATGCCCTAAGTCTCTCATAAACCAGTGCATTGTCCATTGGACCACAGAGTCAAATACAGTATTGCGAGGGAGAGCTATGAAACAAGAAAACCATATACTCAATGTGTTGATGCCTAACATCAATCACACACCATGACCAAACCTCAACTTAGTTCCAACCTGTGCATTCAAATATGTTATTACCCATCAAAGGATTTTGACACTCCCCTTAGAAGAGACCTATGAATAGACAATACATTAACCAGCATCCACTAGAAGGCAAGCATGACCTATCCTTGATATTTCAGCTCATACATACATGAATACTAACCCTGAACTAGTTATCTCTGTGAAGACAATTCCACCCACAAGCTCTTAGGCAATGCAAGGTAGAAAAACCAGACATCCTTGATGCATGACTAATGAGTTCAAAATTCAAATGCAGATAGCTTGACAATAGTAAGAGTATATTAAATCCTCAGACATAAGACAAATTTGTTACAATATGCACTGTATTCTCTGAACCAACAATGGAAGAAGAACACCCTATATGCAGAGAGAAGGATAAATCTACAAGACAGGACCTTTCATGGAACCAGAAAGGAACTCTAAGTTGGAACCCCTACACTATCAGAAAACTTTCAATATATACCACTAGTCACCTTGGGAATCTCAAAGAGAATGCAATAAGCTTAGGGTGACTAGGGCCAGGGTTACAACGGCTAACCATAGAAAAATTTCAAAAAACCACTAGGGGGAAAATCAGCACCAACTTGCAAAAAGCCTCGAGCAATAAAATCTGTCCATCACCATATGGTACAAAGTCTCTGCAATTAACTATCAAGCATTTCAGACCACACCGCACTAGTACTCGGGATTGATTCTACCAAATCCAGCCACCCAAGCATTCAATACCTGTTCCTTACAGTTGGAAAATCATTTTGATATTTGAATCCTTCTCGGGCTCAGCAACTTGACCATTATCTTCAGTCGCGCCACCGTGTGGTCATGAACTTCACCACCACAGGAATCCAGTTTTATCTTATACTTGGTTGCATGATCACAAGGCTCCAAACTAACCCTTGTGATCATGCGACTGCGGTCTCCTAGCCATGTCGTTACAATCACACCCTACCGCAAAGTCCTCAGCCATGTTACCTCCAGAACTCTGCAACCGCAACAACCCGCCAACCTTAACTACCAGCATAACTATCACCGCTGAGCGTTAATGCAAAATGTTAGTCACATGATCGCATAGCCTTGAAAAAGGCTATGCAAACATGCGACTAACCACTACTTACCATGCCTTGGCCCTACCAACAATCACCACACCTTAGACCCAGGCCCACCTAATGCCACATGTCACGCCACCATTCGCTACAACTACCGAGTCACACTTGCCACAAGACTCAATTTTACAAGCCTTTGAAATTGAACGGTGGGCGCATGATTGCATGGGTTTAACACCTCCCATGAGATCATGCGCCAACCACTAGATCTGCCACACCATCCTCCCCTCTGAATCTCTCGGGCCCACTGACGAACTGCCACATCACCACCTCAGAGCAACTGGAAGATGCCACATCATGATCAATGTCCCCACAAGACAGACTTCAATGGGTCACATGGTCGCATGTCAAAAATTCTTGACATGTGATCATGTGACAACCAGTAAGAACACGCGCCCCTGCCCCCCTTCTGACACTGGTCCCACCACTGAAGAAACTCCTGAAGCAAACAAGATCAATGGCAGGTGCATGATCGCAAGGAATATTCTTTCCCCTTATGATCATTTGACAATCGTCTGATCTCCTCCCTCTGCCACTTGAAGAATCTGGCCCCACCAACCAATCACACCTGCGCAGATAGGAAACACTGGCAAATAGGAAATTGTGAGGTCAAAAACACATAATGTTTTCGATGGAAAAGATCGAAAACACACAAGGTTTCTAACACCAAAAGATAAGCACACAAAAGTTGGAAGGCACAAGGTCAAAAATAATGAAGGTTTTCCCACAGACCGAAAACATCATGGATTTTCAAAAACATTGTGGGTTTTCGACACTTTGGCAGATTTTGAAATTGTTTCCTGCAGACCTTAAAACTTTAAATTTTCCCTGGGTTTTGTGATTCAGCACGTGCAATTTGGACTGGGGCAAGGTGACAACATGAAGAACATAGGGCTAAGGGGGCACATCATGAAATAAATGGATTGTCCTTGCAAGTTAGAACTGAGATTGCAAGCAAAGCAGGACACTTAACAAAATTTGCAAGGAAAATAGGCCATTTTCATAAGATTTTTTCATTGACAGGAAAATGGACTAACACATCTGACTGTTGTCTTATAATTTGAAAGAATCTTTTGGCTCTATGTGAACTTCAGACAACCGTCAATCTTCTTGATGCAGCCCCAGTGAATCTCTCAGTCTTTTTGATGGATCTGATAAAGGGTTAGCGGCGCTGAAAAAATTCAAAGGTTTCGCTCTTTTGCGCAATAAAATGGTGAAGTGCTAAAAGGTCTAGCGATTTGGCGAACAAGTGTTTGCGTAGTAGCTAAATAAATTGACGAATAGGAAAAATGTTCAACGAACTGGTGAAAATCCTTCAATCGCTTGTTTGCCAATTATGCACCAAGGTTAAGTGTCTTCCTTTGTTCACTGATTCACTGAAGTTAAACATGAGTTAGGTTTTCATTTCATGAATAGGAAATTGCTTTGTCACGTGGTCACTAAATGTAAACTAGGATTCCTATAAAGGTTAAAATCATAAGACCCGCGAAATATCAAGATCAGATGGTCACGATATAAATTTGATTCAAATTTGAATGTCGACCACCGATTTGTAGCTTAAGCCATAAAATAACTGTTGCAGTTTGAATTCAAATTTACAGTGGGTTTCTCAGCGATAGAAAGGACTAGTTTTTAATGCTTTCACGGCCAGATTTGATTAGTTTGGTGGTGCCGATTGTTTTAGTGTGGTCCAGCGAGTGTGATGATTTACTGTAGGGAGTTTTATGCTGTGGGGAGAATGATAACGGTTCTCGAGGCATGTTGTAGGAGTCAAATCAGATGAATCTACAAGAGTTTCTTGATCTTCAGTACTTTTCCAGAGGATTTACCATAAGTGAAGATTCAATTTTGGATCTGATTGCTCAGGGTTGCTTCATTTTCCCTCCCAGTGTATTAATTTTTGATTTGTTTGAATTGTATGGTGGGTGGAAACCCTAACCCTTACCCTAGTTATGCGTAGCTTGTTGCATCCTAACTTGTTTGGGATTCCAAGGTAACCAATGGTATATAATGTTGAAATTTCTTATTTTGTAGGGGTTCTAGTTGCAAAGTTCAAACTCAGTCCGGAGTTTCCGGTCCCAAGGGTTTTGTAATAGGTTTTTGACTCAGTGTTTGTTAATGAAAGAAGAAAGTTGGAGGTCTAAACTATAGTTTGCAAGTAGGGTGCTTTGTGGTTCATGTATACACAAAAGGAATTCATCATACTTAATATAAATATCTGGTTCTTATCTCTCCTTTGTGTCAAGTCAAGTAAGCTTTGAGTTTTCTGGCTCATTACATATTGTTTGTATGTATGTATCTTCATTCTTGAGTTCTAATCTAGGATTGGATTAAACTATGCTCTAGGTGGGATATGGGTTTGCCCTTGTCTATGTAAGGATGTTTTGTAAGCAGTAAAGATTATGATAAATGTATTTATGGCTATGAATTCTCAAGTATTCTCAAATCTATGTGTCTTTGTGTCTAAGGACTCTTGCCCAATGGATGAGGCACTGGCCTAAATGAGTATACTTGTTGTTAACATATACTGGTTGAAGTTATTGCATCCCAAAAATATTGAAATCAATAACCTTTTCAAGCTTTAAGTAGTTGGTTGTGTGGTTTTGTCACTGTATAGTAATGGCGAGTCAATGAATGTGAGGTTAGCATTTAGTACTTTCTTATTATCAATCTGTTATCTAGACCCAGTCTTTGGTGTGTGTAGTGTAGTTTTCACTGGGTTAGGTGCACCTGCCTTGGTTTTGCAGAGCCAGAAGTGAAGAGGGTAGTCTTGTCCCTATAGTTGGTCCAGTTACCCTAAGATCCCTATACATTTTGGAATTAACCACTCCTAAAATCTATCTAAGGGTATATTGGCAGCCTAAGAGCATAAGCATCTATTTTGAACACCAACATATTCATCACACAATCTAAATATATAAAGGAATTCTTGAAGATATTTGGCATGGAAGATGCTAAACCTCTGGGAACACTGATGACTACTAGATGTAAACTGACTAAAGAAGATGGAACTACTAAGGTAAATCAGACACTGTGCTAGTCCATGATTGGTAAGTTAATGTATATAGTTCACAGTAGACCTAATATAGCACATGTTGTTGGAATAGTTGCTAGATTTTTTGCAAACCCTAGAGAGTCACACATGGTTGCTACAAAGAGAATCTTACGATACCTAAAGAAAAATGAAGATTATGGATTGCAATATCTTAAGAAAGGCAAGTTTGACCTGAAGGTTTATACCAATGCTGATTGGGCTAGAAATGTGGATGATAGAAAGAGTACCACTGGAGGAGCATTCTTCTTTGGTGAAAGACTTGTTACATGGACAAGTAAGAAACAAACTTGTATTTCTCATTCTACAGCTGAAGCAGAGTATGTTAGCAGCACTGCTGCTACTAACTATTCAAATATTGCATATATCAAGCAAGTGTTAGAAGGTATGAATGAGTTAATCACTAAGCCGGTGATTATATATTGTGATAACACTAGTGCTATTAATATTTCAAAGAATCTGGTGATGCACTCTAAAATGAAGCATATATCAATTAAGTATCACTACTTAAGGGAATAAGTACAGGAGAAGCAAGTTAAGCTAGAATTTGTTACATTAAAAGAAAAACTTGCTGACATATTTACAAAGCCTCTACCGAAGGATACATCTGAATACTTGAGAACTAGACTTGGGGTCCGTCCCCTGTCTACCTGTCACTAAGGTGATCTAGAGGTTGCATTAGCCTAATCTTATCAGAAGATCATACATGTTGATGTAGCAGAGTTCACACTTTGGATTTTTGTCTAGAGTTGTGAAAGATTGAAGTACTAGAATCGATTTGCATAACAGTATACTGAGATACAAAGAATGCACTGGACAACAGAGAGTTACATGGCTATTATGGAGCTATATGTTTGTATTGTTCTTTGGCATTGTTATCAAAGGGAGAGAGATCAATATGAAGAATATGGAGCCAAAGACAAAGGGAGAGAGATACAGAAAAGGGAGCTGAAAAGATCATATCTGCAGAACTTAGTCTGCACTTGCAAATGCTTTTATGTAACATAGTGATTAAACATATTGAGCTAGGGAGAGCTTGTACCATTACAACATTTGTTGACAGAGTTGTAGAATACATGTTTGGTATGTGTATGGCATATTTCATATTGCTTGTGTTGCCATCAATGCCAAAGGGAGAGATTGATGAAATTCAATTGATTTGAATACATTGTATAACTTAAAGATCTATGATTTAAGATCACTGAGTTTCTAATTAGATATGTAAGATGATTAAATCAGTAATATGTTGTCATTGATGTCAACTAGTTTTGACAATACTTATCTTGTAAGTTACTATACCCAAACATCTATAGAAGAAAAAGAAAATAAATGAAGAACAGATATATCTACATGAGGAAGATGGATATGATAGATAAGGATAAGGAATACATTGGGTAACTTATGGATGAGTCTATGACCTTATGTTATTGACTTGACTATGTTGCATTCATATATGATGAAGGATACGAGAAAAATGCACAAGGCAGTGTTGTCAGTTAATGATCCATTTCAGTACACACTGACGTAGTGTAGTGTATACCGATCATAGTACAAACTGAGCCTATGTTCACTGACACATTTCTTTGTTAACCGAGCAGGAGAAAAGAACTAAATGACTAGTTTAGCTGATGGAAGTTGATGAGTTGTAAAGTTCCTTGAAATCAGAGATGAAGATAATGTTTGTTACAAAGATCGACGGCTAACATAATTTGAAGAAGATCTAATGGATTGAAACAAAATGTGTTACTGACACATCAGTTGAGGAAAGTTTTAAGTGGCAAAATCAACAAAGGAGATTAAGCGGAAAAATCTGATGGATGGAATTAAAATGGTTTACTCATCTATTTAAGAGACTATGATTTCATGGTGAAATCATGCCGGAAGAAGGAGACTACATAAGATATCATGTTAACAAGCTTCATGCATGCCTGATCAGATCGGTTAAGGAGAACCAAACTGCAAATATAACCGAGCGTTAGAAAGCTATTACCGAGCGATAGTAAGTTATTGAACATTGATTGAAATAGAATTGAAATATTGATCAGAGGATTTGAATGAGATTAACATAGATCTGATAATCTACAATTGAAGTTGTGTTGTAATCAAATCAACTACTGTTACATTTTAACCATTGTAAATAGAGAGATCTCTTAACATAGTGGACTAGAAAGTCTTGTAATGTCATTCATAGAGTGTACATTTGTTATCCTGTCAACCCCATAGTGAATGCTGGTTGGATGATAATAGTTGGTCTAAAATCCTCTAACAAGGTCACACCTCACAGTGTGTTTGTAACATTTAACAGGGTTGGGTCTTCACTGACCTCACTTTAGAAGAGTATACAATTTTTGGGTTGTCGGTCCTAGGTGGTTTTTCCCTTCACAAGGTTTCCACATTAAATCTCTTGTGTTATGTGTTGATTTTTTTTTATCATACTTTACATGTTTCATACTAGATTTGATCGGTAATCATTATATGTTATTAACTGGTAATCGGTAAAAGCACAGATAGAATATTATTTTAGTTTACCAAGCTACAAAATTTTTAGTAAGTTGTTTTTTGATATACATTTTATGATTGACTATGGATAACTGATTCACCCCCTTCTCAGTTATTCTAACAACATCAACATCGAAAGAGTGATCAGGTAGAGAATAGATAAGAGGCTCAGAGTGTTCCCTTGCAAAAAATGAAGAAGGATCTTCCCCATCAAAGAGAAGATGTATATAATCAATGATGTCTCCCATGTATGCAATGTAGGACTCCAAAATCAAACCTTAAATGTTTGTCAAGTAGTCATCCCCTGATGCTATAACTAGAAGACAAGGTGTATCCTACTCTATTGAATCATATGGACCTATCACTATAGAAATGTATGCATGTGGAATGTGTTGATGCTATGACCTTTTCCTGTGACTATATGAAGGATCCCCCACAACTGAACCTACTGAATCAAGAGTATGTCTAACCCAATGAGGTCTAGTGGAACATGATGAAGGAGTATTCTCAACCTTAAGTGTACCAAGAAAAGGTGTAATCTTGCATGTAGGAGTTGAGGTAGATGAACCATTTGAATCCCTACCACTACTATCACTATCAGTTTCCACCATGTCTGAAGTATGGAGAGGAGTAGAGGATAAGCTAGGTGAACTTTCCTCAAAGTGAACATTCCTCTCTATGAAGATCTCATGAGTCTCGAGATCCATAAGTCTATATGCCTTAACACTTTGTTCATTTCCAATGAATTTAAAAGGCCTTGGTGGAGGTGCCTTTCATTTATGTGAAGATATTTTTTCCAATGTTGGACAAATAAATACTCTGAAGTGTTTCACAACCAGTTTTCTTCTACACCATGCCTCAAAAGGAGTCAATCCATATAAGGCATTATGAAGCGATCTATTAAGGATGTGATTGGTACAACTTATAGCTATGTGTGTATTTTGTGTTCCTGTTAGCTTGAAAACACAACACTTTTATAACTCATTAGATCAATTGTTAGTACATGAAAATCAATCAAAATCATAACAATTAAAACCGAATTATAGTTTCCTAGTCATAGAGAGTATGATCTAATTGTTAGTGCTCTCAGATTGTGCATAAGATCATTGACATTACAACTATGAAATGGAAGATTCAAATGAGATTCATTTAATATATAAGCAATTAAGATGAATTAAGCTAGAATTAGAATGAATAATTAATGCAAGAAATAGAAGAATTGATCTAGATTGAAAATAACAACACTTTGTTAATAAAATGATCTAGATATGAAATGAATTAAATGAGCTTGGTTTTATATATTTACTCTTGGAGGGAAAGATTGAATTTAAATTTGATGGTTGAGATTCATCCATGATGAATGGTTAATATTGATTCTCACTTGATCCATGTGAGTGATCCAAGTGATTAGCTCCCATTGGTTGGAATTAAAATTTTTGTCCTTTTATGAGTTGAGAGGATAATAGGATAATTAATTCATTCACATTAATTAATATCACTAGCCATAGGTATTTTTGAGTTTGATTTGATTAAATGGATAGGATAATTAATTAAGGAATTATTCTTGATGATTGATTCTTGATGCTTGATAATTGATGAACTATGTAATTAAATTGATCTAATTCAATTACATAATTATGCTTGAGATTAGCTTGATTTGGTATTGATTTGATCACTTTATTTGAGATTTAGGGCATCTAGTTTAGCTAGACCATTTTGAGGTGATTACATTTTCCCCTCTTTGAATCGATGTGCAAGCAACACGTTGGTTCAAAGAATATCTGATGTTTGATGTTGATCTGATTCTAATTGAGCAAATAGTTTGATATGATGCGATGAAACTATTCCTGATTAGAAATTGATTCTGAACTTGATTGAATTAAATACAATGAGATATGAAAAGATATCAATTTTGAACTTGATTGGACAAGAACAGATCATAATAACTTCGAGCTTGATTGAACGAAGATCGATAAGATATTTGGATAGATTAAGAATATTCAACGTGATATGGAACTTGATGAAGTTAAGATGCCCCTAGCAATATGATTCTGTTTGATTCAATGATTATATTTAATGATCTTGATAGATTCGACTTGATGAAAAAAATTTGATAAATCAGATTTGGTTTACAAGATTTTTGATGATCTAGATTAGAAGATTATGATAAATGATGCCCCCTCAGGAGTGAGATCAAAATTTGATAGAAAATATTGAATGAAATTGGATGATAGCTTAGATTAGATTAGAAGAATTTTGATTTTATTTATAAGAATTTTGATTTAGAATATTGGATTGATGTAGCATTGAGGAGGAAGATTGATTTAGAATAAATTTTGATTGAGCTCTCGATAGTGATATTGTAAAGAGAGTGATCAATAATGAAAGCAAGAATCTTAGATGTGATACTCAACCATGTTGAAGATAGATTTCCCTCCTTGAGGTGATTTTGATCAAGTCAGATAAATGAAAGAATGAAAGTGAATGCCCTTAGAATGATATCCAATCTTCCATGAGTGTCACTCTTTTGATCTTTTTGTTATGCTTTTTCTCATCATAGAGATTTTGTTACCAATAAGTACAAACATCGGTGACTTTCAAAGTCGATGATGAACCAGTGTACTTACTTATGTTAGTGTTAGTTACAAGAAAGAAAACAAAAAAGATTTCCTTATGTTCTTGGCCAATGATTGTGTTGTCCGCAATGACCCATACGTTCATATCCTTGGACTAACTTTTTGATGTACCCGCAATGACCCTTTATCATTCATATCCTTGGGCAAATTTTTTTCAACTTGCAAATAATAAGAAATAGCTCAATGAAAAATAAACAAGGAAATAGTTCTCACAAACTACAATCAAAGAAAGAGATCATTCCCCCATTCCTTTTCCCTCTAGTCCATAGACATCATTGAGTTACTCGGGAGACATGATAAGCACAAGTTATGATAAGTTTGATTGTGATAGGTGGCGTTGAGAAATACATTTTATTGTTGTGTTTGATTTTTATTTTTATTTAATGATCATTGTTTGTTTAATGAGTGTTGAGAAACATTATTTCTTGAGTGTGTAGAGTGTTGACAAACACCATTGTTCATTGGATGATTTTGATTTTGTCTTTTCATTTAGGATTTTTGTTTCGTTGATGAGTGTTGAGAAATATTATTGTTTGAGTGTGTGAATGTTTATAAAGTGGTATTGAGAAATACCAGTGTGTTTAGTGACATAACACCTGATATTTTTGAGGTAATGTGGCTAACTCCACTTAAGAAAATGGTTGGTGCTAACTAGGAACTCACTTCGCAAGATGACTAGGAATGTGCCCCTAGCTAGATACGATTGTCCTAAGGATGAGATGCAGACTAACTTGTAGACTGACTCCAAGCTATGCATTATGATAAAAATAATGTACAAGATATGTACAAGTCATGAGGACATATGTAGATGCAAATGTTGAGAAATTGATCTATTTGGATTTTTAAAGATTTTTAGATTTTTTTGGATTTTTAAGATATTTAATTTTTTTGGGGATTATTTCAGGAACATTTTTCACTTTTTAAATTTTTTAGAGATTTACCATTTCTGAAGCAAGACCATATTGAAATGCCCCCAATATCTAGCAAGGTGTAGGACATTTGCAGATGGAAGAGCAAGTTACTAGAGAAAAAGAAAATAGGTCATGATGGATGAAGCACATGAATGTGACCCTCAAGGACATTCTATTCAAAATTACCCAAGCTATGGAAAATGATATAGCAATGTGAAACATGTTTTAGAATAGCAATGGAAACCAATGATGTAGTGCCAAATAGCATATAGGATAATGACCCGATGCCATGAAAGCACGTAGTCCAAAAGAGTGGACATGTCAAGAAGTTTTTGAGAAACTATTTTGCATTTTATGTTCTAAATTTTGATCGAGACCAATGGGTCAATTTGGATAAGATATGAATAGGATAGCACCATTAGGATAAGGGGTGAATGTAGGCTATGAGGGAATATAATGGTATTATGGAAAGTATACTCAAGATAATGGGGATTGGATTGGGATAAGAAAGATCATGATAAGGTAGCACAAATATAACAAATGAATAAGCCAATGACAAGGAAAACAAATGTCAAGAAGCATGATGCTCATGGATATAGCTCAACCTTGTCAAGATCAAAGGTAAAAGGGGGAAATGATGTATGTAGGATAACTGGATGATGGAGGATATGATGGATAAGATAGCATGGATGAAACCTATCTCCAAGTATAGAGTACAAGAAGAACGAATTACTCATGACACCTGTTTGCCATATTTTCACTATGGTACTTGTCCAAAGTGCCACAAGAAGTGATTTTCACCATGGGAAAAATTTATTTCTCATTACTTTTTATACCAAGGCACTTGTTTACCAAGTTTTCACCAAGGCACTTTTTCTCTTTTTTTATCAATTTTTTCTTTTCTTTTTTTTTTTGTATTTTTTTTATTTTTGGAAGGAACTCAAGTCTCTCGTTCTTTGGATAATTCTCCTTCTAAGGATATTTTATGATGGGCCAAGGCCGCTGGAAGGTATGCTCAAAGATGTTGATAGGGTGATGGTACATAATAATATGGAAGATCCAAGAGATGGTAGCCAAGGATATTGGACAGGGTATTGAAATTTTTGCATAGGGATAGGTGGATAAGATGAAAAGATCAACATTAACACACGCCTTGAAGGGTAATGGAATGATGGAGGAAAAATAGATGGAATAGCTTGAGGTTTTTATGTAGGAGAGGATGAAAGGGTGTTTGGAAGGAGATGCAATGGAAGCCTTTGGAAGCTTGGATGCCAACTCTGATTTTTCTTTTGTATCCAAGTCCTTTGAAAGAGACTTGGGAATCCACATAAATTTTGATTTTTCTTTTCTTTCATATGATTTAGCATATAATTCTTCAATGATGGATTTAGGAACCCATATTTTATTTGATTTCTTTCTTTCCTTAGTGGACCCTCATGGTCTCTTGAATATTTTTTTTTTCTTTGTATTCACATATCTATTAGATTGGACATGGTGATCTTCATATCCAAGTGGATTCTTGAATTTCTGATTTCTTTGTTTGATATCCAAATTGATTTCAAAAGACTTGGGAATTATGGATGAATAGGGATGATATGGTGGGTTCATATGAATGGGTTGATATGGAGGGTTCAAGAATGTCTATCTTTGTTGATCTTGAGGAGAGATAGGGTAAGTGAATGAGAAAATGGGAGTGTTAGGCATGGTGGATGGAGGGATATAAGGACCCCATATAGATGGAAGGTTTGAAGGTTTCAAATTTGCTATATAGGGACCAATGATGTATTTGGAGGATAGTGAAGGTTGATGGATAGGGATATCAACATTTGTAGAGTGATTTGTGTAGCCAAGGCTCTCACCTTTAGGATTCATCTTTATACCAATAGGCTCATGAGTAGCTTTGAAAGGAGCATTTGAAGCTTGGGGGTATTTATTATTATTCCAATGATTAGAATAATGGAGGATTTTTTAGGTGGATATGGAGGAGTCTAAAAAGAGGGTGAGGGAATACTCTGATCTTGACAACGATCTTTAGATAGCATAGAAAAAGTATTTTTCTCTTGATTTTTAATAAAATCATTTGAGATGATAAAAGGAATACCTTGATCTTTCTTAGGAGATGGAGGGCTATGTGACTCTTGAGATGGAAAGGTATCATCTTGGAAGGAATAAAATGGTATGAAAAGGTCATCATGAGGTATGGGACTTTGGTCAAATACTAGATGAGGAAGGATGGTACCTTGATCTTGATCTTTACTAATATTCATTTCTTCACACTTTGAATTATCCTCTTGACATGGATCCACTTCTAAGGATGAGGTAGGGATTTCAATCTGCATGGGAGATTCTCAAAGGACTAATGGAATATCATTTTGACTAGGCATGGAAATGCATGAAGGTTCATTTTATTTGATTTTGGAATCATTGAAAAGATTTGCAGCTAGATGCAAATTAGCTTGGATTTCTTTTAGATGTAGCCCTTGAGGATAGAAATAGTCAGCATGAAAAGACTTAGGCTCTTTGTTCAACATAGGCATGTTGGATATATTTTATTGCTTAGGAGATGCATGAGTATTGGAAGAAGTAGATGTGGAATGAGAACCACTACTACACATAGGTTCATGAATTTAATCTTGCTTGAGATTGGTATCTTGTTCTTGATTATTATGATTTTCTACTTCAATTATGTTATCATCAATGAGATCTTGGAACTTGTTTTTAAAATCCATGCAATCTGAAGTCTTGTGTTCATTACTTTGATGATAGGCACAATAGTTTCTCAAGAATACAAAACCATGTGAAGTGATTTGAGGCAATGTGATGAAATTGTGTTTAAGAAGTTCTTGCAATGTTGATTCATAAGACTATCTCAAAGGAGTAAATATTCTCTCTAAGGGATGATTAGGTTCTTCTTGATGTAAGGGTTAGCTCACTCTCCTTTTTCATTTTGTAGGATTGGTTGTCTAGCATAACACAATTTTATAGACCACTTGACTTATCATTTTTCATGGCTTGACTAGTATAACACAATCCACTAGACCATCAACTCTTTGTCCTTTGACTGAGTTCCTTTTGGATCCCTAATGTGGAGCATCTAACACATTCCATAAATCATCAGAGTTACTACTAACCCAAGACCTTTATCCGGATTCAATAAGGGAACTAACAATATTAAATTTCTCTTCTCAACTTAACATTCATCATCAATGACAATAGGAACTTCAATTATTCACAAGGCTTAACAAACAACATATTTTCTTTCCTAACCCAAATGATTACAAAATGCACCTTAACACAACTCTTTGAACTTTTGACATTTCCAAGAGATCATAAAACTTTCCACTGTCATAATTGATACAAAATTTAGGCCTAAGAGTATTAGGTCTCCACCTTCAAATAACTAATCATAACTCACAAACACAAACAACTTCCAAGTCTAAAAGGTATTTCAATCACCTTCTAGTATCTTATGAAACATGACGTGGAATGGACATTTACTGATTTATATCAATACCTTCAAAGAGGACTATAACTCTGATTTTAAGGCCAATTACCCCAGTCAACCATTAGACTAATCATAACTTTTCAAGAAGGAAAATATAGTCAAGGTATTAGCATAGTTTCCACATTATTTAAGATTATCTCAAACCGAGGATTGACACATATTTACACCAAATTAATCTCTTCTTAATTATGACTGGAAAAAAATCACTTTCATTACTAACTGACATAAAATCAGAACTATCTTATCAGAGATATGAAAGACTTGCCCCTTTGTAACTTGCACTAATTTGAGGACTATCCTTAGAGACATTTTCCAAACATTCTTCACAGATCCTTGGGAACACATTAGGGTATTGAAATGTGATATTTAAAACAAATATACTCATTTTCAACTGTCAATTAGCAGATTAGGCCTTTTGGGTATTCAACAATAGTAACACAACTTCTCCATATCATTAGATGTTTGAAGTAACTCTTAGGATTCTATCAAGGTGCATATGTTTCCATTACAACTTGTCTACCATGATAGTGGTTTTACTAATCCTTAGTTCAAAAATAAAGACACTTTCTTAATAAAATTTCTTAACTTTGATAGTCACATATCTCTGTCACAAAATAGTGACCCAAAAGGTTGAAAACTCTATTCTTATGCTTATACCAAAAATTATGAAGGGAACTAGAATTCCTTAAGAATAATATCAATCCCATTGCACCTATATAAACCAATATTCCATAGTAAAAGATGGAAAAATCTTAATGATACCAGTCATATATAGTTACTGACATAAATGAGAGATTTAGGGCCTCTTTGGAATGCTTCTAAACCATCTCCTTTCAGTCGTCCATTTTGAAGTATCGAAGCATGCATATAAACCTTTAATTACACAAAGAATTAGGTTTTTCCACCATACATATTGATAGATGTATATTTTAAATGCTCTTTGGTTACCCTAGAAGAGGGTTTTAACAGTTAACAAAATACATCAAACTTGCACAAAATAATATGAAAATGGATGGGAAATGATCCAAACAATAACATATTCAATATCCTAAATTTAATAAACAAATACATATTTAAATTATAACATTAAATGTGTTGGTTCCTGAAAAGGTTTACACTACAAAATAGCTACCAAGTTGACCTTAAAATTTCCTATGGAGAAGCCAACTCCAATAATAAAAAATATCAAAGACTTGGAACCAACTAACAAGGATCTAGTAAACCCTTCTGCACTTTAGGCTCTCCAAAACCAAGGTGGGTAGACCTTTAATGCCCTTTAATACACACCCTAAAGGCTCACAACTGGAATTAACATAAAGAAGATGATCTCACATGAGGCATCACCATAACATGGAGATACTAGGTAGTGTCTAACTACCCATTGAATGCCGACTTGACTGGAGCATGAGATCTAGGTAAGAAAGCTACAAAAATTAAAATAAATATATTCTATGATTTAAAGGAACTCAAGTCACTAAGAACAAAAAAAGACATGTAAATCCCATAACTATTTGAGATCAATGCCTCATCCCATTGGGAAATTTAGTCATTAGAAGTACAATAATATATAACAAAGTTTTATCAATTGCCTAAGATCTAAGAACATTACCTTACAATATTCTTTAACAATAATCCCAACCCAACCTACTTATCAAATTACCTTCATAATCCTAGCAAGTTTGAAACTCCTACATATTGGAAACTACAATTGAAACAATTGTTATATTGTCATTGATATCAAACCTTAACTCGTAAGATAGTTTCTATCTAGGATAGTACCATATCTTTTGATTGATGAAGAAGATTTGAAAAGAGGAGATAACAAGAGGACCTAAGGAAAGGTTGAGTTATGTGATACTTTAATGGGTACTTGATTACTTGGCACATCGACAAGGTAATGTGTTATTTATCTAGTAAGAAGAAAGACTAGAAATGTAGGCTTAACTGAGCAAAAGTGAAGAAATCTAGTTTAATTTGAGTGATGTTAGTATTGACTGAGTGCTAGTATATGTTGAGTAAATCTAGTGTTGACCAAACATCAGTAATTGTCGAGTGACAGGAAATTACCAAGAAAAGATAGTGTTTTCTGAGGAAGACAATTTTCAGTGATGGCCGAGATACACAGTGATGACTGAGAACATGAACATAGTATTGACCGAGTGTCAGTAATTTACATTTGGAGAAAGAATTGAGAATCCCAGCCAACATAGTTAAATTCTCGGGATATGTAAAATGTGTTGACATTATTAATGAATTGTATGGAGCATTTAATGCATGGTAAATCATTTTCTTATGGATTCAAAGAGAAGTTTCGAGATGTATCTAGAAGGAAAAGATGGAGAACATAATGATGGAAGGATTCAATGAATATGACCTAAACCTAATATCTATAGAGGACATTAAGAAGTAAAAGATTGATCTACCTGATCAAGGAGGTATACAGATAACCTAATTGTGAGGTTACAGAGTGTGAAGAAGAGGTTGATGTTATTGACTGCTAAGTCTAAGCAGAAGGCTGAAGGTGAAATTGTGAAGGAGCTGAACAAAGTTGTTGTGATTGCTTGAAGATAATTTTGAGCAGATCAGAGATGGAGATGGAAATGAAGGTCAGTCAGTAAATCGACATATAAGAGTGAAGTGGATCTATATTTGAAAAGTGAGTTGTATGTTTTTCAGATCAGAACCTACTGTTACTTTCTAACCATTGTATCAGTCTAAATCCTTTAATCAAGGTTGACCTAACAGTCATTTTATAAATCCTTTAATCAAGGTGACATTCTAATAGAATGTTCTTAAGTCCTCTAACCAGGCCACTTTTGATAGAGTGTATTAAATCCTTTAACAGGGTCACACCTAACAATGTGTATGTAAACCTTTAACAGGGTTGGCTTTTCACAGAGCTCACTTTAGAACAGTAAAATCAATAGCATGTTACAAAGTGGTTTTTCCCAAATTGGGTTTCCACTATAAATCCTGGTGTTATACTTGTGCGAATGATTTTGATGTGGATGTTGTTGAAAGTTTTATATTATACAAGTTAATTACTTTTGGATAGTGGAGTGCATGTTATATGTTTCTGATATATGTTATAGAGACCAAGTTGAATTATTGATTAGATCTGAGTTTGTTGGAGTGCTGGAAAGCTCAATTGGTACATCTAGACTTGAGAACAACCAATTCACCCACCCTCTCTATTTTTATAAAATCATTCTAGCACTACAAGCATTTTAATTAACTCTTTGAATTAAATCATGAAAAGATAGTTACATATCTCACAACAAGACATTAAATGGGATAACTCTTTTTTTTATTCCATTTAAAACTTGACCAAGTCATACACTAGAGAGATATGAACTAGTATTATATTTCATTGAAAAAACTAAGCTATCTATGTGATATAACAAAGATACAACCCAAAAACCCAAAAAACCACAAAATGAATCAACCTAGATTCATACAATACTTTCTCTCTAGAAGATTTAAAAAATTTATCCTATCCAGAAGAAGTTACTAATGGAACCCTAAAGCTTGGAAAAGCTCCAAAAATTTTGTAACCCCAAAGGGAACCAAAAAGGGAGCCTTTTCTCATGGCCTTGATTACCCTTTTATAGGAAAAAGGGTAGCAAAAAGCTACGGTTCAAAGATGATACTTGTCAAAATTTTACATTCTTGAGAAGGAGGGAACTTCAGAAAGTACAAGATAATAGCCACAATAAAAAATTATTCTTTATGCATCTTCAAGAAATTCCATGTTTATGTAGAGTTGTGAATTAGACCCATGATGGCTCAATAGTGACTTTAGGTGTTGTCTTATCTTTTCAAAATGATGTAACACTGGAAAAACTATTAGTATGACATAATAAGATCACTCCTCTACATATATCTACACCCACTCACTGTACTCATCTTCTAAAACCACATTTTATTTGTATCATTCTATTTTATCTTTGATTTTCTGAGAAAAATCCTCTTTTAATCATCTCTTGAAGCACCATCATTCTCTATATTTTTTTTTCCTTAGCCCCTTTAAAATTCAAATTTTATGATCACATTCCAAATCAATCAACACTGGTCAACCTAGTCCACCATCCCTGACTACCATGTGGAAGCTTTTGATTTATCCTCAAATCCAATTGTGCACCTCCTGGACACTTCATCAATGCCACCACTTCATCCTGTCACTAGTTGTCCTGCCATGCGTCAAAATTCTGTAAATATTTTTAATTCTTTTTCAACTGGGATCATGAGACCATGTAAATTTTCCACTTGTCACTTTTGATCTTGCATTAAGTTCATTTGCACTTTCCATGTGTTAAAATTATGGGAACATTTTTAACTTTTTATCAACCGGGATCATGAGACCATGGAATATCAACACCTGGCACTCCTAGGCCCACAATGTTAGAAAGTAAAGACCACCAAGATAACTGAGAGGGGGGCGGGGTGAATCAGTTATCTGATAATTAAACCATTTATCATCATTAACTTCAATACCAACTTCAATAGTTTTAAACCATATAATTAATGTAGTAACCAACCATAGAAGGATAATCATACATAATGACACAAAAACATAATATATGTTAACTAGGGAACCTCTTGATCAAAGAGTAAACCTCGGTGGGAATGATGCCCAAAAAATCATGTACTAATATGAAAGTTCCTTGTTAGAGGATGAACCTTGTTAGGATTCTTATGAAATACATTCAGTACATATGAATCTTTGTTAGGAGATTTTGAATCCTTGTTAAAAGATTCTAACCCTGTTAGGAGTTATGGAAGACAGAAGGACCCACTGCCCAAACAGCTTCAAGGAAAGATCTCTGAACTCACTGTCCAATAGATCTTAGGATTATTCAACAAAATAATATGAAATATGTTACCTCCTTCACACTGTGCCAAAACTACACTCTCTTCTACACAAGATCACAAATCCAGATCTCTGTACTTCGCAAGTCTTCCTTCATCACTAAATTAGCTCTTTTCCTCACTTCATGCATACATTTGCATCACAACTTTCATAATTTCATATCACAACTATTAAAATCCTCTCATAACAAGGAAAAAATTCCTTCCTTTATACCACACTCAAATAATTACAAATGAGTCGGCATGCAAATACAAAATAATAATTTCAACACGCTACATCGGAATTACATAAAACTGTCAGCTTCCAGATACAATAACTTCCCAATCATGTGACCTCAAAGTTTGTGCTATGAATCACATCACCAAAAATGACTCTCAAACTTTCCTTTAACTGCACAAAATTATATTCCATCCCGGTTAGGAGATAGCCTCCGATTACCAAAAACTGCTACATAGGAATACTGCCAGAACGCTGCTTCCACCAAAATGCTTATAACTTTCATGAATAAATGAATTTTTTTTTGCACTCTTAACCATAGGCTAATAACACACTAAATAACATATCATCAACTACACATAACTCAATCTACAATATAACATGTGCGCAAAACAAAACTGTGCCTACTTCTCTGCTAAACTCCAGAATATCACTGTGTTGACATCAATGACAATCATAGTCATGAATGCAACAACCACTGCTATAGAATGACTGCCAAAAGGCTTCAGCATTCATTCCTAACAATCTCCCCCATTGGCATTGATGGCAACATAGATGAAAAAAAATCCAATGTTCCAAAAATCCAATCATTGCTACTCAACTGCACTGCTAGTCATCATCAATCAAATCTTGCTTCGTTATCCTATTCAATCTCTCAAAAAATGTAGTTCCTCAATGTTTCCTCAATGTTTTTCATGATTCTCTCCCCCATTGACATCAATGACAGAAATTCTATCACTATGTCAAACAATAGCTCAATGTCAAAAGATACTATTCAGAAAATACATTCACAAGAGTCCTCAATGACTCAGCTCAGATACACATACTCCCCCATAGAGGAAGTACCAAAAGCCAATCCAGAAAATAGATAGGTCCATAAACCACTAGATGGATGCAACCAACTGCATCATTACTCAAAAGTAGGTTGGGGCATAACCCCAAGCATACCTCTCACATACTCAAATGTATCCTTAGGCAAAGGCTTAGTAAATATATTTGCTATCTGCTCCTTTGTGCTTATGTACTCTAGTCTAACTTCTTTATCTACAACTTTCTCTCTTACAACATGATACTTGATCTCTATATGCTTTGTTTTAGAATGTAAAATTGGATTCTTAGACATACTAACTATACTTGTATTGTCACAATATATGACAATAGGCTCATCAAACTTGATTCCAATGTCCATCAACATCTGCTTCATCCATATTATCTGATTATAATTATTTGCTGCTGCTACATATTCTACTTCTGCTGTTCTCTGTGAGATACAATTCTGCTTTTTACTCAACCAAGAAACTAATCTTCCTCCAAGAAAAAAGGCTCCACCACTTGTGCTTTTCTTGTCATCAATGCTGCCTCCCCAATCAGCATCAGTATATGCACATAGGGTAAAATCATCAAAATTTTCATACCACAGTCCATAGTCCATTGTGCCTCTAAGATATCTCAATATCCTTTTTACTGCTACATAATGTGACTCTCTAGGTTCAGCTTGAAATCTTGCTACCATCCCAACTGAATGTTGTATATCTGGTCTAGTGTGTGTCAAGTACTACAATCCACCAACCATAGATCTGTATTTCTTTTGCTCAACTTCTGGTGTCTCATCTTTACTAGATAGTTTATGTCCTGTAACCATAGGTGTTCCAATTGGTTTACAATTCTCCATCCCAAATCTTTTCAACAAATCATTCAATTACTTTGTCTGACTTATAAAGATACCATCTTTGTTTTGCATTATTTGTAATCCCAAAAAGTATTTCATTTCTCCAATCATACTCATTTCAAATTCTATCTTCATTTCATCAGCAAATTTGTCACTAGCTTCATCTTCTCCTCCAAAAATAATTTCATCAACAAAAATAACCAAAACTAACAATCCATTCTCAATTTCTTTTGTGTATAAGTTACTATCAGCTATTCATTTTGTAAATCCCAATTTTAACAAATATTTATCTAATCTAGCATACCAAGTTGTAGGTGCTTGCTTTAGTCCATACAATACTTTCTTTAGTTTACATACCATGTCTCTTTCTTGAGTCAAAGGAAAACCTTCAGGCTGCTCAATGTAGACTTCTTCCTCTAATTCACCATTCAGAAATGCTGACTTCACATCCATCTGATACACTTTCAATTTCTTAAATGCTGCATAAGCCAAAAATATTCTTACTACTTCAAGTCTTGCCACAGGGGCAAAAGTCTCTTCATAGTCAATTCCTTCTTGTTGTGAGTATCCCTTACATACCAATCTTGCTTTGTTTCTAATTACTTCTCCTTGTTCATTCATCTTGTTCCTGAATACCCATTTAGTTCCAATCACATTTTTGTCTTTAGGTCTAGGGACCAATTCCCATGTCTTGTTCTTTTCAATCTGATCCAATTCTTCTTTCATAGCTTTAATCCAATGTTCATCTTCACAAGCTTCATTAGTAGACTTAGGTTCAATTTGAGAAATCAAACATAAATGTACCTTCTTTCTAGTCATAATTCCTCTGTCCAAACTTCCAATAACTTGCTCAATAGGATGACGTCTTGATATATACCTATTAGGTGTCATAGTCACTGATCTTTCTTCAACTGTAGATTCTTCTCTAGATTCTTCTATGTTTTCTTTAGCATGACTTTCATTCAACAATTCACTATCAGTCTCAAAAAATTGTTTAGTAGTTTCAATGTTAGGCTGAGGGTTAGTTCCTTCATCAGATTCATAATCAAGCATTCTTTCCTAAATTTTAAACTTCTCATCAACTTTTACATTTGCACTTTCAACAATAGTTTTAGTTCTCTTATTGTAACATCTATATGCTTTCCTTTTCAAATAATATCCAAGAAAAATTCCTTCATCACTTCTAGGATCAAACTTTCCTATATCATCATCTCTCTTAATATAACATATGCTTCCAAAAATTCTAAAATACTTAACTGAGGGTGCATGTCCAAACCATAATTCATAAGGTGTCTTGTCTGTGTCTACTCTGATTTGTACTATGTTCATTGTATATACTATTGTATTCACTGCTTCTCTCCAAAATGTCTTTGCCAAATCACCTTCAAATAACATAGCTTTAGCTGCTTCAGTTACTGATCTATTCCTTCTTTCTGCAATACCATTTTGTTCAAGTGTTCTAGGGGCTGATAACTATCTCTTAATACCATTCACTTCACAAAAAGTGTTAAACTCTTTAGATGTAAATTCTCCACCTCTATCGGATCTCAAACATTTAATCCTCATTCCTGATTCATTCTCAACTTTATTCTTCATGACTTTAAACTTATCAAAAGCTTCAAATTTTTCTTTCAAAAATGCAATCCACATCATTCTTGTAAAATTATCAACAAGAATCATAAAATACCTTTCTCCATATAATCCTCTAGTCCTAGTAGGACCGCTCAAGTCTGTATGAATAATCTCCAACTTTTCTGTAGATGTGAACTTCTTGCTAGGAAATGAACTCCTTTTCTACTTAGCCATCACACATTCCTTGCAAATCATGTTAGTAGGCTTCATAATCTTAGGTAAGTCTCTTACTGCAAGTGTAGAACTCACTTTCACAATATTATCAAAGTTTATATGACAAAACCTTCTATGCCATAAGCAACTGTCATCAATCTTAGTCATCAAGCATGTCATCTCAGTAGGGTTCAACTGAAATACATTACCTCTAGTTTTAGATCCAATTCCAATTAGATTTCCATCTTTATCCTTAATCACACAAGTTTTCTCAGTAAACCAAACTTGATATCCTTTATCCACTAACTGTCCAACACTCAAAAGATTATGTTTCAATCCATCAACAAGGTAAACATCATCAGTATTAGTCTTTCCATCAAGAGTAATAGATCCTATACCTTTAATCAAACAAGGTGCATTGTTACCAACTCTAACAACTCCTCCATCATAATTGTTAAACTTTATGAATTTTCCTTTATCACCAGTCATATGATGTGAACAACCACTATCTATAATCCAATCAGCTTTCTTTTCAACTTGGGAAACTAAAGATTTTTCTTCTTTAATATTAGATTCAGAATTTTCTTCCTTAATTGCTACAAATCCTATGTCATCAAAGTTATCATTATCACTGCCACTCAAATGTCTTTCAATTCCTTCTTCAATTTCTTCATCATTTGCATAATAACATTCTTTAGATCTTCTAGGCTTAAAATTGTTCCTATACTTCTTAACTCTCTTAGGACACTTAGATGCAAAATGACCATATTCTTGACATGTCCAACATTTAAAAATTTTCTTACCATCTGGTTCTCTTTTCACAAGCAAGGCAATACCTTCTTCAATCTTCTTATCTTCATCAGATTTGGATATGCTACTACTAGCATAATCTCCATTCACACTTGTACTTCTAGACAAAGTCGATCTAATGCTAAGAGCACTGAATGCTATCTCCACTCTAGGTAGTTCTCCTGATAATCTCAAATTCATCTCTACTACTTCCAATCTTCCAAGAAGAGTCTCTCTTGAAAAATTTGGTGTACAAGGTATCACTTGTTCAATCATTTGTGTAGTCTACCTAAATACTAGTGTCAATGTTCTGAAAATCTTCCATATTACTTCATTCTCTATCTTTTCACCTCCACAAGACTTTATTCCTGCAACAATTTCTGACATCCTACCAATATAGATTCTAATAGATTCATCTTCCATCATTCTTATGTCTTCAATTGCACAAATCCAATTATGTAACCTAGCTTTCTTTGCATGTTCATCACCTTCAAAAGTAGAATGTAAAGCTTTCCAAATATCATGAGATTTAGTTAAACCTTTTACCTAACTGTATTCATTCTCTGGAAGTGCTGATAAAAGTGCTTCTCTTGCAAGTATATTACACATAAATAGATCTACCTCATCTTTAGAACTTGTTTCAAGATTGTCTTCTTCAATTATAGTCCTTTCATTTTTTGTAATCAACCAATAACCTAGTCCTAAACACAAGAGATGTGTCTTCATCTTTTCTTTCCAGCTGTCAAAATTTACTCCATCAAACTTAGGGCTTTCTTTCTTGAAATTTTCCATGGATATCCTTAAGTTGTTAAACTTCTCTTTCAAGGACCTACCGCTCTGATACCAATTGTTAGAAAGTAAAGACCACCAAGATAACTAAGAGGGGGGGGTGGGGGGGTGAATTAGTTATCTGATAATTAAACCATTTATCATCATTAACTTCAATACCAACTTCAACAGCTTTAAACCATATAATTAATGCAGTAACCAACCATAGAAGGATAATCATACACAATGACACAACAAGACAAGATATGTTAACTAGGGAACCTCTTGATCAAAGAGTAAACCCTGGTGGGAATGATGCCCACAAAATGATGTACTAATATGAAAGTTCCTTGTTAGAGGATGGACCCTATTAGGAGTCTTATGAAATACATTCAGTACATATGAATCTCTGTTAGGAGATTCTGAATCCCTGTTAAAAGATTCTAACCCTGTTAGGAGTTATGGAAGACAGAAGGACCCACTGCCCAAACAGCTTCAAGGCAAGATCTCTGAACTGACTGTCCAAAAAATCTTAGGATTATTCAATAGAATAATATGAAATAGTTACCTCCTTCACACTGTGCCAAAATTGCACTCTTTGCTACACAAGATCACAAATCTAGATCTCTGTACTTTGCAAGTCTTCCTTCATCACTGAATTAGCTATTTTCTTCACTTCATGCATACATTTGCATCACAACTTTCATAATTTCATATCACAACTATTACAATCCTCTTATAACAAGGAAAAAATTCCTTCCTTTATACCACACTCAAATAATTACAAATGAGTCGGCATGCAAATACAAAATAATAATTTCAACACGCTACATCAAAATTACATAAAACTGTCAGCTTCCAGATACAATAACTTCCCAATCATGTGACCTCAAAGTTTGCATTGTGAATCACATCACCAAAAATGACTCTCAAACTTCCCTTTAACTACATAGAATCAGACTCCATCCCGGTTAGGAGATATCCTCCGATTACCAAAAATCAGTACATTGGAATACTGCCAGAACACTGCTTCCACCAAAATGCTTATAACTTTCATGAATAAATGAATTTTTTTTTGCACTCTTAACCATAGGCTAATAACACACCAAAGAACATATCATCAACTATGCATAACTCAATCTATAATATAACATGTGTGTAAAACAAAACTATGCTTGCTTCTCTGCTAAACTCCAGAATATCACTGTGTTGACATCAATGACAATCATAGTCATGAATGCAACAACCACTACTACAGAATGACTACCAAAAGGCTTCAGAATTCATTCCTAACACACAATCCACTTTCCTTCTATATTCTCTGATGGATGATGTGTTACTTAAAAATCCTCCCTTCAAGATTTCAAGGTTTCCTTTACCCTACTTCTATTTCTGACCATTTGCATCCCAAAAGCCTATCCTTCGATCTAAAGCATGGACCTTAGTCTTTATGTTTGAGATTTTGGAATTTCCCCTACTCAACTTCTAATTCTGATTATTGGTACCCCGAGCATCAATTCTCTACATTAAAACATGGCCCCCAATATTTCTCTTTGGGATTTTGGGATTTCCCCTACCCATCTTCTAATTTTGATAGAGATTTCAAGATTTCACTTCTTTTGCTTCTAATTCTGATTTTGACACCGCAAGCATCAAATCTTCGCATTAAGGCATGGGCCCCAATGTTTCCTTTTGGATTTTGGGATTTCACCTACTTTACCTCTAATTCAGATTATTGGCACCCTAAGCATCAATTCTCTACATTAAAGGGCTTAGCCTATCCTTGAAGTTCAAATGTGCCATCAACCTATAGTATTTCTGATTACTTGTCCTTCTCACAATTGAAACTTCATAATATATGTGCCCCAATACATAAAGAACCTCAACCTCAACCTGATTTTATTTGATGCTCAAGGAAAATGGGACCCAACAGTTGAGTCCTTTTTGAATATCTTGAAGCTTCAGCATAATGCTTTTTTATCTTATTCAAAATTGTATTTTTCTCGATACTAGATACTAGACCCCACAATAAAATATTTTCTATGGCCTACCTTATCAAATAAAATTTATTTTTCTACTATCTAATTTTGGTTACTTGATAACACATATTATTTGATATTGCCTCTTGCCAATATTTTATTTAATATTCTTCACATCGGGAAATGTTACATTCTTGAATGCTTGAATGCCAAAACAAGGCATCTCAACTCACATTCAAGGACTTATTCAAAATTTTCAACAATGGTAATCTCAAGAATTTGAGAGTACCAAAAAAATGAGCCCACGTGGCTCTACAATTGTCGTAGATCTCCAAAACCATGTGACAATCAAGGAGTTTCTTGAATAAACTTTTCCAACCTTCCTCAAAAACTGACCACCATCCCTGTTTAGACTATAAATTGTATTATTAACCATTTTCAACATCTTATAACCATCTAAGAAACTCCTAGAACCGAACCCTTCCTTTTTGCATCATTTTTGCAATTTTGCAATGTTGCAACTTTGCAACTTTTACAACTTTTACAACTTTTTTACATTTTTGAAAAAACATAACCAAACTTTGCCAAATAACCTAGGGACACTCTAAATATGCCAAAATGGACTTAATGAGCCAAATTATAACTATTTCAACCCTTTTTGGAGACTTTTTCATATTTTAACCACCTTTGAATCTACTGAGACTTTATTGTTCTATTTGAACAAAATGGCTCTTACAGCCTTACAAATTGATTTGATTTAATTAAAATGGTCTTTAGGACCTTACAAACATGGATGAAAAATTACAAAGAAGAAAAAATTAAAATTAACCTTTATGAGGCATTGCAAAGGTTAGGTACTCCTGCACCAATGCCTTATAAGATACACTTTCCTTAAGGATAGATCTTCCTTCTCTTTTCAATCCTTAAGGAAGCTTACCTTCCCTTAGGACAAGTCATTGTTTTCTAGATTTATTATTGGATACACTTTCCTTAAGGACAAATACTTCATGGATTGAACTAGCATAACAGAAAATATTAGAAGTTTCAATGCCATCTTTTGTGACAGTTTTTTGTGTGGTTCACAGTAAGACAATCTCTTACTAAGCTGGGTGATCACCTCTATCTCTCTCTCTCTCTCTCTCATGGATCACCTAGCGCAATATAATTTCCTATCCTATGTCATTCATGATGATCCTGATCTATCCTCCATGGCTCCATATCATAACATACTTTTCTATTTGATTGGATCATGGAGTCTTATCTTATCTTTGATGTATGATCTTTCTATTTTTAGGTGACTACTTGTTCTCTTGCAATATCTTTCTGAGTATGATATTAATAGATAAGATATTTTCTAGTGAGGTCTCTTCAACTAGTTGACTTGGAATCTTAATAAGCTTAGGATATTTGTTGTTAGTTTTTGTATCCTTGTATATGGATGTATGACTTAAGATCCTTAGTTTGGGGGCTTGTGTCCTTGAACTTAGTGATGTCTTATCTCCTTGTAGTTTTCCCATAATCTTCATCTTTCTTTTTCTTTCTACTACTTTATAGTGAGCATGAGGTGTAATCATACTCCTGCTAAAGTGGGGGCTAAATGTACCATACTAAAACATAAGCACCCTTGTTAGGTACTCATTTTTAGCCCCATTTTAGTATGTATGTATGGGTTCCCACATTGATTTCACATCCTTCTAGGCCTTGTGCATCCTTCAAATCAACATTATTTATTTATAATTTTATATCATCTCTAACTTTCATGTATGATTTACCATTTTTCATCCTATCACATAATTTATCTTCCATCTAGGTCCTTTACATGCATTTTTTGATTTGGAATTTGTGTTAATTTTTGAGCAGGCTATGGTTTTCAACACTCTCTCTTGGAATTAACCCTTGGGTCCTAGAGAAAATAAATTAGAATGTACCTAGACAAGGTTGACTTAAGTCAACCTTTCCCTAGACAAGGTTGACCTAGGTCGGCCTTATTCTAGGGCTTTGATTTTTAGTAGGCTTTGGGCCTAGTGTAGGGGTTTATCTTTTAGACTGTTAATTGGGGTTGACCTTACAAAATTTGGGCCCCAACATGTGTATAAAAGGACACCTCCTCCTATTTTCACACCTACAATTTACATTCAAGCTATCATTAATGAATTGTGCATTTAATGTAGAGTATGCAACTAGAAGAATGATAATCCCAATTCCACTACTCATCCAACCTTTGACTTTGCTCAGTCTCAATAGCTTGTTAGATGTGCTCACTAACTACATTGGAGTGCTCATTGGAGTATCCTAGTTTGTTCACCGATGAAATCAGTTACCACTCAGTAGTGTACTATCTCTTCTCGATGTTGCCTTTCACCGAGTGGCAATTTATGTCCTCAATTCAACTATCACACATACAATCATAAGATTTTTGTTCCAAGGGAGTGACAAGATTGAATCCTCCTTAAGATACCTTAGATTGGTCCATCGACCAAGCATGAATGCTTCTTTTCCCAATTTACTTCACACCACACGAAACTGACCTATTTGGCTAGTAGCCCCTAAGCACTCAGTTTCTTTTAACAAATTTGGACTTTACCAAAAGTATTCCCAAGAAAATTATATTTTTGAGTACCCTTTATGGTTCTTGGTCAAAATTTAAAAGGTTAGATTCTTACATTTGTTCCTGAACCCTGAAACCCTCAACAAAGGATAAAGACCTAATAGGCCTAATTAGGACCAATTTCCAAAGGAGGTAATAAGAAATGGATTCATCGAGTCACTAAAACTAGTTGGATATGATCTAATAGCTCCAATTACACTATTTCCATCATTTATTTGATTATTACCACTCCTTTGGTATTATTGTCTCTCACTTCTTCAAAGTTCTAGACTAAACACATGGGCTTGTTTAGTCTAGGGCTAGGTGGAAAAATTGCCAACCTGTACACCCTGATCCTTCCCTTCAAGAATCTTAAATTTAATTCCCCTAACATTCATTCCACTAGGATTCATGGATTTTCTATGGTGGGAGTGCAAGTTAGGGCTCCATCTTAGGCTGGTTCCTATAAACGAGGGTTTCCTAGACTGTTTCCACAAATTTGAACACAACTCTTTCCAAACTTCACCAAATTGGTTCAAACCAATTTCATCTAGTCCACTACACAAATCTCTCAAATGTGAATCAATTCTAGTCACCAATTAGATCATACAGTACAAAAATCAAATAGTGTACACAAAATTAGGGTTTCTTTATTAAGAATTCCACCAAAATTCATACATCAATCAAATTATTCTTACCTCTGATCATGTATGATCAAAAGGGACCCAAATAGATCCTTCCCAATGGTTACAACTATTTTCCAAATGGTTGTGACCATTGGTGACCAAATTACAACTTGTCGAGCAACTTTTAAATGTCACTTTACATCTTTTTAATCACTTAGCTAATTCATGTCTTTAAGACTCTCTTTATGCCTATACCTATCTCCAAGTTACCTAAAGACCTTATTAAAACCCTTAAAATACCCCTTGTCCTAATAAGACTCTTGGTTTATAAAACACCTTGGAAAAACTCAAGTCCCTTGAGTTGTAAAATCTAATAATTTGACTCTAGTTTGTTCAATAGCTTTAGTTGTCATATAAGGAACATCTTCTAGGGGTTGCCTCTTCCATTTAACTAGGCATTCATAGTATATATGCATCCTTATTTTCTTTCTTATCC
Source organism: Chamaecyparis obtusa (assembly GCA_027943335.1). NCBI lineage: Eukaryota > Viridiplantae > Streptophyta > Pinopsida > Cupressales > Cupressaceae > Chamaecyparis > Chamaecyparis obtusa. The sequence goes on from BSBK01009006.1 coordinate 205,939, forward strand.
TCTTGTCAAGGATATATTCAATCTTAGGGTTGGACTATTTAGGTAGGTCTTGCACTACTTCTTCCTTGTTGTCCTCAAATTGACTTGTATCACAAAAATCACTAACAATACCCTTATATCCATAAATGTCAGAAACATAAAAAATAGGGGAAATACCTATATGAGGAGGAAGATCAATTTTGTAGGAATTGGTGCCACATTTCTTGAGAATCTTGAATGGTCCTTTCTTCCTCATCATCAACTTGGTGTACTTTTCTTTGGCAATCCTCTCCTTTTTAAGATGAATCATAATCATATCACCCACTTGAAACTGCACATCTCTTCTCTTTTTGCCTCTTGCTTGCTTATACTTCTCAGTGGTATGTGTCAAATTATCACTCACTTGTTTATGGATATCTCTCATCACCTCTACACAATCTTCTACTTGAGCACTTCTCCTTTCTAGGTCCTTCACATCTCTTAACTCTAAAACACCTCTTGGGTGTGTCCCATAAACAATTTGGAATGGGCTAAGACCAGTCACTACTACATTTGGGGCCAAATTTTGACAGAAACTTCTGACGGGTAATTTTTTTTAATGAATTTGTTGTTTTTAAAAAAAAATAGGCCCTGATGGTGTCAGTATTCCGATGGGTTTTCAATTGACCATCAGAATTCCGACAGGTTCAGGGTATACATAAAAAAAAAAGTGAAGCGCCAAATCATTTTTATTTCGATTGGATAGAGAAGGAGTAGGAGAAAAGGAGTGAAAGTTGAGCGTGAGACAAGGTATGTGGTTTCTTCATCTTTCAAGCCTCTCGCATCATATTCGATCACAAATTTTAAATGAATTACTTTTTATTTGATCATGAATGCTCTCTGAAATGACCACATTCTACTAGTGTTGTGCCCTAGCCAGTGCTTTACCTCTATTATTTGATGTTATTGGTGCTTGTGCTCAAGGATATCGATTCACTATTTTCAAATGTTTGGATTCATGTTTGTTGATACTACTAGCATGTTTAATGATGCCATTGTATATTGATGAGATACTCACTAAAATGACAGCATTGTACTGGTATCATTCCCTAGCCCGTGCTTTAACTCCATTATTTGATGTTATTGGTGCTTGTGCTCAGGGATATCCATTTTCTTGAAATGTTGACTATGGTTATGAAATGGACAGCTCATGAGCTTCTAGCTAGGCACCATTTATATTGATATCTTAGGGAATCAAATGTATTGTATCATTGATAGTTGAGAATTTGTTAAAAGGCAATAGGACACAAAACAATTTTGATTAATTTTCTCTATTTTGATCCCTAAGTCGCTTACAACCCTAGAGAAGTATATGCAAATTTACAGATGCAGTTGCAGGATACATAGCAGCTGATAATTCCCAAGAAATTCATGCATCCAATTTGAATAGCAATTAATACAAAGAAATAGGGTCCTCGAATGGCCCAGTCATCCGAACCTTGACTGTCCTGTCAACCAGTGACCCTTCAAAATTGGGCTATCATGCAATCAGTGAGTGATCCTTCATTCTCCTAGTCTGACCTGCATCCAAACATATTGGAAATACACAATACAATGATAACAAGTCTTTCACAATTCCCCTTCCCTTAATAAATTCACTATCAACATCCGGACCTTGACTGTACCCTCAACCAACGACCCTTCAAAACTAGGTTATCATGAAATCAGTGAGTGATCCTTCATTCTCCTGGTCTGCCCTACATCCAAACATATTGGAAATACACAATATAATGATAACAAGTCTTTCACAATCCCCCTTCCCTCAAAGAATTCACTATCAACATCTGAACCTTGACTGTCCCCTCAACCAGTGACCCTTCAAAACTAGGTTATCATGCAATCAATGAGTGATCATTCATTCTCCTGGTCTACCCTACATCCAAACATATTGGAAATACACAATAAAATGATAAAAAATCTTTCAAAATCCCCCTTCCCTCAAGGAATTCACTATCAACATTCAGACCTTGACTGTTCCCTCAACCAATGACCCTTCAAAATTGGGTTATCATGCAATCAGTGAGTGATCCTTCATTCTCCTAGTCTGCCCTACATCCAAACATATTGGAAATACACAATATAATGATAAAAAGTCTTTCACAATCCCCCTTCTCTCAAGGAATTCACTATCAACATCCGAACCTTGACTATCCCCTCAACTAGTGACCCTTCAAAATCAGGTTATCATGCAATTAGTGAGTAATCCTTCATTCTCCTAGTCTGACCTACATCCAAACATATTGGAAATACACAATACAATGATAACAAGTCTTTTACAATCCCCCTTCCCTTAAAAAATTCACTATCAACATTCGGACCTTGACTGTCCCCTCAAATAGTGACCCTTCAAAACTGGGTTATCATGAAATCATTGAGTGATCCTTCATTCTCCTGGTCTACCCTACATCCAAACATATTGGAAATACACAATAAAATGATAAAAAATCTTTCACAATCCCCCTTCCCTCAAGGAATTCACTATCAACATCCAGATCTTGACTGTCCACTCAACCAGTGACCCATCAAAACCAGGTTATCATGCAATTAATGAGTGATCATTCATTCTCCTAGTCTTCCCTGCATCCAGACATATTGGAAATACACAATACAATGATAACAAGTCTTTCAAAATCCCCCTTCCCTCAAGGAATTCACTATCAACATTCAGACCTTGACTATTCCCTCAACCAGTGACCCTTCAAAATTGGGTTATCATGCAATCAGTGAGTGATCCTTCATTCTCCTAGTCTTCCTTGCATCCAAACATATTGGAAATACACAATACAATGATAAAAAGTCTTTCACAATCCCCCTTCTCTCAAGGAATTCACTATCAACATCTAGACCTTGACTATCCCCTCAACCAGTGACCCTTCAAAATTGGGTTATCATGCAATCGGTGAGTGATCCTTCATTCTCCCAGTCTGCCCTACATCCAACCATATTGGAAATACACAATACAATGATAAAAAGTCTTTCACAATCCCCCTTCCCTCAAGGAATTCACTATCAACATCCAGACCTTGACTATACCCTCAACCAGTGACCCTTCAAAACTGGGTTATCATGCAATCAGTGACTGATCGTTCATTCTCCCGATCTTCCCTGCATCCAAACATATTGGAAATACACAATACAATGATAAAAAGTCTTTCAAAATCCCCCTTCCCTCAAGGAATTCACTATCAACATCCGGACCTTGACTATCCCCTCAACTAGTGACCCTTCAAAATTGGGTTATCATGTAATCAGTGAGTGGTCCTTCATTCTCCTAGTTTTCCCTACATCCAAACATATTGGAAATACACAATACAATGATAACAAGTTTTTCACAATCCCCCTTCCCTCAAGGAATTCACTATCAACATCCAGACCTTGACTGTCCCCTCAACCAGTGACCCTTCAAAACTGGGTTATCATGCAATTAGTGACTGATCCTTCATTCTCCTAGTCTGCCCTGCATCCAAGCATATTGGAAATACAAAATACAATGATAACAAGTCTTTCACAATCCCCCTTCCCTCAAGGAATTCACTATCAACATCGAGAACTTGACTATCCCCTCAACTAGTGACCCTTCAAAATCGAGCAACGCATCTCAGTCACTGGTAACGCATAGACAGTCAAACCAGTAGTCTCCAAAGAATTCAATAAGTGAATATGAATGTTTGAAAACTTTCCTCTCAACTTGCCCAACCACTCCTAATCGGTTAGAGGGATATTTCTAGAATCTCCACTATTCCTATCCTTACCAACAATTCTTAAACATACTGTATCTGATATGATATTAACATGCTAAACTGAACCAATGGCATGTTCTTCATGTGGTACAAGAAAGATTTGGCTATCAAATCTTCCTTCGTGAAAGCTGAGCATGAGAGAAGGTAGATGATTTCTTCATCTTTGATTGGTATCTTTGATGGGAAACATCTTTCGAGCCTCTGGCATCATATTCGACTGCAAATTTCAAATGCATTGCATTTTATTTGATCATGAATGCTCACTGAAATGACCGCATTCTACTAGTGTCATGCCCTAGCCCATGCATTATCTCCATTATTTGATGTTATTGGTGCTTGTGCTCAAGGATATCGATTCACTATTTTGAAATGTTTGGATTCACGTTTGTTGACATTACAATTCATCATATCAAATAAAGTATGTTTAAGAACTTTTAGTGTCTAAACACTCAACTAATCCCTCTAACCAATTAGGAGTGGTTGGGGAAGTTGAGAGGAAAGTTTTCAAACATTCATATTCACTTATTGAATGCTTTGGAGACCATTGGTTTGACTGTCCATGTGTTAATGTTTAGAAGAGATCAATAAAGTATTTAAAGACATTCTTACATGTTTGGAGAAGTTTGAGAGGCACTTATCATGACTGTACCCTCACAAACAGTGACATAGACTGGATTTACTAAGTTTCCTTTCTTTATTTTGAGGTTTCCTTTCTCTCCCATAGGGGTACAGTCAGAGGGTTCATTGAAAAAATGATCCTTTGAATGGTTACTATGAATATGAATGATTTGATATAGCATATTTCTCATTTTACTTGAAGTTTGGAATAACTTGTACAAGGGTGAAAGTACTTTTGATCATTTTGGTCGTGACTGTTCCTCTACATAGTTAGGAAATGTAACTGTCTAATGATTATATGTAATGTTGAATGGCTTAAATGCTTTATTCTTTGTAGAAGTGAATGGAAGGAATAGTGTTGGTGTTAGGTTTCATTTATTATTGAATTCAATGGTTTCCAAGTTGTGTTGAGGAGTTTGCTCCTTGTTTAATGTTAACTATTCCTACACAATCCATTCATACAACAATGAAATGCTATGTGATTGAAAATTTCATACAACTAGTCCTTTGGCATGTATTAAACATAATAGAATTTTCAGCATATTATTATGATTCTATTTCTTTGTTGTAAACATGCCATTGGTTGAGTTTTGTAAAAAAAAATTTGTGTTAATTTTTTTTTCTATTTTTTCCATTTGATAACCACAGTCAACATTTCAAAATAGTGAATAACATCAAATAATGGAGATAAAGCATGGGCTAGGGCATGACACCAATAGATTAAAATTGAACCAATGGCATGTTTAAAACAAAGAAATAGAATAATAATAATATGCTAAAAATTCTATTATATTTAATACATGCCAAAGGACCAGTCCCAACAATTCTTAAACATACTTTATTTTGTTTAAGAATTGTTGATAGTAGTTTTCAAATATTCATATTCACTTATTGAATGCCTTGGAGACTAGTGGTTTGACTGTCCATGCATTACCAGTAACTTAGATTCATTAAGAAGCATCTCTCTTGTATATACCCTCTCAAGTAAGAAATTAAATTTATTGGTTAAATCAAATGTGTCTCTCCCTTCTTCTCAAGAAATATGTTTAAAAGACTAAATTTTATAGGGAAAAATCAATGTCTTTGTAAGGAGAATGTGCCTAGTTAGAGGGAACCCTTGGGTAAAGGACCTATGTCCCCAAGGTTTTGTAATAAATAGGATTATAGTTAACAATTGTTGAAAGAATAAATTTTTGATTATATGGTAGGAATTCTGAATTATATATGATCGTCGTAAACAGTATGAATTGATCCAGTGAAAACCATCAACTATAAGGAAAGAATGTGATATTAAACAAAATTGTGTAGTAATTATTTACTTTGATGGCATTTTGTGTGTGAAATGGGAGTTGAAGCTAACAACATTGCTATTATATAGGAACAATGAGTTATTATGAAAGGAATAATGATATGTCTATTAGTATACGATTTAAGTCAAACTTTCTAACTGTCCTAAAATTGAAATATTAGAAGAATGTGAATTTTTAGGAAATGGTTTAGATGTCATATTGAAGATGCGTATAAGGATAAAAATACTTGTAGTTACTCCTCAAATGCACTTTTATTGAAATTTGTGTACAAAATGTTAGTGGGTTGAACATATTAATTTGATTGAATAAGAGGGTAGCCAAATGAGTCATGTATTTCTCTCCCTCTATTAAAGAATCTATGACTCTTATTTTGGAAAATGGTAAAATTCAAACAAACTTGTTAATATTGGGAAAAGATATACTTGTAAGAAGATTATTATGGATTTCTAGGATATGGAATTGGTTAAATAAGCTAGTTAATAAGTAATGTTGATGAAACTCTAGCTTAATGAATCATGTTAAAATTTCTTAGGAATATCTTTATGTGTATTACGTCTTGCGTGTAAGTTGATATTAGATATTATCCTATAAGTATACCTTAGATCTTATGGGAAAAAATAACTTGTTCCATAAAAGAGATTTGTTTTTATCTTGTTGGAAAGGTTACTCTCAAAACTATGTGTTGGTGTATGTGGCAAATTTAATATTTGAATGGTTTTAGTTTTTAAATGTTCACAAAGGTAGTAGTATGATAGTAGTATCTTATGTATACCCATTGAGAAGAGATAACCCCTATACTAATCTCTCTCTAGTTTAGAGGATGAATTTTGAATTCTTAACTATATTTTGGAATCCAAACATATTGGAAATACACAATACAATGATAACAAGTCTTTCAAAATCCCTCTTCCCTCAAGGAATTCACTATCAACATCCAGACCTTGATTGTCCCCTCAACCAATGACCCTTCAAAATCGGGTTATCATGCAATCAGTGAGTGATCCTTCATTCTCTTGGTTTGCCCTGCATCCAAACATATTGGAAATAGATAATACAATGATAACAAGTCTTTCACAATCCCCCTTCCCTCAAGAAACACTATCAACATCCAGACCTTGACTATCCCCTCAACCAGTGACCCTTCAAAATTGGGTTTTCATGCAATCAGTGAGTGATCCTTCATCCTCCTGGTCTTCCCTGCATCCAAACATATTGGAAATACACAATACAATGATAACAAGTATTTCACAATCCCCCTTCCCTCAAGGAACACTATCAACCATCCCTATATATCTCTCTACTATATATCACTCCATCCAGTGATGACCATAGTGATTCTCTTTACCGCTGGAAATCTTTGAAGGTTGCTGCACTTGGATGGATGTGTACCATTGTTAAGAGAATTGGACTGAGTTTGGCTTACCTCAAATAGGTGAGGCAACATATGGAAAGGTTGCCATCTATTGACCCAAATACCAGGACTATTTTGATATGTGGGTACCCTAATGTTGGCAAGAGTTCTTTTATTAATTATGATGATTTGTATCATTCCCATCATGTCAAATGCTTGCACCATGTGTACCCTCAAATATAGGATGTAAATCATTGTTCCCTTCTTGACCAAAGGCTGACATATCTTGAGGTAGTGGAGTTATGTCACTATTATGAATTTAGAATTATGGTCATACCTTGGTGACAAATTTTAAATGGATACAAGAACCTTTTTTGTGCAATGGTCGATTAGGCCCAACCTTTATATCTTGAATGCCAAATCTAGATGCCTCTTCTTTACTAATTAATCCATGTGACAAATCTGTAGACTTGTGAGAATGAGGAAAGGAGCCTCTACTATCCAAATTCAAAACTTGGGACTTTTATTTCCTTCCATCTTCAGATTCACCACACACCACTAAATTTAGATTTTCCTCATCTTCAAATTCACCACACACCACTTCATGTTCTTCACCAATTTCTTATTCAAAATCAATATTTGAGCAACCTGAATACTCATCAAACCTCTCTTGAATGTCCTCACTACAAGGAACATGTCGTGTTCATTGCATCTTATTTTTATTTCATGTTTTAATCTTTAAGAACTTGATCAAGAACATAGATTTTAATGAAATATCAATTTGATTTGCAAAGTTTGTGTTCTTTACAAATTTGAAAGGCTGTAATACTTACTAGGATAGATGTGGATGTACAACCTTATGCTTTTACTACCAAGTCTCTGTTTGTTGGGCATACTAATTATAAGTACTTGACATATATCACAAATGTTGCTAATTAAGGTTGGCAGGATGATTACGCATATCCTAAAAAAAGACTATCAAATCATTATGCTTTCAAATCAATTACCTATCGACATATCACTTGCGAGGGAGAGAAGCCAAACACATAAAGAACATGCACATAAAAATGACAGCTGAAAAACTTAAATGGAATACGCCAAGAAGTACCAAATGATGAATGCTCAATTTTTGTAATGGAAAAGCATCAGAACCGTCCATTTCTAGAACTTGATTTTGTAGTCTAAATGATTTTTCTATAGTCGTAATGATTTTTCTAGAACTTGATTTTCTAGTCTTAATGATTTTTCTATAGTCCTAATGATTTTTCTATAGTCTTAATAATTTTTCTTTCATCCTAATGTTTTTTGCTCTTGATAAATTAGGCCTTGTATTTGAATTTTTGTTCACTATTTTATTTTAGCTTGATATTCCATTCATTTTTCATATACACAAAGACTACACATGCTGATAAAAAAATGAGCTATTTGATTTAGATTAACTATTCATGATTGTAAATGGTCAATATTTCTAATGGTACTCCTTGGTGTATTCCATTTTAAAATAATCATGTTTCTATGGCTATGATAAATGTCCCTTTGTGTTGAGAAAATTAGAGTTGAAAAAATGGTTGCAAACAAATCATCCTTCTTCCACCAACATTCTAGTCTATGTACAAGTAATGAGTCATTCCATTCAAGAAAGACCATGTCTGACAATATCAACCCAGAACAAAATAAGGAGGATGCAGAATTTAGTGATTGTATCTTCCATTAGAGCAACTTCATATGCACAGGTGATGAACATGCCTATTTGCCTGAGCGCTATTGGGAGCTTACCCAACAACACATGTACTATTGTGAAAATCACCACAAATCTATTTGATGTTGGGTCTAGCTCCCAGTATTGCTTGGTCAAATATGCATGTTTTTCACCTGTGCATATACCTTCTATGATCAACACTTATATGTATAGGTGATGAACATTCAGATTTTCCTAAGCTTTGATGAATATTCAGAATCACGAGTCTTAAGATTGTACTTAATATAGCCAAGCTTCATTCAATAGTACATTCAAACATGAAACAAACCATTCTTAAACTAGATTAAAGTAGTAAACTAAAGGACATATTTATTATAAGTAAACTAGCAAAACAACGGACATGCTTTTACTACTAAGTCTCTATTTGTTAGGCATACTGGTTATAAGTACTTGACATATATTACAAATTTTGCTAATTAAGGTTGACAAGATGATTATGCCTATCCTGAAAAAAGACTGTCAAATCATTATGCTTTCAAATCAATTACCTATCGATGTATCCCTTGCAAGGGAGAGAAGCCAAACACATAAAGAACATGCACATAAACATGACAGATGAAAAACTTAAATGGAATACACCAAGAAGTACCAAATGATGAATGCTCAATTGTTGTAATGGAAAAGCATCAGAATCGTCCATTTATAGAACTTTATTTTCTAGTCTAAATGATTTTTCTAGAACTTGATTTTCTAGTCTTAATGATTTTTCTATAGTGCTAATGATTTTTCTATAGCCTTAATGATTTTTCTTTCATCCTAATGTTTGTTGCTCTTGATAAATTAGGCCTTGAATTTGAATTTTTGTTCACTATTTTATTTTAGCTTGATATTTCATTCATTTTTCATATACACAGAGACTACACATGTTGATAAAAAAATGAGCTATTTGATTATTCACTATTCATGATTGTAAATGGTCAATATTTTTTATGGTACTCCTTAGTGTATTCCATTTAAAAATAATCATATTTATATGACTATGATAAATGTTCCTCTATGGGCCTATGAACTGTGGGCTTAGTTCCATGTTTTCTTTCATTCTTGCATTTGAAATATTAAATATGGGCTACATACAGAGGTATTATGTGTATCATTGTTGGTGATTATTTAATTGCAATATTTTCTTTTTTATTTTTTTTTATTTGTTTTCTTGTTGTTTCTTTTCCATTTCTACAATATGGACATGTACTTTGCTTTGAGCACTGTGCTTTATGTTGTGGGCTACAAGGAAGAGCCATTAGGCCTCCGTGACAGTCTGAAGCTATTTAGCCTATTGATACCCTTGGTATTTTGGACCACTCCTTGGAGGACATGAACACCATAGAGATGCTCAATATCATTACCTTGGCTCATTTGAAGGTGGTTTTTTTTTTTTTCCTTGATGTTTTGGGATCCTGTGGTTATAGTATTTCACAACGGGAAGCTCTATTTCACAACATAAAACCTTTGTTTTCCAATAAGCCTTTTATTGTAGTTTGTAATAAGATTGATTTGCAACCACTAGAGACTACAAGCTTGAAGAAGTGATATATTTTGGCAAATGAAGAGTGGAAAGAAAATGATATTCCTGAGATCATGGATGGACACAATGTTGTAGACTTTATTGATCCAGATATCTTGCAGAGGCTTGAATAACTGGAGAGGGAAGAAGGGCTTAGGATGGCAGCTGAGGGTGATGAAATTGATGAGATGGGGTAAGTGGAGTTGAATCCTAATGAAAAGGAAGCTCTGGCTACAATTAGGAAGAATAAGAAGATGCTTATCATCAAACACAAATTGAAGAAGAGTACTGCAGAGAGCACACCTACCATACCAAGGAAGTTTGACAAGAACAAGGAATATGGTTTAAATAGAATGGGAAGACATCTTTCTAGCTTGGGCTTGGATCCTTTGACAATTATCTTGATAATAAATGAAGCAGATAAGAGTTAAGCAATTAGCTTCCAAGAAAAATCTCATAAATGAACTATGTGTACCCCCAATTCCTATGCCCTCTGCGTGTACCTGAAGGATATATTTGAAACAACAAGGGTAAGGCTTAAAGAAGTTAATTTTGTATCACTAGATAGATCTTTAAGCCTTACCCTTGTGTTTCAAATTTATCCTTTGGGAACGCACAGAGGCCATAGGAATTGGGGTATGCATAGTTCATTTATGGGATTTTTCTTGGGAATCTAATTGCTCATCTGTCATCTACTTCATTGGTATGAAGCTAATTGTCATAGGATCCATGCCCAGGCTAGAAATATGTCTTCCCAAACACATAAAAAACATGCACATACACATGTACAATAGCTGAGAAACATAAATGTAGATATCACAACAGCTGAGAAACATAAATCTAGGCATCATGGTCACAAATTTTTGGAGACAACATAATTTAGTTGTATACCCAGACGATGCAAACAAACTAATACTCCTCTAGTTCTAGAGGAGTAGTGGTTTCTTTGCATCATCTGGGTATACCACTCAATTATGTTCTCCAAAAACTTATGACCATGATGCCTACATTTATGTTTCTCAGCTGTTGTGTCCCAGGACCCCTTATGACCCTTTATGACCCTTTACAACCCCTAAGAATACACATCTTAGAGCTCTTAAAATGTCGTAAAGGGTCATAAGAGGCTCCTAGGAGGAGCCAAATGAGCTTCCACCTTCACGTGGTTGGCCCTATTAAGTAGAGAATGTTAAACTATTCTTGAAATAAAGAGAAGATCAATAATTTAAGGTCTCAGTCCATGGAGATGGTGAAAAATGACAGGAATCGATGCTGGAGAGTTTTTAGATACTAAGAAGACGTATATGTAGTGGAGGCCAGAAGGGATTTTTGTCAAGATTTTCTAGAGAGGGTTTCTAGATTGAGTACTAGTGCAGAGATGATGATTCAGTACTATGTCTATAAAACCTTCACAAATATCCCTTTTTTGGCCTCCATTCATACCTCTTCTCAGAATCTAGAAAGTTTCACTACTACATTTGGGGGCAAATTTTGACAGAAGTTTCCGACAGGTAACTTTTTCTTATGAATTTGGTGTTTTTTTTTTGTAATAGGCCCCGATGATGTTGGTATTCCAATGGGTGTTTAATTGACCATCGGAACTCCGATAGATTTGGGGTATACATTTACAAAAAAAGTGAAACAACCTCATCATTTTTATTTCGATTGGAGAGCAGGAGAAAAGGAGTGAAAGCTGAGTGCGGGAGAAGGTATATGATTTCTTCATCTTTCGAGCCTCTCGCATCATATTCAAATGCATTTCATTTTATTTTTGAGGGAGTTTCTCTCTGAAATGACCGCATTCTACTAGTGTCATGCCCTAGACAGTGCTATATCTCTATTATTTGATGTTATTGGTGCTTGTGCTCAAGGATATCGATTCACTATATTCAAGTGTTTGGATTCACATTTGTTGATATTACTAGCATATGTGTTTAATGACACCATTGTATATTGCTATCACTGAAATGACCGAATTCTACTAGTGTCGTGCCCTAGCCCATGCTTTAACTCCATTATTTGATGTTATTGGTGCTTGTGCTCAAGGATATCCATTTTTTTAAAATGTTGACTATGGTTATCAAATGGACAGCCCGTGAGCTTCTAGCTAGGTGCCATTTGTATTAATATCTTAGGGCATCAAATGTATTGTATCATTGATAGTTGAGACTTTTTAAAAAGGAAATAGGACAAAGAAAAATTTTTATTTAGTTTCTCTATTTTGATCCCTAAGTGGCTTACAACCCTAGAGAAGTATATGCAGATTTACGGATCCAGTTGCATGATACATACCAGCTGATAATTCACAAAAAATCCATGCATCCAATTTGAATAGAAATTAATACAAAGAACTAGGGTCCTCCAATGGCCCAATCATCCAGACCTTGACTATCCCCTCAACCAGTGACCCTTCAAAACTGGGTTATCATGCAATCAGTGAGTGATCCTTCTTTCTCCTAGTCTACCCTGCATCCAAACATATTGGAAATACATAATACAATGATAACAAGTCTTTCAAAATCCCCCTTCCCCCAAGGAACACTATCAACCATCCCTTCCACATAGCATTTCACTATTTTATGAGTGGATTGTGTAGGAACAATTAACATTAAACAAGGAGAAAACTCCTCAACACATCTTGGAAACCATTGAATTCAATAATAAATGAAACCTAACACCAACACTATTCCTTTCATAGTTGCAAGATACATAGTAGTTGATAATTCACAAGAAATCCATGCATCAAATTTTTATAAGGATATCCTATTAATCAATAGGAATTTTCTTGATATGACCAATGATTATGCATTTGATGGTAGTGTGCTAGTTCAAAAGGATAATATAAATCTGAAACAATTTTTTCTAATTTTCTCAAACTCTAAATGTGGTTAAAGGGAAAATATTATGTGGAAAGCCCACAAACCAAGCTAGAAAATGATTGTACATCAAATTATTCCTATATTCATTCAAGTATTGCTATGCTTCAGCTACCTAACCTTTGAGCTTCATCTAGAGGAATGTGTAGCTTTAAGATAGAGTTACTTCTTGGGCTTTACAATAGGGTGGAATATGATCAAGATTTGTTTAGGTTGTATATTTCTTAGTCCCATTGTTAGGTTCTTACGGTTCATGGTTTGAATCTATTATGGTTGTGTAAGGGATTTGTAGATGCTTTTTCTAACATAATTATTGGACACCATAATTGGAACAACTGGTTGTTGGCTATTGTACACATGAATCATAACTGTCAATGGTTCTTTGTGTTCAATAATTCGTTGATCAATCTTTGAGATTTATTGTCCCAACTTTAAAAGAGTGATAAAAGATATAGTGAGTGCTATCTTTTCCAAGTGTTTTGTGGGTGCCATTATCTTCTAGGAGTAATTGTTGGAACCAAATTATGTTCTTTGCCTGAGCTAGTAAATATTGCAGACACAATCATCTTCTTGGTGAAGGGTTGCTTCCATCCCCATGAGGCACTATTGCATGGTTTCCATTCCCTTGTAGTATAGTGAACCTAATTTAATACAAGTGTGCACTATTTTGGGATCCATAATTTATGGCCCCTACACTATGGTTGTTAGCCTAAGATAGGCCTACCTTTGCATATAATAAGAGGCCAACATGAAACAAACATCCAGAAGTTAGGGGGTTGTTCCCTGTCCATAATTTATTATTTAAGTGCTAAGTGATGATGGGTATATCATGTAATTCATACCTAGTGTGTCTCTTTCTTTCTCTCCACATTTCACATTAGGAGTATATGCTATAAAATACCAATGAAATCAACTATTGGTCAAATCTAATCAAAATTGTAGTATAAAGATTAAAATAGATCTTGAAGAAATATGGGAACCATTTTTGACAAATATTGTACAAATGAAGAGAATACTCCCAAGAGGAAATGCTTCAATGTGGAACAATTGAAGGACAATATTTTACTTTTATATGCACATCTATAATGTTTTTGATATATTTCTGAGATAACAAAACCATAGAAAGAATAACATATAGAAGAAAGTAAAGAATAATGATCATATTTTGAGATATTGTGGAAACTTAAAGGAAAGAATGCTTGGTGGGGTTATCATGCAATCAGTGAGTGATCCTTCATTCCCCCCTCTTCCAGTGATCCTTCAAAATGGGGTTATCATGCAATCAGTGAATGATCATTCATTCTCCTGGTCTACCCTACATCCAAACATATTGGAAATACACAATACAATGATAACAAGCCTTTCACAATCCCCCTTCCCTCACAGAACACTATCAACATCCAGACCTTGACTATCCCCTCAACCAGTGACCCTTCAAAACTGGGTTATCAGGCAATTAGTGAGTGATCCTTCATTCTCCTGGTCTACCCTATATCCAAACATATTGGAAATACACAATACAATGATAACAAGTCTTTTACAATCCCCCTTCCTTCAATGAATTACTATCAACATCCAGACCTTGACTGTCCCCTCAACTAGTGACCCTTCAAAATTGGGTTATCATGTAATAAATGAGTGATCCTTCATTCTCTTGGTCTGCCCTGCATCCAAACATATTGGAAATATACAATACAATGATAATAAGTCTTTCACAATCCCCCTTCCCTCAAGGAACACTATCAACAAGTGACCCTTCTTCTTATTAGCCATATCCAATGTTTCATTGAAGTCACGACCAAGAATGAAGGTCACCTTACCCATACCATTCATGGATTTTGAAATGTTGTTCCAAACTCCTGAAAACTTTTCTATTGCTTCTTTAAGTACTTCTTCTACCACAATGTCCTCCTGCCCCATCTTCTTGATCTTCCTGGCTAAAGCGGATGAATCCACACACAATAACCCAAAATGAAGGGTTTTGTATCCTTTAATGAATCTCAGTCACTGGTAACACATGGACAGTCAAACCAGTAGTCTCCAAAGCATTCAATAAGTGAATATGAATGTTTGAAAACTTTCCTCTCAACTTCCCCAACCACTCCTAATCGGTTAGAGGGATATTTCTAGAATCTCCACTATTCCTATCCTTACCAATAATTCTTAAACATACTTTATCTGATATGTGGTACAAGGAAGATTTGGCTATCAAATCTTCCTTCATGCAAGTTGAGCGCGAGAGAAGGTATGTGATTTCTTCATCTTTGATTGGTATCTTTGACGGGCAATGTCTTTTGAGCCTCTGGCATCATATTCGATTGCCAATTTCAAATGCATTTTATTTTATTTGATCATGAATGCTCACTGAAATGACTGCATTCTACTGGTGTTGTGCCCTAGCCCATGCTTTATCTCCATTATTTGTTGTTATTGGTGCTTGTGCTCAAGGATATCGATTCACTATTTTCACATGTTTGGATTCACGTTTGTTGATATTACAATTCATCATATCAGATAAAGTATTTTTAAGAAGTTTTAGTGTCTAAAAACTCAACTAATCCCTCTAACTGATTATGAGTGGTTGGGGAAGTTGAGAGGAAAGTTTTCAAACATTCATATTCACTTATTGAATGCTTTGGAGACTTCTGGTTTGACTGTCTATGTGTTAGTGTTTAGAAGAGATCAATGAAGTATTTAAAGACATTCTTACAAGTTTGGAGAGGTTTAAGAGGAACTTATCATGATTGTACCCTCACAAACAGCGGCATAGACTAGTTTTACTAAGTTTCCTTTCTCTATTTTGAGGTTTCCTTTCTCTGCCGCATGGGTATAGTCAGAGGGTTCATTGAAAAAATGATCCTTTGAATGGTTACTATGAATATGAATGATTTTATATAGCATATTGCTCATTTTACTTGAAGTTTGGAATAGCTTATGCAAGGGTGAAAGTAGTTTTGATCGTTTTAGTCATGATTGTTCCTCTACACAGTTAGAAAATGTAACTGTCTAATGATTATATGTAATGTTGAATGGATTAAATGCTTTATTCTTGGTAGAAGTGAATGGAAGGAATAGTGTTGGTGTTAGGTTTCATTTATTGTTGAATTCAATGGTTTCCAAGATGTGTTGAGGAGTTTGCTCCTTGTTTAATGTTAACTGTTACTGCACAATCCACTCATACAACAATGGAATGCTATGTGATTGAAAATTTCATACAACTGATCATTTGGCATGTATTAAATACAATCAAGTCACTTATTGAATGCTTTGGAGACTACTGGTTTGACTGTCCATGCATTACCACTGTCTGAGATTCATTAAAGGATACAAAACCCTTCATTTTGGGGTTATTGTGTGTGGATTCAAATATACGTTTGATTTGGTTAATGTTTAGAAGAGATCAATAAAGTATTTAAAGACAATCTTACATGTTTGGAGAGGTTTGAGAGGCACTTATCATAACTGTACCCTCACAAACAGTGGCATAGACTGGTTTTACTAAGTTTCCTTTCTCTATTTTGAGGTTTCCTTTCTCTACCATAGGGGTACAGTCAGAGGGTTCATTGAAAAAATGATCCTTTGAATGGTTACTATAAATATGAATGATTTGATATAGCATATTTCTCATTTTACTTGAAGTTTGGAATAGCTTGTACTTGAAGTCTGGAATAGCTTGTGCTTGTGCTAGAATTCTTGGTAGAAGTGAATGGAAGGAATAGTGTTGGTGTTAGGCTTCATTTATTATTGAATTCAATGGTTTCCAAGATGTGTTGAGGAATTTTCTCCTTGTTTAATGTTAATTGTTCCTACACAATCCACTCATACAACAGTGAAATGCTATGTGATTGACAATTTCATACAACTGGTCCTTTGGTGTGTATTAAACAAAATAGAATTTTCAGAATATTATTATAATTCTATTTCTTTGTTGTAAACATGCCATTGGTTTAGTTTTGTAAAAAAAAATCCATGTACAATTTTTTTTTCTATTTTTTCCATTTGATAACCACAGTCAACATTTCAAAATAGTGAATAACATCAAATAATGGAGATAAAGCATGGGCTAGGGCACGACACTAGTAGATTAAAACTGAACCAATGACATGTTTACAACAAAGAAATAGAATGATAATAATATGCTGAAAATTCTATTTTGTTTAATACACGCCAAAGGACCAGTTGTATGAAATTGTCAATCACATAGCATTTCACTGTTGTATGAGTGGATTGTGCAGGAATAGTTAACATTAAACATAGCCAGTGTTCTCTTTACTTTCTCAAATCTCTGCAAGTCAAAAACATTAGAGTTGTATAATACATTGTTAGTATCCTTTTTCCATGGGTCCTAGGTCTTTGGGTCCATGGAAAGGAAATAGATTACAAAATACACTTCAAAACAAAGGAAAAACTTAGCAAATTTAGTCTAACTCACTATAGATGAAGGAACAGTCATGCTAATAGTTCCTCTAATTCTTCCAAAACATTTATTGAACTCCCCTAAAGTCCTATTGGATCACCAAATTGCTGAATCCAATCAACTTACATCAAGATCATGAGAAACTTCAAAGGATTAAAAACATTACTTGGAACAATCAAATCATTATGCTTTCAAATTAATTACCTATCGACATATCCCTTGTGAGGGAGAGAAGCCAAACACATAAAAAAAATGCACATAAACATGACAGTTGAAAAACTTAAATGGAATACACCAAGAAGTACCAAATGATGAATGCTCAATTGTTGTAATGGCAAAGCATCAGAACCATCCATTTCTAGAACTTGATTTTATAGTCTAAATCATTTTTCTATAGTCGTAATGATTTTTCTAGAACTTGATTTTGTAGTCTTAATGATTTTTCTATAGTCCTAATGATTTTTCTATAGTACTCTTAATGATTTTTCTAGAACTTGATTTTCTAGTCTTAATGATTTTTCTATAGTCCTAATGATTTTTCTATACTCTTAATGATTTTTCTTTTGTCCTAATGTTTGTTGCTCTTGATAAATTAGGCCTTGAATTTGAATTTTTGTTCACTATTTTATTTCAGCTTGATATTTCATTCATTTTTCATATACACAGAGAGTACACATGCTGATAAAAAAATGAGCTATTTGATTAAGGTTAGCTATTCATGATTGTAAATAGTCAATAATTTTGATGGTACTCCTTGGTGTATTTCATTTTAAAATAATCATGTTTCTATGGCTATGATAAATGTCCCTTTGTGTTGAGAAAATTAGAGTTGAAAAAATGGTTGCAAACAAATCATCCTTCTTCCACCAACATTCTAGTCAATGTACAAGTAATGAGTCATTCCATTCAAGAAAGATCATGTCTGACAATATCAATGCAGAACAAAATAAGGAGTATGCAGAATTTAGTGATTGTATCTTCCATTAGAGCCACTTCATATGCACAAGTGATGAACATGCATATTTACCTGAGTGCTATTAGGAGCTTACCCAATAGCATATACCTTCTATGATCAACTTTTATATGCACAGGTCATGAACATTCAGATTTGTTAAGCAGTACTTTTAGTAGTCCTCCTACACATGTACTATTGTGAAAATCATCACAAGTCCATTTTTTGGAGGGCTACTCAAAGTACACATGTTTGGAGGTCTGAAGGAAACAAGAGAATTTGAAGAGTCATGAGTCTTAAGATTGTACTTAATATAGCCAAGCTTCATTCAATGGTACATTCAAACATGAAACAAACCATTCTTAAACCAGATTAAACTAGTAAACCAAAGGACATACTGATTATAAGTAAACTAGTAAACCAAAGGACATGCTTTTACTACTAAGTCTCTATTTTTTGGGCATACTGATTATAAGTACTTGACATATATCACAAATGTTGCTAATTAAGGTTGGCGGGATGATTCACCTATCCTAAAAAAAGATTGTCAATTCATTGTGCTTTCAAATCAATTACCTATTGACACATCCCTTGTGAGGGAGAGAAGCCAAACACATAAAGAACATGCACATAAACACAACTCAAAAAATTAAATGGAATACACCAAGAAGTACCAAATGATGAATGCTCAATTGTTGTAATGGCAAAGCAATATCAGAACCGTCCATTTATAGAACTTGATTTTTCTATAGTCTTAATGATTTTTCTTATTTCTTGTCTGTGCTTGGTGATAGGATTTTGAACATTGTTGACATACTTAAATGGAATACACAATACCAAATGATGAATTCTCAATTGTTGTAATGGCAAAGCATCAGAACCGTCCATTTCTAAAATTTGATTTTGTATAGTCTTAATTATTTTTCTATAGTCCTAATGATTTTGAAAATTGTTGACAAAGAGTGTTTCTTTTTTGATTGTAGTATAAATGATTTTTCTATAGTCGTAATGATTTTTCTTATTTCTTGTCTTTTGTCCCTTTTTTATTTCCTATGTCTGTGCTTCATGACAGGATTTTGTCACCTTCTTTTGATGGTATATTTCATTCAGTCTATGTGGATCGAATACTATTTTGTTCACTATTTTATTTCAGCTTCATATTTCTTTCATTTTTCATATACATAGAGACTACACATGCTGATAAAAAAATGAGCTATTTGATTTAGGTTTACTTTTCATTATTGTATATGGTTAATATTTATGATGGTACTCCTTCGTGTATTTCATATAAAAATAATAAATGTAGTAACGATGGTGCGGTGCATTATTGATATATAGGCTCGATGACTCTTGTCAATGTGCTAAACTGTCAATGTGGTGGTGGGCAGTGTGTGTTGAAGACTTCACGGACACCGAACAACCCTGGACAACAATTTTGGCGCTGCCCAAATAGAAAAAAGGTTGCTGATGTGTATATATTTAATGTTTCTAATGTAAATACTATTCATTATAATATAAGAACTAATGTAGATTGGGCATCACAGGGAAATAATGGTTGTGGATACTTTAGTTGGGTCGATGACAACTCATCTGCATCTATCCGCCCATCTCCACTTATCTGTGATGAAGGATTTGAGTGCAAAACATGTCAAGCTAGGGCAAATTCTGAAATTATATTTTTACGATGCCTTCTCTATATTGTAATCGCATATCTTTGTTGCGACCATATGTAGAGATGAACTCAGGAATTAGTTAGTTTAGTATTTTCATATTGTAACTAATATTTTAATATGGATATGACATAACTTCTCTTTTCCTCAAGTGCGCATATATATGGTTTACATATTTTCTTAGAATAATTCTTCATGTTTATGGCTCGAGTGAGCCCCAATCTGCTATCAATCACATGATTTAACGTATAGTGTTTTCTTGGTTGTTCCATTTGTTCCTTGACCTTGACTATGGATTGACTATCATTTTCAAGCTTGAGCATGACTTTGTAACACACACCATCTGTATATTTGTACGCAACGCTGATTTATAAACGTAAATAACACATTGAACATAATCTACAAATGTTGTGTGTATGAAGTCTTGCTGAAGTTTGAGCGTCCTCCCTTTATTCTAGTGAGGGATTGGAATGAGTTCATTTTGGATGCAAAGGACAAAGGGGATACTCAAAGAGGAATTACACTAGCAAATGGGAGAAGGTATAAACATTTTAATAGATTTTTATTATTAAATAATGAAATTTGCATATACTAGTGTTCTAAGCATCCTCATTACATGATTTAAGGTCTTAGTCCACAGACAAATTAAATTAGAGTTACTATCCAAAATACATAAAAAACATGCACATAAACATGACAACTGAGAAACATAAATGTAGATTTCACAATAATTGAGAAACATAATTGCAGGCATCATAGTCACAATCTTTTGGAGACAACGTAATTGAGTTGTGTACCCAAGCAGTGTAGAGCAACTTTTGCACCCCTAATTCCAAGTTGAATACATCTATTGGAGGACCTTGTATTCATGAGCAACAGATGTAGTCATCTTGGAATTGGAGGTGCAGGAGTGTCTCTCTACCGTCTGGGTATACAACTCAATTACGTTGTCTCCAAAAAATTGTGACCACGATGCCTACAATTATGTTTCTTAGCTGTTGTGTCCCAAGACCCCTTATGACCCTTTACAACCATTTACGATCCCTAAGAATACATCTTAGAGGTCTTAAAATGTCGTAAAGGGTCATAAGAGGCTCCTAGGAGGGGCCAGATGAGCTTCCACCTTCACGTGGTTGGCCCTGTTAAGTAGAGAATGTTTAACTATTCTCAAAACAAAGAGAAGCTCAGTAATTTAAGGTCTCAGTCCATCGACATGCTGAAAAAATGACAGGAATCAATGATGGAGAGTTTTTAGATTCTGAGAAGACATATATGGAGTGGAGGCCAGATTGAGTACCAGTGCAGAGTGTTAATAATTATAGCCTTTCGGCCAAGATCAAACTGATCAAATAAATACCCTTGTGTGATTTATAATAATAAGGAGATTATTATTTCATTTATATATATATATATATATATATATATATCTGTGTGTGTGTGTGTGTGTGTGTTGGTTGAATTAGTTAAGGGCCCAAGGTTAGCCTCTTGTCTTTAACATTAAATATATTTAATAAGACCAGGTCGACCCTCTTGAAAATAATTCAATTCATATATATATGGTGTTGGATTCTAGGGTGAGAAGCACCAAAAACATAACGTGCTTCCCTCCCCCAAAACCTTGATTCTCTACCTTAAGCAAACTTAGATCATCATTTATTGGTGTGAAAGATAAGCAGCTTTGGCTAATAGATAAGAACAAGTCTGAGCATGAATAAAGATCAGATTATGATCTGATCCATACAACCAACAATTATTGGCAATGTTAACTACGAGTTGATTAGGGCTGGAAGCCTCTGTTAGGATTGGACTCTTCCTCAATACACTAAGACTAAGGTACTAATTAGGTTCTCCTTAGCACCTTTGTTAGTACAGTTGGAGGCATATAGACTGGAGTATACTTGGTTGATATCCGGGTATCTTCTATCCCTTCTTATTTACTTTATTCTATGTTTAGCTGTGTTAGATCTCTATAGTTTGTTCATTCTGGAGTAGAATCTGAAATATATCAACAAGAGATGATGATTCAGTAACCTACATCTAGAAAACCTTCACAATTATCCCTTCTTTGGCCTCCACTTTTTCTTCTTCTCAAAAATGGTTATGTGGAAACTTTGGAGCCTGCCGATTCTTGCCGTACACAACCTGTGTGTGTTGCTGACAATGAGGACGTGCATCACAGTAATACAAGTAAACATCTTAAATTGATTGGTGTAGTAATACAAATTTAATTACAATTGGTGTTTGGATTAATGTAACAATTTGTATTACAGCTATAGAGAGTGTAGAGGCCATTGTTAATGAGCAGGTTGAGGTTGAGGCCGAGGCTAGACAAACTAGCCTCAATGTTGATGATGTGACTAGATCAGGTAAAGAGCTATATGATTATGAATGTAGTCAATGCCTTTATTACCAAGGAATCACCGCCCACCATTAATGAATATTAATGAACACTTACACCATGAAGAAGACAAATGATTAAATAGAAAGAGAGGACCAACTGAACCATCTTGTGGTCAGTCTATATCACATTGAGAAACAACGTCAAGACTTGAGAATCAAAACAATCAAAATTTTCTTCAAGACCATGAATGATCAACAACATTCCATCAGAAAACAAAACACGAATCTATGTTATCATTAAGCCATAAAATATGTCTTTAAAGTTTAGAAGCATCACAAAAACTTTCAAGAAACATAGCACTATCCAAAATATGTCTTTAAAGTTTATTTCTAATGATTATGATGATGTTGATGTTGATGTCTATAATTTATTTCACTTACTGATGCTTACCTAGATTGAATTTTGAATTGCCAGGTTGGAGAATGCTTTCAAAGTTTAGGGTCTGTTCCACATGATACTCTTAGTTACAGCTCAAATGCAACTCAACATATTTTTGATGCTGGGAAACCCACTGTAGAAACTCATCTGCAGGCGAAATTTAATGCTGTGAATCTTGGCATTGTTAATGTTATTACTTTTGCTCACATTTCATATTGGTGAAAATGTTTCTTGGCACTATCTTCTTTTTCAATTCCTATATTTGCAACTTTTTAGATCATTAACTTAAGCATTACATGTCTTTGTTCAAATTTTATTCTAACACTATATTATATCTTATTCTTATTACAATGTTCTTTGTTGTGGGGTACGAGGTCAATCTTCATTGTCTTCATTGTGGGGGACAATGAAAATTTCTCTGACAAATAGTAGGTCTTCTTTAGTATCTTATAATAACATGCTAAACTTATAAAAGTGTTATGGGCATTTAATCTGCAATTACTAATAGATTAAGCATATTATTACTATGCTTAATGTTCCACTTAAATGCATTTAACACAAAAAAAATTTTATGAAACTAAACCAGTGGCATGTTTACAACAAAGATGTGTTGAGGAGTTTGCTCCTTGTTTAATGTTAACTATTCTTGCACAATCCACTCATACAACAATGAAATGCTATGTGGAAGGGATGGTTGATAGTGTCCCTTGAGGGAAGGGGGATTGTGAAAGACTTTTTATCATTGTATTGTGTATTTCCAATATGTTTGGATGTAGGGCAGACTAGGATAATGAAGGATCATTCACTGATTGCATGATAACCCAGTTTTGAAGGGTCACTGGTTGAGGGGACAGTCAAGGTCCAGATGATTGGGCCATTGGAGAAACCTATTTCTTTGTATTAATTTCTATTCAAATTGGATGGATGGATTTCTTGTGAATTATCGGCTACTATGTATCCTGGAACTTCATTTGTAAATCTGCATATACTTCTCTAGGGTTGTAAGCCACTCAGAGATCAAAATAGAGAAACTAAATCAGAATCGTTCTTTGTCCTATTTCCTTTTAACAAATTCTCAACTATCAATGATACAATACATTTGATGCCCTAAGCTATCAATACAAATGACACCTAACTAGAAGCTCACAGGCTATCCATTTGATAACCACAGTCAACATTTCAAAAAAAATGGATATCCTTGAGCACAAGCACCAATAACATCAAATAATGGTGTTAAAGCATGGGTTAGGGCATGACACCCATAGAATGTGGTCATTTCAGTGATAGCAATATACAATGGCATCATTAAACATATATGCCAGTAATATCAACAAACGTGAATCCAAACATTTGAAAACCAATGACATGTTTACAACAAAGGTCTAATAGAACTCCCAACAATTCTTAAACATACTTTATCTGATATGATGAATTGTTAAACAATTAAGGTTGGAGTACACATAGTTATCACACATTTTTTTTGTGTGGTAAAAGGAAAATTTGGCTAGGTCAAATCTTCCTTCGTGCTAGCAGTCTACAGAATTAAACCTTTATTAACAATTGATCATATCAGATAACTAGTATGTTTAAGAATTGTTGGGACTGGTCCTTTGGCATGTATTAAATAGAATATATACAATTTTCAGCATATTATTATCATTCTATTTCTTTGTTGTAAACATGTCATTGGTTCAGTTTTGTAACTTCACTATTGTATGAGTGGATTGTGCATGAACAGTTAACATTAAACAAGGAGCAAACTCCTCAACACATCTTGGAAACTCCATTCACTTCTACTAAGAATAAAGCATTTAATCCATTCAACATTACAAATAATCATTAGATAGTTACATTTTCTAACTATGTAGAGGAACAGTCACGACCAAAATGACCAAAACTACTTTCACCCTTGCACAAGCTATTCCAAACTTCAAGTAAAATGAGCAATATGCTATATCAAATCATTCATATTCATAGTAACCATTCAAAGGATCATTTTTTCAATGAACCCTCTAACTATACCCCTGCGGCAGAGAAAGGAAACCTCAAAATAGAGAAAGGAAACTTAGTAAAACCAGTCTATGGCATTGTTTGTGAGGGTACAGTCATTATAAGTTCCTCTGAAACCTCTCCAAACATGTAAGATTGTCTTTAAATACTTTATTGATCTCTTCTAAACATTAACCAAATCAAACCTACTTTTGAATCCACACACAATAACCCTAAAATGAAGGGTTTTGTATCCTTTAATGAATCTTAGTCACTGGTAACGCATGGACAATCAAACTAGTATTCTCCAAAGCATTCAATAAGTGACTGGATTGTATTTAATACACACCAAAGGACCAGTTGTATGAAATTGTCAATCACATAGCATTTCACTGTTGTATGAGTGGATTGTGCAGGAAGAGTTAACATTAAACAAGGAGCAAACTCCTCAACACATCTTGGAAACCATTGAATTCAACAATAAATCAAACCTAACACCAACACTATTCCTTACATTCACTTCTACCAAGAATAAAGCATTTAATCCATTCAAAATTACATATAATCATTAGACAGTTACATTTCCTGACTGTGTACTAGAGGAACAGTCATGACCAAAATGATCCAAACATTTGAAAATAGTGAATCGATATCCTTGAGCACAAGCACCAATAACATCAAATAATGGAGATAAAGCATGGGCTAGGGCATGCCACTAATAGAATGAGGTCATTTCAGAGAGCATTCATGATCAAATAAAATGCAATGCATTTGAAATTTGCGGTCGAATATGATGCCAGAGGCTTGAAAGATGAAGAAATCACATACGAAGAACATGCCATTGGTTCAGTTTTGTAAATTTGTTTTTTGTGTAATTAGTAATTGGAAGATTAAATGCAAATAACACCTTTATCAGTTTAATTAGCATGTTATTATCATATTAGATAAAGTATGTTTAAGAATTGTTGGGACTGGTCCTTTTGCATGTATTAAACATAATAGAATTTTCAACATATTATTATCAATCTATTTCTTTGTTCTAAACATGCCATTGGTTCAGTTTTGTAGATTTTTTTTTTGTGTTAAATGCATTTTTCGTGAGGAGGGGTCTTGTTCTAAGGAGATTGATGAAGATTGTGCACCTCAAAAACCAATTCATAAGGTACCAATCCATGTTTCCTATTCGCTTATATTTTTGGTTTGGTAAATCTCCTTATAAGTTTCATCTCCTTTCTTTTGATTACTATGGATGAGATATATATCTTACATTTAACATTCAACTTCGTTACATTTTAGAACATGTAGTGTGTTTTTTGAGGATTTTACCAAATCAAGTTTTAACATAAACCAAAAACACCAAACTGATATCTTGCCCTTGCAAGGTGACAAAATATTTGCATTTGACCAATAACTGTAAGCAATTGAATGATAAATCCACATACCTGTATCTTTGTAAAATACCTGGAACATCAAAAAGATGGCTAAGTGGCTACCGCCATGATTTTTATCTACTGAATATGGGAAAAAAAACACCAAAAGGAATCGAATAGAAAACATGATTGGTCATTTCAGAGAGCCTTATGATCAAATAAAATGCAATGCCTTCTCTCGCTCTCGATCAGCTTTCACCCACTCATTTTTTCCCACTCCTTTTCTCTACAATCAAAATAAAAATGATTTGGCCATTTCAAAAAAGTGAATTGATATCCTTGAGCACAAGCACCAATAACATCAACTATTTTGATTTGTGGGTACCCTAATGTTGGCAAGAGTTCTTTTATTAATAAGATTACTCTGCAAGCTTGAAGAAGCGATATATTTTGGCAAATGAAGAGTGGAAAGACAATGATGTTCCTAAGATCATGGATGGACACAATGTTGCAGACAGAATGGGAAGACATCTTTCAAGCCTAGCCCTGGATCCTTCGACAATTGGGGTAGGATCGAGACCCAGTCTAAAAAGATGTCTTCCTTTTTGTTGTGGAATATAGGCTCTGCTATTGCAACAATGATAGACTGTGATGTACATATCACAACAGTTGAGAAACATAAATGTAGGCATCATGGTCACAATTTTTTGGAGACACAACATAATTGATTGCTATTCCTAGATGATGCAAAGCAACCACTACTTTGCATCATCTTGGAAAACCACTCAATTATGTTGTGTCTCCAAAAAATTGTGACCATGATGCCTACATTTATGTTTCTCAGCTGTTGTGTCCTAGGACCCCTTATGACCCTTTACGACCATTTACGATCCATAAGAATACATCTTAGAGGTCTTAAAATGTTGTAAAGGGTCATAAGAGGCTCCTAGGAGGGGCTAGGTGAGCTTCCACCTTCACGTGGTTGGCCCTGTTCAGTAGAGAATGTTAAACTATTCTCGAAACAAAGAGAAGCTCAATAATTTAAGGTCTCGGTCCATGGAGATGCTAAAAAAATGACGAGAATCAATGATGGAGAGTTTTTAGATTCTGAGAAGATGTATATGGAGTGGAGGCCAGATTGAGTACCAGTGTAGAGATGATGATTCAGTAACCTACATCTATAAAACCTTCACAATTATCCCTTCTTTGGCCTCCACTCATTCCTCTTCTCAAAAATGGTTATCTAGAAACTTTGTATAGTGTTTTCTCATCCATGCACGAAATGTGCTAGTGATCATATAAAATTACTTTAGGCTTCTAGTATTGATGAGATGTACAAGTGTAAAATGTTTTTGCGAGACTGTGATCAATTTTTGTAGTGTTCATAAATGCAAAGTGGTGATTATTCTCGATGATTGATAGGTAGCTAGGACTAAAGATAACACAGCTCAAGAGACCATCATAGGTTGTCTCTTTCTTCAATCTATATTATTGATAGAATTTTGTACCTTTCATTAGCTCATCAAATCTGGGGATTTGAAAGAATTTAATAGAATATTTTCATGAAAATATATATTATTTAAGTTGACATTGCACAAATTTATCTACTTCGCACACTTGTATACTATGAAGATGGCAATAAAGAAGCATCTCCTCCCATGGCAATGCTTCTTTATTGCCGTCCTCATAGTCTACAAGTGCAAAAAGTAGATAAATTTGTGCAACGTCAACTTAAATAATATACATTGTCATGAAAATATTCTATTAAATTCTTTCAAATCCTCAGATTTGATGAGCTAATGAAAGGTAAAACATTCTGTCAATAATATAGACCGAAGAAAGAGACAACCTATGATGGTCTCTTGACCTGTGTTAACTTTAATGTGCCTATCCGTCAATTTTTTGACAATTCATAATTAATTCTGACAAAAGCACTATGTATTCGATAGACAAAATGTCAGAAATAAATAACTTACAACATTTGGTGTGACAGTAAGGCTATACATTCGACAGGGAAACCTGTCAGAGAATAGTGTAGAAATGTCACTATTCTGACAGTTTAAGTGTCGTAAAGAGAGCATATTCGACAGAACTTTTGATAGTGAGGCCATATCACTGACAGGTATATCTATCAAAATATGATGCTAACTGTCGATATTCCAACAGTTATACTATTAGAAATAATATGGTTCGACAGTCAGTTCTGACAGAAGTATATTTCTGATAGGTCTTGTTATTCAAATTTTGATGGATGAATCATAGGAAATGCCATTTCTAAGCTATTGTCATTTGCAACTTTTTGATGTGAGATGGTGTTGGTAAACTAATAGGTAGGTTTTCTATCACAATCTTCTATGCAAAAATGGTGACGGACTCATGTGTCAAAATTCTGACAAATGAGCATTGCAAATCCAAAAAATGGCCGTCAAAATTTGGCCCCAAATGTAGTAGTGTTTTGATACTGTTTCTCATCAATGCATGAAATGTGCTAGTGATCGTATAAAATCACTTTTGTGAGATTGGGATCAATGATGAGAAGGTAAATAAGATAATTTTATTTTATCTTTCATTTCTTTTATCCATTCATATTTTCTACCTTCTCTTATATTGGATACTGTGTAGTATACATAAAGGCAAGGCGGTGATTATTCTCAACGATCGACAGGTATAAGTCTTCCAGCCCTTACCCAGTAGCTAGAACTAAAGATAGTAGAGCTCAAGAGACCATCATAGTTGGTCTTTATCCTTGGTCCATATACTGACAAAACATTTTACATTTCGTTAGCTCATCAAATGTGGTGATTTGAAAGAATTTAATGGATGATATTTTCATGTATAACGTATATTATTTTAGTTTGATGCTGAACGAATTTATCTACTTCACACACTTGTGAACATTGAACACAGCCATAGAGAATCATCCCCTACAGTGGCTTGAGTAATGTAGGCCATGGGAGGAGATGCTTATTTATCATTGTGTTTGTTGTCTACAAGTGCGCGAAGTCGATAAATTCGTGCAATGTCAACTTAATAACATACATTATCATGAAAATATTCTATTAAATTCTTTCAATTTCCTGCATTTGATGAACAAATGAAATTTAAAATATTTTGTCAGTATATGGACCAAAGAAAGAGACCAACTATGATAGTCTCTTGAGATTTTTTATTTTTACTATGCTAATCCGTTGATTTTTTGACAAGTAGTAATCCTTTTCTGACAAAAGCTCTATTCCTTTGATGACTACTTGTGTCAGAACTTCATTACCTATCATCAGACATTCCATAGGTAACCATTGATGGGACCCCAATCTGACAGATGGGTGTGACGAGATGGCTATACCTCTAAAAGGTACTCCTGTCAGAGATCTACTGAATATCTGTCACCTTTTCAACTGACAAAATGTCGTAAGAAGAATTTTTTGACAGATCGGTGACATAATAAGATTTCTATTTATGTGGCCAATTCTGATGGGTAGTGATGTTAGAATACTGACAGTTATCACGTTCGTCACCATTTCTAACATAAAAATCCTGATGAACAGATGTGTCATAGTTTTGACAAATGTCTGTTGAAAATCCAACAAATGACTGTCAGAATTTGGCCTCAAATGTACTACTGAGTGCTCCTATTTACCAAGTCATTGTAAGAAAATTCTACTTGAGGGAGGATGGAATCCCATTTTTCTCCATGTTCTTTAGTGAGACACCTAAATAGGTTCCCAAGTGACCTATTTACCACTTTGATTTGTCTATCAAACCGAAGATGGTATGTTGAGGCAAAGGACAAACTTGTACCTATTCTCTTCTAAAGAGTCCTCCAAAAATGTCCAAAAAATTTAGAATCCCTATCTAAAATGATGGGTAATGGTAAATCATGAAGTTTTACTACCTCCTTGAAGAAAATATCTACAATATGGGATGCATCGTGTGTAGTTGTACAAGGTAGAAAATGGGCCATTTTAGAGAATCTACCCACCACAAGATATATACTGTCATGACCCAATTTTTTTCTTGGAAGTCCTAAGACAAATTCCATGCTCACTGAACCCCATGGCTTACTTGGAATTGGTAAAGGAGTGTACAAACTTGCATTTGAACTATTCCCTTTATCCTTTTGATAAACCATGCACCCTTCAACAAATTTTTTGATGTTTGTATGCATCCTTGGCCATAAATAGAATCTATGAACAAGTTGAAGTATTTTGTCAATCCCATAATGTCCTAATAAAATTCCAAAATGCTTTTCCTTTACAATTTTTTCTCTCATTGAACATCTAGGGATGCAAAGTTGACTCCATTTGAATAGTAAACCTTCTTGCAAAATAAAATCAGAGAACTCCGTGTGGTATCTATCTCCCATTTCCATGCATACTTGATGGGATTCCTAGAAATATTCATCATCTTGGTACATATCCTTCAATGAATTTATCCCTATACTCTCCAATTAAATTTCCTTCACTGTCAAATTCCTTCTACTAAGGGAATCAATCACCTTATTGGCTATCCATTTCTTGTGCTTAATGGTAAAGGTGAAAGCTTTCAGATACTTCATCCACTTCATATGTTGACAGTTTAACTTCCCCTACCAGCTCAAAAAACTTAGGGCATGATTATCAATGTAAGTTAAAAATTCCTTGGGCAATAAATAATGTCTCCATTTTATTAGAGTCTGAATCATTGCATACATTTCTAGATCATATGTTGAGTATAAATTTTGTTTTGTTTCATTCATCTTTTCACTATAAAAGGCCATAACCCTTCCCTCTTAACTCAAAACCCCCCCTATAGCCCTGTTGCTTGCATCACATTCAATTGTGAAGACCTTGTAGATGTCTAGTAACACTAAGATGGGTTGATCTACTACCCTCTTCTTCAAATACTGAAAAGATTCATCTACCTCACTAGTCCAAGAAAATTGACATTTTCTACCTCCTTTTATGGTGTCAATCATAGGTGCACATACACCACTAAAGTTTTAATAAATTTCCTATAAAAGCTTGCAAGGCCATGAAAGCTCTTTACCTCACTTGTAGTTATAAGTGTTGGCCAATCAAGGATTGCATCCATTTTGGAGGGATCCATCTTGAGACTTCACTTGGAGAACACAAAGCTTGCAAGAAATATCAACTCTTCCTACAAGAAGACAAACTTTTCCAAATTTATCTTTAATTTTTCCTCATGCAATATTTTTAATACGAAATCCAAATGTGTTAAATGTTCATTCTTAGCCTTGCTAAAAATCAATATATCATCTAAATATACTACTACAAAATGATTTATGAAAGATTTTAGGACTTCATTCATGAGCCTCATGAATGTACTGGAGGCATTGGAAAGTCCAAATGGAATAACCAACCATTTATAAAGGCCTTCATTTTTTTTAAAATTTGTATTCCACTCATCTCCCCCTTGTATTCTTATTTGGTGGTATCAACGTTTTAAATCCACCTTGGAATAGTAGTTTTCCCCTCCTAGAAAATATAACAAATCCTCTATCCTTGGGATGGGAAACCTATATCTGATGGTAATCTTTTTTATGGATCTAGAGTCCATACACAATCTTCATGTCCCTTCCTTCTTTGGGGCCAAAAATGCAGGGACAACACAAAGACTTATACTCTTTCTTATGAATCCTTTGTCTAACAAATCTTGTATTTGTCTTGCAATCTCCTCATTATAATTTGGTGTCATCTTATAGGCTTCTTTGTTTGTAAATGTAGACCTAGGTATAATTTCAATGCAATGGCTAATATATCTATGGGGAAGCAATGTTTTTGGTATACTGCCTACAACTATCCCTTTGTATCTGTCCAATAATTTTTTCACCTCCTTGGGACCTACATCTCTTTCTTGTATCTTGTTCTCAGTCTTCTTCTTTACCACTTCATTGGGCTTCACTACTAGGGAAAAACATGGGGCATCCTTCTCTTTGATGGTCTTCATGAACTCTTTTTCATCCACTAGCATGACACTACTTACTATGTGTTTATCCTTACCATCATCGGGGAGTGGGGTCATAGAATAACTCACACCATCCTTAGTCATAGTATAGCCATTCTTTTTACCATCGTGTCGTGCACTAACATCATATTTCTAGGGTCTCCCTAGAAGTAAGTGACAAGTATCATCTTGGTCACATCACATAGTATTTTGTCCCTATATTCACTTAGTTAGAACTCTACCCAAGCTTGTTCATTTATTAGGGCTTGTTGTTCCTTGTTCAACTAGGAGACTTTGTAAGGATAAGGGTGTAGAATATTCTTCAAACCAAGCTTATTAACCATTTCTATTGATTCAAGACTATTTGTTGATCCTGAAACTACTATAGCCCTACAAAATTTTCCACTTACCTTGCATGTGATTTTGAAGAGATATTTTCTTTGTGGAGGATCCCTTGTGATCAACACCTTCAAGAGGGTCCTATTGAACATTAGGCGCTCACCTTGCTTTGGTCCTACAGGTCTTGAATTTGATTAAATTTTTTGATCATATTCTTCCTAGGCCAAATGGATCCTTGTTTCTCCTCCTTGACTAGTTAACCCTTGTTTCTTAGGACATCTAAAAGACTGGTGTCCAACCTAATTGCAAGTGAAACATCTTCCAATGAGCACATTTGATCCCCTACCTCCAAATCTTCCTCTTCTATTAGACCTTCTTCCTCTATAATTACCTATGTTACTTGACTCTCCTTGTGGTCTAGGAGTTTTTCCTCTTCCACAAAATCTACCTCTTCCTTTGAAGTTTCCACTTCTTCCTCTCTTTTGGTTATCTCCCTTCCTCTTTTGTTTTTCTTCTATCCTCAATGCCATTTGGAAACAATTATGAACTGTCTCAGGATTGAAGAGACTATGTTCATCCTTAATATTGTATTAGAGGCAATTCAAATACCTTTCCAACTTTTTCTTCTCACTTTCAGGTACTCTTTCCTTGAGGGACATCTTGTGAAATTCCTCCGTGTAGGTACTTATATATAAGTCATTTTGTCTTATATTTTGTAACTTCCTATGCATCATTACATCATAATCCTCTGGTACAAATTGATTCTTTATCTCTATAACCAATCTCTTCCATGAAGATATAGGATTTTTTCCTTCCTCCATTCTCTCATTCTACAAGAAGTTCCACCAACTAAGGACATAACCTTTCATCTTGGACTTGGCATTTCTCACCCTCTAGTTCTCTGGTGTCTTTCTCTACTCGGTATTTCCTTTCACTAAGTGGAGTGGTAAGATTGAATCCTCCTTAAGATACCTTATATTGGTCCATCGACCAAGTCTGAATGCTTATTTTTCCAATTTTCTTCATACCACATGAAACTGACCTATTTGGCTAGTATCCCTAAGGACTCGGTTTCTTCTAACAAATTTGCACTGTACCAAAAATTTTCCCCAAAAAAATTATATTTTCAAATACCCTTTATGGTTCTTGGTCAAAATCCAAAAGGTCAGATTATGACTTTCTTCCTGTACCCCCAAAGACTCAACAAAGGACAAAGACCTAATAGACCTACTTAGGACCAGTTTCCAAAGGAGGTCCTAAAAAATGGGTTTAAAGAATCACCACAACCACTTGGATATGATCCACTATCACCAAATACACTATTTCCATCATCCACTTGATTCTTACCACTCCTTTGGTATGACTATCTCCCACTTCTTCATAGTTCTAGACTAAACACATGAGCTTGTTTAGCCTAGGGCTTGGTGGAAAAATAACCAACCCACACACCTTTATCCTTCCCTTTAGTATTCTTAAATTACATCCCCCTAACTTTCATTCCACTGGGATTCATGGATTTTCCTTGGTGGGAGTGCAAGCGAGGGCTCCATATTTGATTGGTCCCTATAAACGAGGGTTTCTTGGACTGTTTCCACAACTCTCACAAAAAATCACAAAATTGGTTCAAACCAATTTCATCTAGACAAAAAGATAAAAAAATACACAAATCCATAAAATTTGCATCAATTCCAATCACCAATCATATCATACAGTATAAAAATCAGACAGTTTTACATAAAATTAGGGTTTCTTCATTCAAAATTCCACCAAACTTTGTATATCAATCAACTTATTCTTACCTCTGATCATGTATGATCAAAAGGGACCCAAATAGACCCTTCCTAATGATTACAAATATTTTCCAAATGGTTGTGACCATTGGTGACCGAATTACCACTTATTGAGCAACTTTTAAATGTTGCTTTACATCTTTTTAATCACTTAGCTAATTTATGTCTTTAAGACTCACTTTATGCCTAGACCTATCTCCAAGTCACCTAAAGACCTTATTACAACCATTAAAATACCCCTTGGCCTAATGAGACTCTGTTTATAAAACACCTTATAGCCTATTAGCTTACAAATAGGTCAGAGATTACATCATGGATGATCTCCACTGGATCAAATCTTTTATTCATATTTACTAATCCCTTTATTACATTGGGTTCATTGCACCACAATTCAAGAGATTCAAGTGAAAGGAATCCATCAAGCATTTTCAAGACTTATTCTTCTTCTTCTTCTTCTTCTTCTCTTTCTCAATCCAACATTGCAACAAACTACAACATTCATTATTCAAGGGTTTGGTCTCACGATTTCCTATTGGATTTTTTGGAGTCTAAACTATGCCATCAATAGTTGTGATCATCTCCAAAGAGGCATTGCATCATTAAGGTATAAGGTGATTTATGTTTTAGATCTAGATTACATTTCATCTTTTCTTATGTAATTTTAATTCAATTTCAATGTTAATTCCTATGCAAAGCTTAACCAAGGTAAGACCCTTTCCATAATGATTTTCCCCTTCTTTTTGTGTGCATGAATAGGTTTTTTGAGTTTTAGATCTAGATTTCAAGAGTTACAAAACTAGTTGCAGATCCTTTATAGATTTCATCAGAGTTGCAGCCTCTAGGAAAAGGTTGAATTTTATGGACAAGGTCAAATTTGTTTAACATTTTCATTTGGATCTAGAATGTTCATAGTCATTAGTTACAGGCATCAGAGTGCTAGATCCAAAACCATTTCTAATTCTGACAATATGGAAATAATCAAAACCTGATCTGAAGTTGAATCTTCCTTCCCTAGCATCAAGGTGAGTTCATTCCTCCTCTTTTCATCTTGCACTTACTTTTACATATCAAATCTATATTTATTTCTATCATTTACATATCATTCACATCACATAATCACACTTTATTTAATAAGAAATACCCAAATCCCCCTTTATCCTTTTTGGGTTATGCTAATCAGATTTGTTTAAGGGTGGGTTTGTATTCCAATGCATAATATTATTTTGTGAGTGATCTACATCCAATCATTTCTCACCATTTTATATTATATAATGAGTTAATTTTTAATTATGATTACTTTGAATAAAATTGAAGTTCCTATTATGTTGCTCCACACTATGTGTCAGTGTTTCCTTATCTTTTGGGGGCTCTTTCTCATTCATGATGGCATAATTTTAGGTGAGATCATACTTTGCAAGAAACATAATAGTCATATTTCTTCTCATTTTTCCCTCTACACTTGGGTGGAAAGGGTAGTATGTAAGTATTTCATCCTTCTCTCAAGGATCCACTTTTCCCTTAGTTAAGTGGAATTTGTTTATGTTGTGATATCCAATCTTACATAGCATTTTTTGTTTACAATAGGGATTCTATTTTATAAAATATTTATTTATCATTGATCATAACCTCTTCATTTCTCACAATTGTGTATCCATGGTAAAAAAAAATTCCCTTACTTGGGGGATAAAAGTGTGTCATCCTTCCTTAAGAATCCCTTTACCTAGCAATAGGGAAGGTTTGAATTCTTCCATTCTATGGATAAATGATCATTTTCACAATTTCCTTATCCTATTCTCAACATCATTCAAAATGACCCCTTTACACTTGTTGCATGGTATCTCTTTCCATTCATCCTTTCATTGACCTCATAAGAGATGTGACCTCTTTGGCTTGGACTAGGTGTTTCTTGAAGGATAATGGCTTGGTGTTAAAGGTTCATTATTATTGTTCTTCTTTTCCTTAAGATGTCAAAATAGTTCTTTTTACAATCTTAGAGGGGAAAGGCATATATGGCCTCTTTATTGCAAATAATCAATTTAATTTATGTATTTCAATAAGAGTACACTAGCATAATACAATTTTCTAGGGCTGGATCACTCTCCTTTGTACATTTTTTGTAGATTTTCTTTCATACAAATATTTCCTTGGATATCCTTAGGATCAATTGAACTATAACAACACAACTTTCTAGCCCCTTTGACATATCCTTTGCATAAATTTTTAGGATTGGATGACTAGCATAACACAATTTGCTAGACCATTTAGTAACTCATTTGCATAGATTTTTATGAGTTAATTAGTATGCGCTAAATCATCAACTACCTCTTTACATTCTCTTTATTAGGTGGAACTAGAATGACATAATTTTATAGACCATCCCCCCCCTCTCTCTCTCATGGATCACCTACCACAACACAATTGGATAGCCTATGTGATCCATGGTCATCTTTTCTCTCTCCTTATAATTATATAGAATAACACACTTTGTTATAATATTGGATCATGGAGTGTTATTTTATCTTTGATGTGTGCTCTTGATCTTATTATATGACCACTTGTGATTTTGCAATAAATTTCTCAGTGTGATACTATTTGATCAAGGAAATTGATTTGAATTGAAAATATTGCAAGGCATTGATTCAGGAAATTAATAAATTGATTCCGTCATTTGATAAATTGAAGAATGGGGGCCCATAGTCTAGGCGACCATTTTAGGGTGCATACATTTTCCCCTCTTTGACTAATGTGTGATCTTTATGGGAACACATGTAGTCAAAGAATGCAGTTGAAGCGTGAGATCGATTTGGGATCACAAAACAACCTAGATGTGTGATCGACGGATGGGAATACATCAGGACCAAGATAAGATGATTGGAAAAAGACAAGGTCAACACCCTTGTAAACAGGTAATTGACATGTCCAAGATAAGAATCTCAAGAAAGGTTTCCCCAAGTGGAGCAATTGATAGGATTGATAAAGTTGAATCAATGATTGAACACTAGTATAATTTGCACCTATTTTCGATAGACAATTGGTTAAATTTTCTACCAATATTGGTCGACTATCCGACCAATGGTTTGGTCGCTATTTTTTGAGTTGAATGTTTGACATATCATTGGAAACATAGAACATTTGACATGAATCTTGGTCAAAATTCACATCTGCTATCAGGAATTCATTAGTCAAACTGTCAACCAAAGTAGGTCGAAATCTTTAGACCTTTCAACCTTACTTGGTCGAAATATTTAGACCGTCTGATCAGGATGCAAAACCCACGATGACAAATTTTGACAGAAATTGGTCAAACTTTAGACCAATCTTTGTGAGGGTTTGGGCCAAAGGTCGTCGAAAGATTGACTAATAATGAAATGTCAAAAAAAAAAAACTAAAGATAAATATCCAGAGTAATCACCAATGACATCCTACTCAGTGATTAGTCTAGATATTTATCTTCAAGTGTTAATTTAAATTAATATATATCGCTGTGTTGGAAAAAGGAAGTGGGAAGGTGAACTTGTGTGGAATGGTTGTGGGAGTAATTACAAAGTTAGAGAACTCTATTTGATGTTTGAGTAGGACTGATTCCTTGAGTTGATTCCAAGTTTCTTGTTGAATCCTCAAGTTGAGTTGGCCTATTTAAGGTGATAGTAGAGGGCTTTGCATCAATAGCCTATAGAATTAGACCTTTATTTTAAATGCATTTAAAATTTAAAAAAAAATTACAAAACTGAACCAATGGCATGTTTAGAACAAAGAAATAGAATGATAATAATGTGTTGAAAATTATATTATATTTAATACACGCCAAAGGACCAAAGAGAGAGAGAGAGAGAGGAATGATGAGGATATTGATGCTCCACTTAGCCATTATGGTAACTCTCTCTCAAATATAGGAGAGAGAGAGAGAGAGAGAGAACTCTATTTGATCTTTGAGTAGGACTGATCCTTGACCTGAGTAGGATAGAATAGAATTTTTAGCATATTATTATCATTCTATTTATTTGTTGTAAACATTGCATTGGTTCAGTTTTGTAATTTTTTTTTTGTTAAATGTATTTAAAATAAAGGTCTAATTCTATAGATTGTTGATGCAGAGCCCTCTATTATCACCTTAAATAGGCCAACTCAACTTGAGGATTCAACAAGAAACTTGGAATCAACTCAAGGAATCAATCCTACTCAAAGATCAAATAGAGCTCTCTCTCTCTCTCTCTCTCTCTCCTACATTTGAGAGAGAGTTACATTTTAAGGATAAGAACACAAAAATAATAGAAAACATAAACACAAGAAATACTAGATTTATGTGGAACAACTTGTAAAAGGAAAAACCATGGAAAAGATTGCTCTCAAATATATGCAGTACACCAATTAAGGCAAGTTACAAGAAAGAATAACTACCAAAGAGACTATGAAGAATGATAAGAGAGAATAGATCCACCACTAATGTCCAACCCACTCATTTTTTTCAATACTATAGAAACTAAGATAAAGATATTTGTGAAGGTTTTATAGACGTAGGTTACCGAATCATCATCTCTGCACTGGTACTCAATTTGGAAACCCTCGTATGTATATAGCCACTCTAGAAAATCTCCACATCTAGAAAATCTCCACAAAAATCCCTTTTGGCCTCCACTGCATATACGTCTTCTCAGAATCTAAAAAGTTTGGCCCATCATTGATTCTCATCAATGTACCAATTTGGATAGTAAGTCTAATTTAATTTGTTTGTGGACTGAGACCTTAAATTATTGAGCTTCTCTTTGTTTTGAGAAGAGTATAACATTCTCTACTTAACAGGGCCAACCACGTGAAGGTGGAAGCTCATATGGCCCCTCCTAGGAGCCTCCTATGACCCTTTACAACATTTTAAGACCTCTAAGATGTAATCTTAGGGATCGTAAATGGTTGTAAAGGGTCATAAGGGGTCCTAGGACATAAGAGCTGAGAAACATAATTGTAGGCATCATGGTCACAATTTTTTAGAGACAACATAATTGAGTTGTATACGTAGATGATGTAGAGCAACTCCTGCACCTCCAATTCTAAGTTGACTACATCTATTTCTCATGAATATAAGTTCCTCCAACAGATGTATTCAACTTGGAATTAGAGGTGCAGAAGTTGCTTTGCATCGCTTGGGTACACAATTCAATTACATTGTCTCCAAAAAATTGTGACCATGATGCCTACAATTATGTTTCTCAGCTATTGTGAAATCTACATTTATGTTTCTCAGTTGTTGTGTTTATACCTTCTTCTCTCATTTCCTGGTGTAATTCCTCTTTAAGTATCCCCTTTCTCCTTTGCATACTAACCACTCAAACTTCTTTGACACTCAAACTTCAGCGAGACTTCATACCACACAACATTCGTACATTATGTTCAATGCGTTATTTATGTTCATAAATCAGCGTTGTGTACAAATCTGTAGACGATGCATGGTACGAAGCCTCGCTCAAGCTTGAAAATGATAGTTAATCCATATTCAAGGTCAAGGAATAAATGGAATAACAAAGAAAACACTATACGTTAAATCATGTGATTGATAGGAGATTGGGGCTCACCTGAGCCATAAACATGAAGAATTATTCTAAAAAAGATGTAAACCATACATATGCACACTTGAGGCAAAGAGAAGTTACGTCATATCCATATTAAAATATTAGTTACAATATGAAAATACTAAACTAACTAATTCCTGAGTTCATCTATGCATATGGTCGCAACAAAGATATGCGATTACAATATAGAGAAGGCATCGTAAAAATATAATTTCAGAATTTGCCCTAGCCTGACACGTTTTGCACTCAAATCCTTCATTGCGGATAAGTGGAGATGGGTGGATAGATGCAGATGAGTTTTCATTAACCCAGCTAAAGTATCCGCAGCCATTATTTCCCTATGATGCTGAGTCTACATTATTTCTTATATTATAATTAATAGTATTTACATTAGAAACATTAAATCTATATATATTAGCAACCTTTTTTCTATTTGGGCAGCACCAAAATTGTTGTCCAGGGTTGTTCGGTGTCCATGAAGTCTTCAACACACACTACCCACCACCACATTGATAGTTTGGCACATTGACAAGAGTCATCGAGCCTATATCAATAATGCACCGCACCATCGTTACTACATTTATTATTTTTATATGATTATTTTTATATGAAATACACCAAGGAGTACCATAAAAAATATTAACCATTTACAATAATGAAAATTAAACCTAAATCAAATAGCTCATTTTTTTATCAGCATGTGTAGTCACTGTGTATATGAAAAATGAAAGAAATATGAAGATGAAATAAAATAGTGAACAAAATAGTATTCCACATAGATTGAATGAAATATACCATCAAAAGAAGGTGACAAAATCCTATCATGAAGCATAGACATAGGAAATAAAAAAGGGACAAAAGACAAGAAATAAGAAAAATCATTACGACTATAGAAAAATCATTTATACTATAATAAAAAAAGAAACACCCTTTGTCAACAATTTTCAATATCATTAGGACTATAGAAAAATCAAGTTCTAGAAATGGATGGTTCTGATATTGCTTTGCCATTACAACAATTGAGCATTCATCATTTGGTACTTCTTGGTGTATTCCATTTAAGTTTTTCAGTTGCCATGTTTATGTGCATGTTATTTATGTGTTTGGCTTCTCCCCCTCGCAACGGATGCATCGATAGGTAATTGATTTGAAAGCATAATGATTTGACAGTCATTTTTCAGGATAGGCGTAATCATCCCGCCAACCTTAATTAGCAACATTTCTGATATATGTCAAGTACTTATAATCAGTATGCCCAAAAAATAGAGACTTAGTAGTGAAAGCATGTCCTTTGGTTTACTAGTTTACTTATAATTAGTATGTCCTTTGGTTTACTAGTTTAATCTAGTTTAAGAATGGTTTGTTTCATGTTTGAATGTACCATTGAATGAAGCTTGGCTATATTAAGTACAATCTTAAGAATCGTGACTCTTCAAATTCTCTTATTTCCTTCAGACCTCCAAACATGTGTACTTTGAGTAGCCCTCCAACAAATGGACTTGTGATGATTTTCACAATAGTACATGTGTAGGAGGACTACTCAAAGTACTGCTTAGGAAAATCTGAATGTTCATCACCTGTGTTGTTGTGCATATAAGAATTGATCATAGAAGGTATATGCTAGACCCAACAACAAATAGATTTGTGGTGCTTTTCAAAATAGTACATGTGTTGCTGGGTAAGATCCCAATAGCGCTCAGGAAAATATGCATGTTCATCACCTATGCATATGAAGTGGCTCTAATGGAAGATACAAAATTGTCAAAGTTGGAATGACAACTTTTACAACTTTTTGTGCAAAAAAATGCAAGAAGGGAACTAATGGGCAACTAGTTTGAAAGTTAGTTATAGGCATTTTCGTGCCCGTAGAAAACTATGCCCCCATGTCCCATGGGATGCCATGCCTCCTCCAATGTTTATGTCATATACCCTGTGGTAGTCAGACTGTGTGTCATGCCTGTGCAGAGAGTATTTATTACATAATTTTCAAAGATGATATGAAGATATTATATTTTATACTTAGCAAGATTTTAATATTAATATGCTTAGCAAGATCTTGCTAAGTATAAAATATAATCTTGATTATACATAATCTTGCTAAGTAAAAAAAAGGTGAATTTCATTTCTCATTTCATTATTTCATTTGCGAAAAAAAGAAGTAAGTCTGGTTCTCCAATGACCACAACTGATTTCATGTTGGTTGGATCAGTTGGAAGATTGTTTGGAGGTGGTTTTTAAACCTTGTCCAATCACATGATTGGCACAAGGAGATGATCTTCCAAGTAGCGTTGAATAAAACAAACCCAAAAAATATTCTAAGTAGATTTTTGTTATCATACTCTATTTGTTGCAAATAGGTAGATGGATTGTTCATTCCGCAAGTTCATTGTATGCATTGTTTATTCGAATCCATCTTAGTTTTGACTGTCATTTGATTTCAATTTTTAGTTACATTTACATAGTTGATTATGAACTAAACACATGGCTTGACTGTCATAGAAAACCCGATCATGTAATGGTTAGAGAGTTTTAATGTCACTGCAGGTTCATTTGCACATCCATAGTTCTTGTTAGAGTTCATTTAACTAGACTTTGCAAACATTATATTTTAAATTTGGTTCACTGATAGACCGGCTCAGGAAAATATATAGTCAGCTCTGTAATATAGGAACATTTCCAAGCATTACTTTTACTTGGTTATGCAAGAACTTTGTTGTTTTTGTTGTTTGTGATACCAAAAGAGTAACTGGTATTATGTAGACAGTGACTGGCCAGATTTTTCCTGAAAAGAAATTACAAAACTGAACCAATGGCATGTTTACAACAAAAAACAAATTACAAAACTGAACCAATGACATGTTAATTCACAAATTTTTTTACAAAACTGAACCAATGGCATGTTTACAACAAAGAAATAGAATGATAATAATATGCTGAAAATTCTATTCTGTTTAATACATGCCAAAGGACTAGTCCCAACAATTCTTAAACATACTTTATCTAATATGATGAATTCTTAATAAAGGTTTAGTCAATTTTTATAACTACTAGCACGAAGGAAGATTTGACCTAGCCAAATCTTCCTTGTACCACACAAACAACTGTGAATAACTATGTCTACTCCAACCTTAATTGTTTAAGAATTCATCATATCGGATAACGTATGTTTAAGAATTGTTGGGAGTTCTATTAGACCTTTGTTGTAAACATGTCATTGGTTCAATTTTGTAAAACTTTTTTTGTGTGTTAAATGCATTTAAATCGAACATTAAGCATAGTAATAATATGCTTAATCTATTAGTAAAATAGAAAACCCTGAGGTAGGAGAATTTCTTCTCATGAGGAAAGGAGGACCATTACCAACATCTTCACAAGAAGGTATATTTAAATCAAGATGTTTGGTCCAAGGCAAGGTATGTACTCTAATTATTGATTCAGGGCACATAGCAATTTGGTTTCAATTGATATGGTGTCTAAGTTGGGATTGGCATTAGTAGAACATCCTAACCCTTACAGTGCCACTTGGGTAAACCAAGAGTTGAATTTGAAGGTTAGTCAGAGGGCTCTTATCAATTTTTCAATTGGGGCCATATCATGATCAGGTTTGATGTGATGTCATATCTATGAATTATGGGCATATGATATTAGGTAGACCATGGCAATGTATGAGAAGGACAATTCATGATGGCTACTCAAATACATATATTGTTCACAAAGGCAAAGAGAAATTTTAGTTAATACCACTGACTTGCAGGGATAAAGACAAGATAATAATGTGTTTTGTGATACTATTCCTCCTCATAAGTAGGGAAACATTGTGGGTGATACAGGTTGGTATGGGCAGCAAGCATACAAAGATGGATTGACTAGGACAATTCTGAACAGTCCTAGAAATGTAGACTTTTGGGATTTGAACTATGTTCAAATAGGTACAGTCAAGTGTTCTATTGATGGGCAGCCAGTGAACAACCATGTTCAGATGTGGACAGACAGTGCCCCTGATA
Source organism: Chamaecyparis obtusa (assembly GCA_027943335.1). NCBI lineage: Eukaryota > Viridiplantae > Streptophyta > Pinopsida > Cupressales > Cupressaceae > Chamaecyparis > Chamaecyparis obtusa. The sequence goes on from BSBK01009006.1 coordinate 249,926, forward strand.
AGAATCACTTTACCTAAAGATTGTGCCATGTTCATAATTTTCGAGCTGTGTCCATTTGATTAATTCTCCAAATTTTGGTTGCACTCCTTGCATTGGTTGATATTTTCCTAATTATAGGGTTTGAATTTCACAACAGAAGGAAATCAATACTAAGATGAAATTTTGGTATGTAGGATCTGCATTGCCTATATACATTTGTGACCAAAGATATGGACTGATCTACAGTGCCTCCAAAGCTTCTACTCAAAATAATCTTCTCACCACTAAAAGACCATGCCCATTTTGATTCTCACTGTAGCTTTAAATTCTTTACCCTCTACTTAAATGATGAACATAGCACAAATGTTGAAGGATGTCAAGCATGACTAGGAATACAACAACAATATTACTCTCTTACATGTAGCAAAGACATAAAAAAGAATCTTCTCTCCACTCAAAGACCATGCAAGATTTTATTCTCCCAGTAGCTTTAAAATTATGTATCTTCCACTTAAATAAGGAAGATGGCACAATGTTGAAGAATCTCTATTGTGAGTTTAGAAAAGAACAACACTACTGCAATGCACGTAGCATAGGGATTCTATTAGTTTTGGCTAGAGGTGTAAGTTGAAATATTATTCAATTTGAATAGAATCTTTGAATAACTTCCAATAGCTACAACATGAATGGAGTGACTACATTAAAATTATTCCATATTAGGTTTTCCATGTAACGAGAATAGAATTCAAGATTAGAAGTATTAATTTAACAAGGTTCCAGAACGTGACTCTTAAGTGCTTCTAAAATCTACTGCAATTTACAATAGACCCACATTGGATATTTCATATCCTCTCTCAACGTGTTACATAAGGATTCTAATGCATTTGATCGCAATCTCATCATGATTTGTAATCCACAATGATCTAATATGTTAAAATTTCACTCCAATCGCCATTCCCATCCATGTACCCTTTGCTACATCCCATACATATGGTTCATGAAGCAGTATGCCGCTAAACTAAGCACTTGGTGGGAATTGAACCAGTGACCACTAGATGGGAATAAGCATTTTGGGCCCATAAACATAGTTCAAATATATAGCTGAATACAATAAAAGTGTAGGAACTAACTTACCTATTGAACACATGTAGTGGGAAAGTAGACCTCCATGGCCAAAATTCAAACATTCTTTGGATGTGAATCCATTTTCTTCTAGTAGGGATAAAGACAAGATAATAATGTGTTTTGGTGATACTATTCCTCTTCATTAGCAAGGAAACATTGCAGGTGATACAGGTTGGTATGGGCAGCAAGCATATAAACATGGATTGACTAGGACAATGCTGAACAATCTTAGAAATGTAGACTTTTGGGATTTGAACTATGTTCAAATAGGTATAGTCAAGTGTCCTATTGAAGGGCAGCCAGTAAACAACCATCTTCAAGTAAAGTGATACCTATGCTAAAACTGAGAAGTTCACCTCTTACCCCTCACTTATAGTTGTTCCTTTAAGGGAAGATTGTAGAGCCCAAATGATAGCCTTTAATTATATGTACTAAGTGTTACAATGGAAATGTAGGTCTATAGGAGATTATCAACATTGAGTATAGGTTTAATGAGTGGAAAAAGAAGATAGAGATCTTCAAGGAAAGTGTATCAAACATGAAACAAGCACAAAGAGAAGATAGAAAACACCATAACCATCATAGTCTTCTAGAGTCAACAACATCAATGATAAAGGGAAAATAAGAGGATAGTGTTTGCATGAACAAAGGCCCTAAATCATTAGATTTAAATGACTATCATGATGTTAAAGGACAACTACAAGACATTAATATGACAATCCAAGTGCATATGATATAGACCTTTTATCTAAAGACAAATCAAGTCTAACCGAAGAGATTAGAGGGTGATGGTTTTTTATTAATGATAGAGATATAGAAATAAAGTAGTCCTTTTGGAATAATGACTGTGAGGATGAATAATAGTGGGTGTAAGTCATGAAAATATGACAGTGGTGATAGAGATTACTAGAAAGGTTCAATTTTGAATCATAGTAAGGAAAGAATGATAGACACATAGATAATGAAAGGAAGAGTTCTTAGACACAGTTGAGTCAAAGACTATAAAATGGTTGATATGATGATCTCAATTGAAAAGACAAAGAAAAATGACAAAGCAATGTAAAGGGACCTACAAGATAGTCATACAACACATGAAAACTACTGCAGACAAGGTGAAAGGAACATCAATGTGACATTCCTCTCAAGGGTGTATCATGAAAGACATAACCTTTTATACTTCTTAATGTGACAGTTTCAAAAAGGACAGTTCTATTCAGTCACAAGACCGACTGTTTCATGACAGTCTTCTATAAATAGTGTGATGTCCCCATATTTAACCTGGTAACATAATAGCAACAAAACACATGTGGTCAAGGGGTGGTAGACCTTGAGCACCTCAAGATAGTTAGGAGATAGTGGAAAATTTTACATAGCAAGTAAGAGTTCAAGTAGATAGTTTTCATATTCTTTCCACAAATAGTCAATAAGCATCAAATGTATCAAGGAAAATCATGAATTCTTTCAATAAGATAATTTTCCTATTTAGCATCAAGGAGAACATCAAAGAAATGCAATATGAGAATGTGTTATGATCAAGGATGATAGATATTGAGTATCTCCATCAATCACTACCAAGCTCACATGTTATCAAGAATGACAATCTTGTGGATAGCCACCTTATCAACAAGGCATTTGATGATCACCTTGAAAACATGCCAAAGAATCTTCAGGACATAGTTGTAGAAGAGCAGGGTACTTTCACAAGGAAAGGCGTAGGGTAATGGAAGAGAGTTTTATTTTTGATGTTCGGAAGTGCATTTAATAGTGAGTCATTTGCCTCATACTTTGGAATATTAGTAAGTATTTAGCAGTAAGGAAGACTATTGCAGAAGTGGATAGAGGTGCAAGTTGCTTCCAAGTTATTTGATGCAGCGAAGGATATCTAGTTAAGATATTGGGATAGAGAAAAGGGATGCTTTTGACAGCACGCATGAGAGACCCATGATCGATCTCGTGAACTTGGATGATGTTGCAATCAGTTCTTGACTCATCCCAAAAGCACTTTGATAAGGATGAAGATGGTTCTATTTATACTCCTCTGTTCTTGTGTTTTTTCAACACAATGGCAAATCACCTGGGCATAACATGTCGATGTAGCAAGGTGGAAGCGTTGCAAGAAACATCAGAGGAGAAAATACAAAGGATTTTTAGCAAGGTGAAGGAGAAGGAGCATGTGACTATGGTGTCAATCCTAGGGGGCGACTTCTGGTCTGGTGGCCATGTCCATGATGGCATTCTAGTGGCAGAGTTGTTCTAGCCGATCATACAAATTTTCAGGGACCCTCTGCATGGTATGGGACTGGCCCATAGAATCGTGGTGGATGAAATATACCTAAAGGTGGTGGAGGAAATGGACAACATCAATACCCAACTAACAAGCAATGGTTTGCTGGGTTTCTTTGCATTGGAAGCTAAAGGAAAGAAGACATTGATGAAGAAGGTGTGGTCAACCTTCAAAGTGCGTGTTAAGGAATACGATCAGGTGAAGTTTGGAGCCTTTCTCCAAGAAAACAAGAAGCTCTTTCTAGAGGAGATAGGAGCAAGATTGCTAGAAATTGGTCAAGGAATAATGTATTTATTCCACTAATCACTTTTGGTTGTAATCTGGAGGTTCTTCCTCATATGTAATCTTTATTTTCAATGAATACAAAAAGGGTACTGCCCTAGGTAGAACTTATTTTTAAAAAAATGACAATCAACACTTACCAAATAGAACCGGAAAGTCCCATGATCACTTTACAAGTACTTCAAACCCTATTCTTGCCTGAGAAATTTTCAAAATTCAAACCCTATTCTGCCCAGTTTTATAAATATTACCTTGCAATAGGTATGGGCATGCAGGTAGAACTTTTTATGGCATGCAATAGGTATGGCCCTGGGAGACATGTATGCAAAATGTGGAACCATGGCCAAGGCCCACGTAAAGCTTTCAAACAAATGCAGTTGGCAGGTGTAAAGCCAAATGCTACAATCCTATGCATAAACCCGCAGAACATTTAAGGAAGCCCTTGTTCAATACATAGAAAAGCAAAGAAGAATGCATGAATTAATTATCCTCTACCACATACCTTATGTAAAGATTGAGCTCAAGCTCCTGCTGCTACCCCACGATGTCAAGTAGATTCGCACGCGCTGCTCTTCTTTTTTTCACAAATGAAATAATGAAATGAGAAATGAAATTCTCTTTTTTTATAAGTTATGCCCGTGTTTGTCAAAATTTTGACCACCACGGAATTTGTCACTGTTTCGACAAACATGGGCATAAATTTGTAAAAAAAAATGTTTTCCTTCTATAATCTGACCAAGCAAAACCTTCTTATTTTTTGGTCAAAAATTTTGGTAGAAAAACTAGGCCAAATGTACTAGTGTCACTAGGTTACAAGGTATTCTACTAGACATTCTGTCGATGTGGTGACTTAGCAATGGTCATGCATTGAGATAAATGGAAAAGGGGTGTTTTAACTAACCATTTTTTGACATTTAGAGCTTCTCGTTATATGCATGGTTGTGTTCTTTGAATTTTTTAAATAGAAAATGGAATTTGTTACAGTGCATCAACTCGACAATGGCAATTATGAGGAATTAATCATTTCAAGGATTGCAATGATGTCTATCAATATGGAAAGGTGATACCATGGAGATCAGCTGTTGAAGAACCATCATTAGAGACATAGGAGTGGAGGGCACATGGCACATGATCAATGAGCATAGGGAGGTCAGTTATCTGAAGGAGACTGAGGTCATTCAATACAACCAAAGAAGCTATCCTAAATATCTCCATAAAAAGGCACCATCATGTCATCTTGCAATGTTTTTGCAAGTTTTTTTTCCAAATGCGGTTGTTCAAGCATGGTTTTTTTATAGAAAAGGTTATGTTTGTCTATTGTAACATTTTTTGTCATTATCCTAGCAATCCAAATCTTGTTGCATCCTGGAATCATAATAGGATCTCAATATTTCTATGGATATATGTAGTTAAGAGATAATTGATTTAGAGATCTTTTCCAAGAGGAAAAAAGAGGTGAAAAAGAGAAATCGGATGCAAGACTTGGGTTGTGACTTTTTTTATAAGTTTAGTATACTTAGACTTTTTTTAATGTACTGAAAATGAAGGATATATCAATGAAAATATAGATTGATCCCCTTTCTGATATATGTTGTCTTTATGTGTTTTTTCTGAGTTCTTGTGGATTAGAATTGTAAGGCACTTCTGATTTGCCAATTTATTATGTAAATTGTGAAATGTGTTTTTAGGTTATTGTCAAGGGAAGTGTAATTCATGAGAATGATTTCAGAGGGTTTCAGAAGATGCATATGAATTTGATGATTATGTATTGAATTGTAGGAAGAGATATGCAAGGCATAACGATCTTTCATGGGTTTCAATTATTTTTAGTGATATATTTGAGTGAATGTATGTTTAGCAAGACTCTGTACCCTAGGATTAGGCACTCGTCAAGTTCTAGAATTGCAGAAAGCCTTAAAAAATAACTCAAATATTTACTTACAGTTTCTTTGTGTGAATGTTGAATATCTGTGTCAAAAGGCACAAATCCACTGTATGATTTTTTGAAAGAAGTAAATCAAATAGGTACACCTGCCTCATCATGTGGAGCTCGAAGTGCAAGAGGATCAATTCCTCGTTATGTTGGACTTTTACTTTCTAGATTTGGATTTGGGTTGTAGAGAGTCATAGGCATATTTTCTATATAGAAATCTGCAAGAAAAAGTACCAACAAGAATGACATATTCTATTTTTTTTATATTTAACCTCTGTTATATATAACAACATAGTTTCATATTATTTATTTCATTTCAAGGTTGATTCTAAATAGAGGTTCGACTGACAAAAAACCCTTTGTCCAACCTTATTTCTTATTTTTATGTGTAGGTATAGGCTATACAACAATCAAAATTAATTTGGAAAGTACAAGATATAACAAGAAGACTACAAATGTATTCAAGTAAAACTCTTTGGTAGAGAATTCCCTAGGCTATCTATTCTCAGAAATAAAACACCAAGGTGTTATGTTCGCTACAAATTTAATTCAAATTAAAAATGTAGGTTGCTACAACCTTCTAGATCCTATAAAAGTCATTATGACTTTTTTCTACTTTCTGTAAATTTTTACCTCCCACATCTTGTCAAAATTTTTTATTTATCCTTCTATACTTCATTATCATCAACATTGATTTCAAAACCCCAATCAGTGAAGGATCATTGACTCACTTGGATCTCAAGTACCACTTGAGCCTATTGAGACATATTCCTTCCAATTGTACATTGTGAAAAGGGGAGCAATCCACATTTTCTTACCTTTTTCTTATTGTACAATGTGTGTATATGTATGTATGTATGTTCATATACATATATACATACACATATTATGTATATGTAAACATATGTATGTGTATGTGAATGTGTATGTATGTATGCATGTACATATGTACTACTGTCATTTTATACATATTGATCACTTCAAACTATACTTTGTTCATCTTCTAATCTATTTCTCTTGTCCATAGCCTCTTGACCTTGGATGAAATCCATATCCAAATCTTATAGGTAGTAAATTAAGGATGAGATCTACAAAGCCTATACAAAATAAGCTTCAATAGTCTCACTAAAACCATTCACAAAAAATGCATCATTACATGAAGCACTAGTGCAATAGGCTTGTTTTTTGTTAGACATTTCATTAGAGCATATTGCAAGGATTTTTTCATTAGCTTTACATTTAGTTAGACACATTATCTTAATATATCAACACATACATCAAGAAAGGAGATACACATACATCTACATTTATTTAAGTCTTCTCTATTTTTCTTGTCTATAGTCTCTTGACCTTGGATGAAATCCATAGCCAAATATTATAGGTAAATTAGGGATGAGATCTACAAAGCCTATGCAAAATAAGCTTCAATGGTCTCACTAAAACCATTCATGAAAAATGCATCACTACATGAAGCACTAGTACAATAGGCTTGTTTTTGGTTTGACATTTCTTTAGAGCCAATTGCAAGGATTTTTTCATTAGCTTTACATTTAGTTAGAACACATTATCCCAATATATCAACACATACTAAAATTGTAGGACGTTTTGTATTTAAGTGTCTATTATATATGATTTGTACTAATTTAACTATCTATTTAATAAAAACATATAGCTCTAACAAAACCTCATTTAAAAAGTTATAAATTTAAAACTTTATTAATTTAAAAAACTAATACAAAATCCATATTCTTCAAAATCATCAACACAACATTATATTAATATAACCTTTGAATTCATCTTATTCACCTTAATTAAAACAAAATCATGATATATAATTAAGGTTTCATTTTCCTTACAAAATTTTATATAAAACAACTAATAGATATTGAATATACATTTCAAATTTCACGAACCTACCATATTTGCACGTTCTTAAACAATGTTTAGAAGCCTAGATAAATCATCTATATCCATTAAAATAGCTTCACAACCTGAAGTAAAAGTAGTATCCAATGAAGAGGGAAAACACACAAATGGGTGAGATAAAAGGAATCTATTCTCTTGTGGGGGTCTTTCTTTGATAAACCCTAACACTGTGAACATCACTAACCGACATATTTGCAAGTGCTTGTGGGGACAAATTAGGTGAGGAGAGAAGAAAAAAGTTCTTATTTTTTGGCAGCAACCATGACAAAAATGATAGATGCAACACTCCTAGACTCTTTCACCATGGAAGACGAACAAGTTAGTGTTGTTAATGCTTTATCTTCACTCTATTCTAGGGATGTAAAGTTCACTTTGGTCGAGATGCTCTAAAACTTTGTCAACATATGGAACAATGCATTCCTTACATCCGCATGCATTTACAAGGTATATTTGGTCACCAAATAAGACTACATATTGTCCTACACCATGCTTTGAAAAGGAAAGGAGCTCACTTGTTATCATTATTTTTAAGGATTCCCTATACAAGTACTACATTTGTCTTCACAAATCTAAAAGTTTGAAAACAACTAGAATCATAATTAGTGTGGCCTTTGAATGATTTAAGCACCCTTTTTCTTCATTATTTTATCACTTTGCTTTTGGTGGGTTAGAGTTGATGATAAATCCAAGTTATGTACTCTACATGGAGATCAAAGTTGGGCCCAAAGAATCATGTACTCTAGCTCATATGACCCTCTGGGACCACGAGAATCCATACACTTTTACAACTAACACCATTTTAATCAAAGGGGCTCAAGGAGGACTTGCTCCAAGTGAGTCAATTTATAGTTCTTTCATCAATCATAACAAGACAAGAAAGGATGCACATGTCATTTGTAGGGCCAAAACAGCCTCATGGCCCTAAATGTGAGCTACTAATCATTATAATGTGTTTGAATAGGAGAAGGAATCATGCTTGATCTCTAAGGAAGGGACAAGTTTTCTTTGTATTTTCCTACCATCCAAAGATGCCTCAAAACAGTGTTTAGGAGTTGAGATCTCATTTCATAGTTGTCAATTACTCTTTGCACGAGGCAGACAATAGAATAGTGCTAACGAATTTTCAATTGTATTAGAGAGGTCAAAACTTGCATATTAGAATACTAACTACAACTAAAGACAAACACAACATAGACATTCGTAGGAAAATTATCCTTGTCATGTTGTCATTCGGCAGATCGAGCTTATCGTTTTATCTACAGTTATATGCCTTCATTTATATTTTTTAATGTGAAGTGTATATATATAGTAATAGAGTTGGTAAATAGATGATACAATTGAATATCTGTTAGCAGTTGAGACAAATATTTAAAGTATTGAATTTATATTGTTGTGATTTAAGTTCATATTTTTGGTGAGTTTTTACATGTTTTTTTTAATCTTTTATTGTTTAATTTTTTTTAATAATTTGTAAATTTGTTTTATTAAGTATCATATTGTTGGTAAGTAGTCAAGTATTTGTATTAACTGGACTAGATGTCTATTTGATATATATTTGTGGACGAACAAAAATATAAAAAGGTATTGTTAAATGTTTGGAAACCCAATAGAAATGAATATGCACTTAGATTTTGAAACTGGGTTAAAGAGCAATCTCATGCCTTGAAAATTCCACTAGCTAAGGGCATAGAATGTGACGCTCAAGGTTTGGAAATGTCTTGATTTAGAATATATGTAAATTTGATCATACCCTATAAAATATCACGATGCATTGAACATAGTTGAAGGTAATGGGATTAAATCAATAAATTATATACTATTGAAGCTAAACACAATTGAAACTTTGACACTTATTGGAGCATGAGGATTGGTTATATTGAAAAATGCATTGGGATGGTGCTAGATTGTGAGGGTCATGTTCTCATAGGTAAACCACCTTGATAGGGCTAGTCTAATTGTCATGAGTGAACATCAAATATGTAAGTATCCTAAAAACAATTGATGCAAATTTAGACCATTTAAATATTCCAAATTTGACCCTTGAAATGCTCCAAGTTGAAGTTTTATTAGAATATTTTTCTTTTATTGTTGTAGTGTTGTAAATTGCATACCCTTGCAATTTTACCTATATTTTATGTCCACTTCGGTATTTATTCCATTTTTATTCTTTTGTAGGCTCATTTCATCCCTTGCATCAATATTTTTCCTTCTCAAGATTATTAGGATTCCTTTTTAGTGGTTACTTTTTGTTAGCCCTATTCTTATCTCATTTCTCACCATTTTTAGCATGAATTGTCTAGAAACTAGAACTTAGTGAAAACACCCATGTGTAGTGCCAACATCCTATGATAATTTGGCGTTCAAAGGTTGTTTTCAAGAAATCTTCCACTGTTCACCTTCTCAAGTCAATGCAATAGCTTGGCAATCTATATTTTCCCATCCTCTTCTCATTTTCTAAAATAGGACATCTACTTAACAAATATATTTTACTTGGTTCTTTTTCCCTTTCAAGCTAACACATCTTTATACAATTTGTTACATCTTGATACAAAAGTCTCACAACATTCTAATATAGCTATCTCTCTCTCATTAGCTTCATCAAGCCTTGAAGATAATATTTTTTATTGGCTTTGAGCTCCTTGGGATTGTCACATCAAAATTATCAATACATTTATCACTATTCTTATTTCTAGATGCACACTTAGAATAAAAACACAAATTATTGATCTATATTGGTTGTTGTAGAGGTGGAAACACTAAAGTAAGAATTTGCCTCGAACAAACCCCCAAACAATCTCAAACAATTTTCCTATTATTTATGCATACAAGTATTTTGAGGATATTTAGCCACACAGAGGTTTTCAAGTTCATTATTATTTGTATATTCATTAATATTATTTATATGAATCATATAAATCTTCTAATAGCTAATTTATATATGTTTCTATTGTATAATATTTGTTCTTGTTTTCTTGTTTCTAGGTTTTGTAGGTGTACCATCATAAATTGTAAGCACCCTATTGGTGTGTATAATTGTTGGAAACTACAATTGAAGCAATTGTTGTATTGTCATTGATGTCAAACCTTAATTGGTAAGACTATTGCTATCTAAGAAAGTACTATATCTATTTGTTTGTTGAGAAGGATTAGGGAAAAAGTTGATAACAATAGCACCTAAGGAAAGGTTGAGTTATCTTGATCCTTCAACGGGTACTTGATTATGTGGCACAATGATAAGATAATGTATTATTTATCTAAGTGAGAAGCAAGACTAAATAAGTAGGCTTAACCGAGCAGAAGTGAAGAAATCTAGTTTAAGCCGAGTGATGTTAGTGTCGACCGAGCCAGTATATGCCGAGTAAATTCAGTGTTGACCGAACATCAGTTTATTGCCAAGGAAGATAGTATTAGCTGAGGGAAATAGTTTCAAGTGATGACCGAGCTACACAGTGATGACTAAGGAGTTGAACACAGTATTGACCGAGCATCAATAATTTACATTTCAGGAAGAATTGAGATTCCTAGCTGACATGTTTGAATTATTGGATTATGTAAATCGTGTTAACTTTATTTATTGAATGTATGGAGCATTTAATGCACAATAAACCATTTTATTTTGATTCCATAAAGAGATTAGAGATTTTTCTAGAAGGATGGATGAAGAACATAATGTTGGAAGGATTTGATGAATTTGACCTAACCCTAACATCTACGAAGGAGATTAAGTGGCAAAAGATGGATCTACCTATCGAAGAGGTATTAAGGAAACCTAAGTGTGAGGTTGAAGCAGTATGCTATAGTTGTTGTTGTTATTGACTGAATAAGCATAAAAGGCTGAAGGAGAAGGAGTTATGATTGCTTGAAGGGATTTCCAAGTAGATCAGTGATGGAAATGGAAATGGATCTCAGTCAGTAAGCCAGTATATATATGTAAGAATTGGATCTGTTATTTGCAAAGTGAGTTGTATGTTTTCAGATCAAACACTGTTGTTACTTTCTAACCACTGTATAAGTTTAAATCCTTTAATCAAGGTTGACCTAATAGTCATTTTATAAATCTTTTAATCAAGGTTACATTCTAATGGAATGTACTTATGTCCTCTAACAAGGTGCACTCCTAACAAGGTGGTTGAAATCTTTTAACTGGGTCACACCTAGCAGTGTGTTTGTAAACCTTTGACAGGGTTGGCTTTTCACAAAGCTCACTTCAGAAGAGTGAAAATATTAGTAACATGTTACAAAGTGGTTTTTCCAAAATTGGGTTTTCACTATAAATCCTGGTGTTAATACTTGTGTGAATGTTTTGGTTTGAACATTTCTATGTTTTGCAAGTTAAATACTATTGGATAGTGGAATGCACTATTATATGTTTCTGGTATACATTCTGTAATGACCGAGTAGCTGCTAGTTGTTAAATCTGAGTTGTTGAAGTGTTTAAAAGTTTAATTTATACATCTAGACCTAAGAATAATTGATTCACCCCCCCCCCCCCCCCTCTCAGTTGTTCTAAATCATATTAACAATTGGTATCAAAGCTAGGTTGGTGCTTACAGAGAACAAGTTTAAAGGTACTTGAAGTAAATGATCAGGATGTATAAGAAGGAGGTACCGAAGTTGAATAAGGATAACTTCCCTACATGGCAGAGTCTGATGAAATTGCATCTAGCTAGTATTGGTGACTCAACGAAGTATTATGTTGAACATGACTATGTCACACCAGTTGTACCCTTGACTATCGAGGAGATGAGAGATAAAAAAGAAAACAACCAAGCAATGTTGGAGATTGCATCTGCCTTGAGCTATCCTGAATTTGAAGACATCAAAGATTGCACAAATGCAAAGAAAATGTGGTACACTCTTGAAAACATCTATGGTGGTGATGTGAATGTACTAAGGGAAAAAGTTGAAAGCCTGAGAGGTAAATTTTATGAAATGAAAATACAAGGTGAGAATATTGCTCAATATTGTGGTAGGATAAAAGAGGTTGTAAATGCTATTAGAGGAGCTAATGGAACTATTGATGATGAGATTGTTATTGGAAAAGTATTGAGAACTTTGCGTCCTATTTATGCCATCAAAATTTCAGCAGTTCAAGAATCTAGATGTAACCCTGGTAATGCTCTTACACTGGAAAGTCTTGTTGGTAAGCTTACTACTTTTGAGCTTTCTAATTATGATAGCTTCACTATTGCTAATGTTGAATCTGCATTCATTTACAAATGGTTCCGAATAAGTCTAAGAAAGAAAAAGAAAGATGCATCAGTGAGAGTGAAAGTGATAGTGACACTTCTGATGAAGAAATAGAGGATCTTGAAGCTCTTATGGCCAGAAGATTGAAAAGAGGAAAAGGAAAGTATAAAGGTAAACTCCCTATCATATATTTCTCATGTAACAAAGTTGTTCATCTAGCTGCAAGATGTCCTGACAGGGATGACAAGGATGAGGAAAGAGATAGCAAGCATAAAGATAAGAGATAAAATAGAGGTTACCAAAGGTACAAGGACTACAAAGATAAAGGTAAGAAATCCTGCTATATTGCTGAAGAAGAAACTGACACTGATAATGATGATTTTGAAATTGAAGTAGTCTATGTTGCTATGAAAGATGAGTTTGATGAAGATGAGAAAACTGCACTTGTATCCTATGTGAACAAAAATGATAAATGGATTATTGATAGTGGTTTCTCACACCACATGACTAGTGACAAAAGTAAGTTTGATACCCTAGATCATTGCAAAGGTAGAAGTATTAAGTTTGGTAATGATGCACCATGTCCTGTTAAGGGTTAAGGATTAATTAAGCTGACTAATAAGATCACTTTTGAAAATTCTTATTGGGTTGAAGGTCTTAACTATAATCTACTAAGTGTTGCACAGCTTAATAGCACTGGTTACCAAGTGGAATTTCATCACAGGAAGGCTAAAATATTTGATGCCACTGGTGAACTGATTGGAAGTGTAGAACATACAAGAGGTAATTTGTTCTATCTAGACCTATCTGAGGAGACATGTTTGATTGCACAACTTGATGATATATGGTTAAGACATAAGAGGCTATGTCATGTTAACTTTGATAATCTGGTAGATATTAGTAAAAAGAAGAAAGTGAGAGGACTATCGAGATTGAAGAAACTTGAAAATATAATGTGCAAACAATGTCAGTTGGGTAAGATGACAAAGTCTAGTTTCAAGAGTAAGACTTTTACTTCTGAAAATGTTTTAGATTTGGTTCATACTGACCTTTATGGACCTATGGGTGTACAAAGCTATTGTGGTGCTAGATACTTTATTTTTTTTGTTGATGATTATACTAGAATGATGACTATAATGTTTTTAAAAGGAAAATCTGATGCATTTCAGTTATTTAAGTGGTATTTGGCTAAGGTTGAAAAGGAGACAGGTAGGAACCTAAAGTGTCTAAGATCTGACTGAGGTGGAGAATTCATATCAAGTGAGTTCAATCTATTCTACAATGATAGAGGAATCAAGAGACAGATGTTTGCACCTAGAACACCTCCACAGAATGATATAGTAGAGAGGAGGAATAGATCTATCATGGATTGTGCAAGAACACTAATGATTGAGAAGAATGTTTCACAAAGGTATTGGAAAGAAGCTGTAAGAACAACTGTTTATACCTTAAACTGACTACAGATCAAAAAAGGTACAAATGTTACACCTTATGAATTATGGCACGTGTATGCACCTAATGTAAAATACTTTAGAATTTTTGGGAGCAAATGCTATATACTAAAAGAAGATAGGAATGGAAAGTTTGATGCTAAAAGTGATGAGGGCATATTCCTAGGTTATTCCACAAAGGGTAAAGCTTACAAGTGTTTGAACTCTAACACTAAAAAAATTGTGAAAAGTGTAAATGTGAAAGTTGATGAATATGCAGAGAAAAATGAACAGGAAAGCAAGAGAAAACCAAAAGATTACAGATCTTTTGTCTATATAGAAGAAGGAGAGGTAAGTGACACACTTGCACCTAATGCAGAGTCTTGGGTAATCAATGTCGAGCATCAGGGAAATGATTCGGAGTGACAGGAAGAAAATGCTGAGTGACAGGAGGATGTTGTCGAGTATCAGGAAGAGTTTGCTGAGCAATCAGAGGCTGAATCTGAAAATCTTATTGATGAACCTGAAGAGAAAGGAGAAAAGAAAGTAGAACCTGTTTTGGCATAGTATGTAAGGATACATCACAAGCCTGAACAAATCATTGGAGACAAAGAAACTGGAGTTCTGACCATAAGAAAGTTAAGAGATCCTACATGTTTATTGTGTGAATTTGACCCTAAGACAACAAGGGAGGCACTATAAAATGAAGACTGGATTCAAGCCATGAATGAGGAGATAGACCAAATAGAGAAGAATGATACCTGAAATTTGGTGCCGAGACTAAAAAACAAAAAAGGTCATTGGAACAAAATGGGTATTCAGAAACAAGCTTAATGAACATGGACAAATCACAAGGAACAAAACAAGGTTGGTATGCAAGGGCTATGCACAAGAAGAAGGAATAGACTATGGGGAGACATTTGCCCCTATAGAAAGATTAGGAGTGAAAACTCTACTTGCATATGCTGCCTACAGAGATTTAAAAGTATACCAAATGGATGTCAATTCTACATTTTTAAATGGTATATTAGAACAAGAAGTGTACATTAAACAACCTGAAGGATCTGTTGATCCAAACAAGAGACACATGGTTTGCAAACTGAATAAGGCATTGTATGGATTGAAGAAATCCCCTAGAGCATGGTATGAGAGGCTACACAATTACTTGATACAGATTGGATTCTCAACGACAAATGACACCAACAATCTATACATGAAAGATGAAGAAGGTAAAGGAATCTTGTTAGCTAATATTTTTGTAGATGATATCATATTTGGTGGACAAGATGCCTTGTGTAAGAAATTTTCAAATGAGATGCAAAGTGCATTTGAAATGTCAATGTTTTGGGAGATAAAATTCTTTGTTGGTTTACAAGTATATCAGATGGGGAAAGGTAATTTCTGTTAGGAATGGGAACACTGAGAGGGGGGGTGAATCAATGTTCACTATATTTTGAATTTTCACTTTAATCTTTATACTGAACTTAAATGCTTAAGTACTGAATTAAAAATTCACATAAACATGAAACATGAAATCAACACATGACACCAATATGGTTATAGGGAAACCCAAATACGTAAAAACCCCAGTGGGAATTGACACCCACTAATACTCTGCACTAGTGTTTTGTGATCCTTGTTAGAAGATCCTTAACCTTGTTAGGAGTTGCTTTACAATGCATTAAGTATAGTAGACCTTATTAAAGTTTGGACCCTATTAGGAGTCTTTTATAATAGTCCCTATTAGGGGAGAGGATGCACTATCCAAGAGCTCACTACTCAAGTGGTGAAGGCTATAGCCTTCTGATCTTAGATACACACTATATCTGCAAGATGAACTGTCACTGTGACACTGCTTGTCACATCGGTTCCTTTGATGTGCGGATGCTTTGACCTCTTGCAAATCTCTAATACATTTTATACTATCTTTGCACACTTTTGCTCTGCTTATCACAACTCTCTTTCAACTTCCATACCAAATACAATGGGCACATCTTATATTTATACACTCATACAAAATAAACAAATAGGTTGGCCCTATAACTTATTACAAGCAACACTTCCAAATGAATTAGCTTAAGCGTGCTTACAATTAAACATATAAACATGTCAAAAACCTAAATATAATGGGTGCATAGCCTTTACAAAATTACATTATAACCACAAACCAAAATACTAATTGTTGGCTTCATTCTCTATTCTTCACTAGTACACACTGACTATGCAACTTCAACTAACTATAGCTTTCTCATCCTTGCACATTTGATCATGCACTCTTAGACTAAGCATGAATATAGTCTAACCAACTTAACTTCTAGGGTGCACACCATAATTCTTCCATACACACACACGTTGATGCTCTGAGCTGTAGGAACTCTGTACACTATCTAGTCTTCAACACTTAACTGATTTTTGATCTTCTCATCAAGTGCACTGACTCCAAAATGCTATATGACTTTGTTTCCATAATGAAAACACTATATCAAGTCATATACATCAGTATAGACAACTTTCCAACAATCTCCCCCTTTTTCATTGATGGTAACAAAGGAATATGGCCAATTTGCTAACTATCCTTAATACAAAAAATGTTTTGTCATCTATACATATACTTATATCTCCCTATACATATTATGATCCATATTCTATACACAACTCCCCCTTTGACATTAATGACAAAGGTGTTACAAAAAACTTTATCTACACATACTCACTGAGGGAAAACATCGGGATATGCAATTTTTAGGTTCTAGATCTCCTTCTTCCAAAATGAGATCAAAGAGTTTACTATCTGGAGATGGGCACATAATGCATACTAAAGCTTCTCCATCTTCTTCAAGTCTGTGGAAGGACCTTGATCATAGATTATCATGGTGGCATCAATCTCCTTGATGTTCTGATTGAGGATGTCTAATGAGGGCGCACGAGCATTCCTCAACTGAGTCTATCTAGACCTTATTTTTGTCATCTCTTTCTCTACTTTCTCAATTTTGTCCAACTGACCTTAGTAGACATTGTTGCACATGTTCACATTAGTGGATGTGTCTTTCACTGAACTCTTCACCTATTCAATATAGCTTTTGCCTCTTTTATTTTCTTGAAATTAGCATTAGTAAGCTTTCCTTGATCCATGCATTCTGCAATGATTCTTCTTCCTTGATCTGCAAATTCTTTCAAGGATGCTTGACCAGTCTTGAGTGAATTCAAATCTAGTGAAAAGTTGCTCATCAACTCATTCAATCTCTTCTTCAGATACTTTTCTTCTGCAACTAGGGATGCAGATTCTTCAAGGCTTGAGAAATTACTTTTGAACCAAGAAATGATTGTACTTACTTCATCAACAGAGTGTACCTTAGACACTTTCTTGTCTGTAGGAAAAAAACTATTCAGTATGTTCACTAATTCCATAAGGAGAGGATTTCTCATTACTTGTTTCTCCTTTGCCTTCTCCATAGCTAGGACCCTAAACTTAATCAGGTCTTCTTCACTCCATGAGTCCAAACTGGATGTGTCAGGTGTCAAACTTGACAAAAATGCTAAGGAGGGAGTGATAGGAGTGTTGTCCATCACTTCTAGTATTACCTTGGCTAGATCAACAAAAGTTTCATCTTTCTCTTTTTCTTTTTCTTCTTCTTCTTATTTCTTTTCTTCCTCTTCCATTTTCTCTTCTTCTTTCTCATCTATTATATTTTCAATCAATACCTCTTCTTGATGAGTGGGAGGTGTGTTGTTGCATAAAATATTAGCTTCTTGTGTGCTCAAAAAAGCATCCTCAAACTTGTCCAATTCTATGTCAGTGGCCGCCATGGCTATCTCCACATTATCAATGATAATGGTGCTATCCTTGAGTGATTCTGACATGGATGCAAACTTGTCTGCCTTTGATTGTACTTCCACTATAGGCACTGAATCCTGAGGACCTATAGAATGTACTTTGATGGTCTCTAACCCTTTGGTAACCATTATGGGTACATTAGCTATGGGTGTAGGACTGATATCATCATTTTTACCCTGTTTATCTTTTGGATCATTAGTCTTCTCAATCTTTACCTTTTTCATCTTAGGATCATCAGACTTAGCTTCAACTATGGATGTGCTCTCAATTTCCAAATAAATATTTTCTTCCCTTTCTTTGTCTAGGTCTGCTTGTGTTACTCCATGAATTTTGAGTATCTCGGATGTTATCTTAGAGGCTTTCCTCTTAGTTGTTGTGCTGTTAAGTTTAGCATCTACTTCTCTGGTTTTCTCCTCATATGCTCCCCACCTAGGTTCATTATGATCTTTGGGGGCTGATAGTAGTACCTACGCATATGCTTCAAGGACCTATTCCTCTACCTCATAACCAAGTGGATGAATCTACTTAGTTCTTGGCTCAACAACTTCCATACAAGTTGTGTCTATCTCCACCATAAAACAAATTGTATCCTTGTACTTTTCCACAATGCTCTCTGGAATCCTATACCTCATTTTCATCTTGACCCTGAAGGTCTTCAATTCCAATGTTACATAATCTCTCAATGTACTCTCGGTGGATGGTTTGTTAGATATATGTGGCATGGTTGGAATGGACTTGTCCAAATACATATCTGATACTCTCCCAACTATATGAAGGTACATGTAAATGATTAAAGACCCAAACCTGAATATTTTGGTCTTATCATGCTTGATGGCCTTGATGTTATCAATCAACTACGCATGCAAGATCTCACACAATTTGAACTCCCCATCTTCCTTCACAAGTCTGATGGCTGCTAGAATTTTGTTCGCAGACACACTATTCACCTTACTGGTGTGATGGAACTTGTATCCAAGTATCATAGACATCAATTTCATGTTAGCTTTCTCAATAGGCTCAATTGTCATCCCGCACCTATCACTCCTTGACTTAAAAGTATGCTCAAGCATCTTTCTGACATCCTTGCCCATAGGAAGGACGATGCCTGTCCTAGAAAGGCCTATCATCTCATATATCAAGTCATTGGTGATTCTTATTGGCACATCACCTATCCAAAACAAATCATCATGAATTTTTCTCAATAAAATCTTTATCCATTCTGTCTCATAGAATTCATATGCCATAGCATAATCAACAATAGGGTGATCATTCTATTTAACATATTCATCCATGAATGTTTTGTCTAGTTTCAACATGGTATCCATGTGCACTCTTAACCTATCCAACCCTACTGGTTCTTTCTTGCAATAGACATATGCCCTAATATCCTCGACATGCATGATGCCCATAGGTGTTTAGGAGAAAGCTCTCTCTAAATCATCTAGGGTTGACTTAAATGGATGCTTCTTGAATACATATCTCTTCTTCTCAGTGACATCATAAACTATGGGAGTGTCCATGACTTACTTTTTTAATCACTTTCCAACTGATCTCTGAGATAATATGAAGACTTATGGATCGGCGCGATGAACTAGGGTTTCTGCAACTGACTAAATGCACTACAAATCACTGATAGATCAATCTCCAAGTCTTCACAACAACTTCCAAGGATCTTTCTACTCTTCAATCACTCTGAGTTTGAATGCAATGAGTAATCAAACAACTTTCTATGTACTTAAAGTGAAAATTCTGCCATTAATGCTTGTTGTGTAAACTAGGCTATTACTTAAACATTTCCAACTTTTGTTCTGTTAACAATCAGTATGTGCACTCTTGTACAAAGGTTCCTTTATACTCCAAAAGATTAAGTCCAAAGGCGCATACTCTAAGAGTGAGTATACCAGCCACGTAGGGGTCTAGAGCTAAATTAGCTCCCCCTATGACCCTGAGGGCCATTCATCTAGATGTAGAGGGTGCGTCCACTGTGGATGCATCCAATACATTCTCATCAAATTTTTCTTTCTTTCCTTTTGACCAAATCAAGCTCACATCCTCTGAGGATTTTACAAACTTGACTTCTCCTTCTCGATCCAAAACTGGTTCTTCGATCTTTTTAGGGCTTTCCTAACCTTGTGTCCTTGATCTACAGAACTTTGAGATATGTCCAACCTTGTTACAAGAGTGACAAATGACTAGAGGTCTTATATTCCTCAGTGCATTGACATGAGTCACCAATCTACATTGTCTCGCTGAGTGACCATTATAGTTACATATCCAACATGTAACATTCTGAGAACTTCTTGTGTTTGTCTTATTTTGATTTCTCTAATCATGCTGAATCTTTTTCTTCTTACTAGTCTTGCAATTCATCACTCTATGACCAAATTTATTGCATGAATAACAATAACCATTAAAAGGTCTTACCATTGTACAGTTCCTCACAATGTGTCCATGGTTGCTACAAGAAAAACAAGTGCGGTCTATAGGCTTGCACTCATTCTTAGGTGGTCCACCATTATCTTTGGTTTGATATTCAGTCTTTTCAACATCAGTAGAGTCCTTTTGTGAGTCCTTTCTTGCTCGTGTGTTCTCAATTTGATTATGTACTTCATTGTATCCAATACAGCTAGTGTCTCCTTTGGCTCTCCTTGCATACAACTGAGATTCTATCAAATCAAAATTGGTGTGTAATTTGTCAATATGATTCTTTGTTGCTTTCAATTCAGGCTCCAAGCTTTCTTTTCTATTCCTTAGCTCCAAGATTTCCAAGTTTTCTTGCCTTAGTTCTTCATTGAGTTGAAGGTTCTCTTTGATTTGTTCATTGTAGACTTCCTGATTGTTGATCATCTTATCATCAAATTCTTCAAGTAGTTCTTTCATAGATGTATTTTCTTCATTCAGCTTCTTGACCTTTGCTCCTAGATCACTGTTAGAGCATTCTTTCAAATCCTTTCTTAGCCTTTTGATAACCAACTATGCATCACTGAATTTTTATTTTAGTTCTTCAATTTCTCTTTCTGATTTGTCCAAGTCTTCAAGAGTAGCTTCAACATTTATTTTCAGATGTTTCATTTCTACTTTGTCCATGATCTCCTCAAGTGGTTAAACTTCTTTGCTAAGGACCAGAGCTCTGATACCAATTGTTAGGAATGGGAACACTGAGAGGGGGGGTGAATCAATGTTCATTGTATTTTGACTTTTCACTTTAATCTTTATATTGAAATTAAATGCTTAAGTACTAAATAAAAAATTCACATAAACATGAAACATGAAATCAACACATGACACCAATATAGTTATGGGGAAACCCAAATAGGTAAAAACCCCGGTGGGAATTGACACCCACTAATATTCTGCACTAGTGTTTTGTGATCCTTGTTAGAAGATCCTTAACCCTGTTAGGAGTTTCTTTACAATACATTAAGTATAGTAGACCTTGTTAAGGGTCAGACCCTATTAGGAGTCTTTTACAATAGTCCCTATTAGGGGAGAGGATGCACTATCCAAGATCTCACTACTCAAGTGGTGAAGGCTACAATCTTCTGATCTCAAATACACACTAAATCTGCAGGATGAACTGTCACTGTGACACTGCTTGTCAGATCAGTTCCTTTGATGCGCTGATGCTTTGACCTCTTGAAAAGCTCTAATACATCTTATACTATCTTTACACACTTCTTATCTTCTTATCACAACTCTCTTTCAACTTCCATACTAAATAAAATGGGTGCATCTTATATTTATACACTCATACAAAATAAATAACTAGGTTGGTCCTATAACTTATTACAAACAACACTTCCAAATGAATTGGCTTAAGTGTGCTTACAATTAAACATATAAACATGTCAGCAACCTAAATACAATGGGTGCATAGCCTTTACAACATTACATTATAACTGCAAACCAAAATACTAACTATCAACTTCATGCTTTGTTCTTCACTGGTACACACTGTCTATGCAACTTCAACTGATTGTAACTTTCTCATCCTTGCACATTTGATCATGCACTCTTAGAATAAGTATGAATATATTCTAACCAACTTAACTTCTAGGGTGCATACCATAATTCTTCTATATGAATGTACATTGATTCTCTGAGCTGTAGGAACTCTGTACACTGTCCAGTCTTCAACACTTAACTGATTTATGATCTTCTCATCAAGTGCGCTGACTCCAAACTACTATATGACTTTGTTGCCATAATGAAAACACTATATCAAGTCATATGCATTAGTATAGACAACTTTCCAACATTTTCATCACATAGTCTAAATATATTAAAGCGATGCTAAAAACCTTTGGTATGGAGGATTCAAGGCCAGTAAGTACACCCATGGCCACTAGACATAATTTGTCTAAAAATGATGATGCTGTTGAAGTAAACCAAACTTTGTATAGGTCCATGATTATAAATTTGCAATATAATGTTCATAGTAGACCAGATATTGCTCTAGCAGATGGGATTGTGGCAAGATTCTCTACCAATCCTAAGGAAACTCATATGATGGTTGTGAAGAGGATAATGAGATATTTGAAAGGGACTGTAGATTATGGACTGTACTACAAGAAGCATGAAATATTTGAATTGAGAGTCTATACTGATGCAGATTGGGTAGGAAATGTGGATGATAGAAAGAGTACTAGTGGTGGAGCTTTCTTTCTTGGATAGAGATTAGTTTCCTGGACAAGAAAGAAACAAAATTGCATTTCCCAATCTACAGCTGAAGCCGAGTATGTAGTTGTTGTAGTGAACTGTTCAAACTTGATATGGATAAAGAAATTGTTGATAGGCATGAAAGAAGAGATCACTGAACTAGTTGTCATCTACTGTGACAACACAAGTGCTATCAACATATCTAAGAACCCAATGATGCACAGAAAGACCAAACATATTTCCATCAAGTATCATTACTTGAGGGAAGTGGTACAAGATAAAGAGGTCATAATGGAATATGTGAATACAAAGGAACAACTAGAAGACATATTCACCAAAGCCTTACCTAAGGAAGCTCATGAATATCTGAGAGGTAAATCAGGGGTTCTTCCCCTCACTAAAGCTGCCTAGTCTAGCTAGAAGCACTGCATCAAATGCACTGCAAAGAGTATCTGACAAATTGATGCAGAAAATGTCACACTTTAGGAGCAGCCTAGAGTTGTGAAAAGTACAGTAAAGCTAATAATCATTCATAAGAAAAGATGACAGAGGGAGAAATATTGTTACTGAACTAAAAAGATGACATCTACATCTAAGAGATGCATGTTCTAGTTGCTACTTTGACATTATTGTCAAAGAAGGAGATCAGTAAGATGAAAACACATGGTGAGATTTCATGGAAGATCTAGTAAGAGAGAGATATTAAGAGGAAAGGAACACATAAAAGATTCAGTGGAAGTTACTATGTGGATGGTCAAGCAAGCAAGGCTAAGTGATTCAGAATTAGAATGAACCTAAGGATATTACAAATGTTTATGATGCAAAGACAAGTTTTGGATTGGTTGGTGAATCATGTGTTATTCATATGGTATTGCCATCAATGCCAAAGAGGGAGTTTGTTGGAAACTACAATTGAATCAATTGTTGTATTGTCATTGATGTCAAACCTTAACTGGTAAGACTATTGCTATCTAAGAAAGTACTATATCTATTTGTTTGTTGAGAAGGATTAGGGCAAGGGTGATAACAATAGCACCTAAGGAAAGGTTGAGTTATATTGATACTTTAATGGGTACTTGATTATGTGGCACAATGATAAGATAATGTATTGTTTATCTAAGTGAGAAGCAAGAATAAATAAGCAGGCTTAACCGAGAAGAAGTGAAGAAATCTAGTTTAATCCGAGTGATGTTAGTGTCAATCGAGCCAGTATATGTCGAGTAAATTCAGTGTTGACCGAACATCATTTTATTGCCAAGGAAGACAGTATTAGCTAAGGGAAATAGTTTCAAGTGATGGCCAAGCTACGCAGTGATGACCGAGGAGTTGAACACAGTATTGACCGAGCATCAATAATTTACATTTGAGGAAGAATTCAGATTCCTAGCCGACATGTTTGAGTTCTTGGATTATGTAAATCATGTTGACTATTTTTATTGAATGTATGGAGAAGTTAATACACAGTAAAACATTTTATTGTGATTCCATAAAGAGATTAGAGATGTTTCTAGAAGGATGGATGAAGAACATAATGTTGGAAGGATTTGATGAATCTGACCTAACCCTAAGATCTACGAAGGAGATTAAGTGGAGAAAGATGGATCTACCTATTGAAGAGGTATTAAGGAAACCTAAGTGTGAGTTTGAAGCAGTATGCTGGAGTTATTATTGTTATTGACTAAATAAGCAGAAAAGGCTAAAGGAGAAGGAGTTGTGATTTCTTGAAGGGATTTTCAAGCAGATCAGTGATGGAGATGGAAATGGATCTTAGTCAGTAAGCCAGCATATATATGTAATAATTGGATCTGTTATTTGCAAAGTGAGTTGTATGTTTTCAGATCAAACATTGTTGCTACTTTCTAACCATTGTATCAGTTTAAATCCTTTAATCAAGGTTGACCTAACATTCATTGTATAAATCCTTTAATCAAGGTTGCATTCTAATGGAATGTTCTTAAGTCCTCTAACAAGGTGCACTCCTAACAGGGTGGTTGAAATCCTTTAACCGGGTCACACCTGGAAGTGTGTTTGTAAACCTTTGATAGGGTTGGATTTTCATAGAGCTCACTTCAAAAGAGTGAAAATATCAGTAACATGTTACAAAGTAGTTTTTCCAAAATTGGGTTTTCACTATAAATCCTAGTGTTAATACTTGTGTGAATGTTTTGGTTTGAACATTTCTATGTTTTGCAAGTTAAATACTATTGGATAGTGGACTGCACTGTTATATGTTTCTGGTATACATTCTGTAATGACTGAGTAGCTATTGGTTGTTAAATCTAAGTTGTTGAAGTGTTTAAAAGTTTACTTTATACATCTGAAGTCTACCATTTGAAGTCTTTTTTTTATTCCTCCTGACCTTGAAATCACTTGTACCTCATAATCTACTACCTTCTAGTTATACAAGACCCATGTTGTAAATTTGAGCCCTAATTGGTGGGTATAGGATGACTAGGTGACCTATACCCAGGTATATGATTCCTAAGCAACCTATACCATGACATTTGAGCTAAAATTTTGATGGATGGCCTGTGTCAATAACTTGGTGAGATTTCTAGATTTGTGGTTGGTCCATGTTGGTTTTAACCCTCAAAATGTTGTGAGATGTATAAAAGCACCTTATCTATTCTTCTTTGGGTATCAGGTTCATAAGACAAGCATACATAATTATTATTTTATATCCAAGTATTCAATATCAAGTCTCAAATATACTTCAATCATTTCAAGGTGTTTCCAAGTCAATCTTCTCTATGGATCTAGCTTCTTTCCCTCATTGAAAGCCAAGAAAAGGATTTTTCCATCAAGGAAGAAGATCATATATTTATGCATCCATCCACATTACAGTTATTCAACTCTCTCTCTCTCTCTCTCTCTCTCTCTCTCTCTCCCCAATCAAGTATTGTAGAAAACTATATCATCTATTATATAAGGTTTTGTCTTTCATGATTTCCTTTTGGGTTTTTGTGTTAACTCAAAAGCTATTGCATTAACATATTTGACCAAATTAAAAGAAGTAATTGCATTTCCAAGGTATAACATACTTCAATTTTTTAGATTTATCATCTACTATATGACAACAAACTTTCATTTACTTTATTTCATTTCAAGTTTGATTCAAATAGGGGTTTGCCTAAGGAAAAACCCTCTTTAAAACCTTCTTCCCCATTTTTTCTATGTGCAGGAATAGGTGGTGACTAGGGTATATAGTGACTAGGAAACCTATACCTAGGTATAGGGTGACTAGGCAACCTATATCCAGGTATAGGGTGAAGTAGGAAACCTATACCCTCAAAAACAACCTCAGATTCTAACCACAATTTAGTATTGTAGTATAGTTTATGTTATTGGAAAGTGATGCTTTGGGAGCACTTGGAATCACTTAAGGGTTGTAATTTATGGCAACACTTATGCTAGAGTGATTGCATGCAGAGAGTTGTGGTAGTTGAGTCACAGTCATGAAAATGACTAAGTATAGAATCAGGATAACAGTATACTGTGGTATAGTTTTGATCAGCAAATATAATATATGATGTATTATGGCTTGCAAAGTTATTAGAAGAAATTTTGGAGTGTGTAAGACCTTTAGTTAAGCTTACATGTGTTTTGGTGAAGAGATCATGAAGATACAGTGATGTGAAGGTATACGAAGACAAAGAATTAGTGAAACAAGGCATACGAGAAATCATGATGATTGAGGCAAGGATAGTTGATATGGAAACGTGCTAAGTCAGATAAATGTTGTATATTGCCAACACTTTGGTAATATATGATCACTGACTCTATGTTTAGTATTTGCACAAGTATTTATTATGTTTTGTGTTGTATTATGAGAGCCGACTGGATGATAGAGTTTGTATAAGTATAGAGTATTTTGTGGAAGAGACAAGTGATTGTGGTGATGATGTGATGGATGTGAATTTGAGAGTAGAGAGAAGATGTGAGATCATTGTATGACAGAGCTATAATTGGAACCATCTAAGCATAGAAGATTCTTGTATTGTTCACCTTTTGAAGAACACTTTGTGACAGTATTCTGATTGTAAGAGTTGTAAGCTCACCACCTTTAACAATGTTTTTGTATACCCCTAATAGGATTTTGTATTCCTCTAGCAAGGAAATGTACTATGTAATACTCGGTTCCTAATAGGGATATTATATTTTAGTGAATAGTTGTGGGTACCATCCCCGTCGGGGTTTTCCCTTAGCCAGGGTTTCCTTGAGAACAAATAATGGTGTCATGATTTATGTGTTATATGTTATTTTCATTTTTGCATTCATATGGTTTATTTATAATTGGTTGAAGTTTAAATTAAAGTGTTGTAATACCGATTCACCCCCCCTCTCAGTATTACCTAATCCTAACAATAGGTATCATAGCAATTGGCCCTTGGAGGGAAATCCTGACAGCTTAAGGGATATCAAAATGGATTTAGAAAATTTGCAAGATAATTTTGAAGTAGCACTTGATGACTTGGACAAAGAGAAGGATGAGAATAGCGAATTGAAATTCAAACTAAGAAGAGCATAAGGTTTCATCAAGAAACTAAAGGAACAACTTAAAACTTCAAGAATTCAAAAACAAGACCTTATGGACAAGATCAAAGAGGATTCAGAAAATGACACATCAGACCAAGTAAAGAAGCTAGAGAAGGAAAAAGAACAAATCAATCTCCTAATGATTAAAGAGATTCAACATGAAAAGGATGCAAGATACAAAGTTAAGAGTTACTAAAAGAAGAAACCGAGCAGATAGGACAAATGAAGACTGAACTTGATCACTAAAAGGATAAGTTTCAGGAATTGGAGAAGTACAATAAGATCATAAAAGGAGAACTCACTCAATCCAAATTGCATATTCAGAAGTTGCATATGAGCAGTGATAAGATTGATGAACAAAGGGAAAGACAAAAACCTAAAGGAGACATGACTGGAGTTGGATTCAATGAAGTAGAATGTTCTAAGACTAATGAAGAAACAAATGAAGCAAAGACTGAAGAAAGACCTACTCTTGGGAGACCTAGAGATCAGACTAGACCTTTCAGAGGTAGATGCTTTGTATGCAACAAACTTGGACACATGAAAAGAGATTGCAAAGGTAACAGTTCTTTCAAACCTTTTTCTGGTTATTTTTATAACTATTATGATTATGGACATTAAAAAGAAGAATGTAGAAAACTTGATAAGTCTACATATAAACAAGACTACATCATAGAAGAGTCACCAGCCAAGATCACATGCCTCAAATGCAATAACTTTGAGAATACTGCAAGGTATTGTAAGCTACAAGTAAATCAAGATAGAAGGAGACCACCTACATGTTACAAATGCAATAACCTTGGACACATAGTAAAGTTTTGCAAATACAATAGAGAGGACAATAAAAGAGGACCAAGAGAACCAAGAGACCAAGAGGACGACCTACTATGGTTATAAGGAAGAATGTTGGTGGAAATGGTAAAAGTTTTACTGAGTACATGGATGAGTTTG
Source organism: Chamaecyparis obtusa (assembly GCA_027943335.1). Classification (NCBI taxonomy): domain Eukaryota; kingdom Viridiplantae; phylum Streptophyta; class Pinopsida; order Cupressales; family Cupressaceae; genus Chamaecyparis; species Chamaecyparis obtusa. The sequence continues at coordinate 278,056 of BSBK01009006.1, forward strand.
AGAATCATTTCAAAAAATCTACAAATGAAGAGGATGAGAAAGTGTGGAAGATAAAATAGTTCAATAAGGCATTGGTTCAGGGAGAGATAGTAGATGCTATTGTATCTTCGCATGATGATTTCATTGAGACATCGACCTATAAGGTTGCATGGCCTTAAGAGGAGCATTGTATGCAAATAATAGAATATATCCAGCCCTTGATTGTGTGGAATAAGATCATGCGAGATTAGGTATGGTATGTATAGACACTATAGAGTGTATTGTTGTGATCGCAGCACTTGGAGATTCATATTCCATGTTCACGAGATTTGTTTTGAATGGAAAACATTTGAAGTTGAGCTACTTGTGATTAATGCACTTACTCAACTTGTGAAGGATAAAAGAGCTTGAAGTATATCATTTCTGCACCTTTTGATAATCAGCGACCAAGAAGAGCACAGTTGTGAAGAATTTTCAGTCATCTAGTAGATATATTGTGTGATCGCTTGAAGCAAAGTTCAAGATTTAGTGTGTTAAAGGTATCTTGGCTTTATACTCTTTGAGAAGTTGTGGATGCACCCGTAATCTTTGATGTTGTGGATAGACATAGGTATAAATTCAAGAAACATCTATTTAAGTTTTGTGAAGATGATTCAGAAGGAGCATTTTTGCAAACACCTTAGGACATGTTGCATGTGGAGTTTATTAGGGCTTATATACATTGCAAGTATGAGATCATAGGAGATGTCAATATCTATAGTGAATTAGATGGAATGATAGAAGTAGATGGGAAAATGGTAGATGAGTTTAACCACCTGGAAGACCAATCTATTATCAAGCTAACCTTACTGAATGAGTTTCATGAAATTGAATGGTTCAAGATAATCCTAAGTAGAATATTTGACCAGATTATATGGATTGGAGAACAACAAGTTAAGATACGTGCTCAAATGATTCATGATATAACCGGATTGGATAATGATGGAGCCCTACCAATACCAAAGAAGAACATAAGAAATGGGTGGAAACCCTAATCCATTCTAAGTGGGACAAGAGAGCTATGATAGTTAATGACATCTATCAGCAAGATGTGAGGTTGGTAGCTATGATATTAGGTTATAAGTTGTTCTATTGTAGCAGGCCTAACTCAGTATCTGTTGGAGTTATTATGATGGCTTATAGAATCGTTAAGGAAAATAAGAAATACAATCTATGTGAAGTTCTTACACAATAGTTTTTGGAGAATGTGAAGGTTATAAAGAAACACAAGACTAAGGCATTCAGGTTTGGATCACTATTGGTTCATATGTACATCCACATTATACAAAAATTCCTTGGCATGCACCCTAGAGCATGGAAAGATGATGTACCTATTGGAATTCAAATTTCTAAAAGCTACCAAAGACTAGACAAGAATTGGGTAGATGGAGAACTGTTTTATATTACCAAAATCCTACAAAGGAAGATGAAGGAAAGATATAGGATACCTGAAGATCTAGTTGATAAGTATAAGGAAACTATATGTTTCATGGTTGAAACTAATTGTGTGTGCTTTGAGGTAGTTGAGCCTAGGAAGAAATGGTGTTACCCTATGGGGTATGAAGTCATTTCAAAGGTTCTACCTATGCAAGTAGTACATGTATTAGCAGCTGAAATAGACACTTCTAAAGAAAGATGGGGAACATATAGGGAAAAGTCTGAAAAGGTTAGAGAAGAATAGGAAAATGTGACAAGCAAGAGAAAGATTAATAAAATAGTTGAGGATATCATTGCTAAGGTAGGAATCACTAGGGAGAAACTGAAGAACATAAGGACAAAGATGACAGAAGCATCTTCCAGCATGTAAATTGATGTGCCTCCCCCTTCTGAAGTAGAAAAGATAGTAAGTCCTACACCAGACATAATTGATTTATCTCCTACACATGAGAAGACTACATAAGAAGTTGTGTCTGTGAGCACACCTAGGAGATCTACAAGATCTAGCAAGCCAAGCAGTCCTAAGAAGTAGAAGGAAGAAGCTGAGACCCAGAAGAAGGAAGAAGAGGTAACTGAGAAGGAAGAAGAAAAAGTAGTTCAAAAGAGGCCACAAGATTTATGAAAGCCAGACATTAAAATGTTACAAAAGAGAGTGATAAGAGATGGGAATTTGAAGACAATAAATAGATACTATGAAAGGTATGACCTTGAGAATCAAGAAATAATTAAAGACATAGTGATTGAGCACTTGTTAGTTTTCAAGGAAAAAATGTTATAGATAGAAGGAAGTATCCCTACAGAATTGTATAAAAAATTGGAGCTTAGAAAATAGTTGGCATAGTCCAAAGATGAGAACATAAGAAACAAGGCCATTGAGGACATGTTACATGTTGTCTCAATACAAGAAAGGGACAGAATCATCAAAGAATTGAAACCTTTGTTGAGGACCAAGGCTAGACTAGTAAAAATAATGGAAAGAAAGTATGACGAAGTCATAGAGGACACTCAAAAGGCACTAGATCAAATTATAATGAGTGATATGCCTAAGAAGACATCACCTCCCAAGGTTACCAAGCCTACACATTTTGGAATGGGAGAAAGTTCTAAAATAGATGATGTGTATGAGCAAGCAAGTGAAGTTAGCATGCAACCAGAATTCTTTGTCTCTGGTGTGCATGTGACCCTTGACACCTCACATGATGTAAATGACCCATTTTTAGACAAAGTGATGACAATTGAAGAAGAAGGACAAATAGAGGAAGAGCATACTAAGGAAAAATAGGAAGAGAAGGTACAGGAGAAGGAGATTCAGCAAGAAGAAAGGAAGGTAGAAGAGACTAGAGAAAAAAAAAGTAGTTGAGGTAAGAGTTGAGAAAAAGCAAGAATCGGACACCTCCTCTACTCTATTGTTGGAAAGTATGGCCAAACTAGTGAGTGTAGACATGGAGAGCATGGATGAGGATGAACTCATGAGGTTATCCTTCATGGATTTTTCTAAGGCAAAAGAAAGGTCACTTCAAAAAGGAGACAAAAGGGTAAAGGTGATTACTAGGACAGTGGAGATAGTGAACAAAATACTACCTACACCTATTATTTTTCAAGAGAACCTAGGCATGGCATTGGATAGCTTTGATAGTCACTTTGAGTCACTTCTGAAGACCGTAGAGGATAAGGCAAAGAAAAGTTTCTTGGAGAAGAAGTTGAATTTTTTTTGTTAATCCATCTCATGGGACTTGGACATTCTAAGAGAAACTACACTTAAAGTTAAGAGTTGTGTAACACAAGGAAGAAATATATATAGTCACTGCATAAATCATTGTAGACATGTCAAGAACATTGAAGATATCATAGCCAAGGACAGGGCTACACTTGACAGCTTGATGGACAGTTGTGAAACATCTTCACAAACTGTGGTAGAAATGGATAAACAGGCATCCAAGCTTTTGGATAAAATAAGTGTTCTAAATGCGGAGAAAGGGAGAGTAGTAGAAAATTTGGTTTGTTGAAGATTTTAATAACTCCTAAGCTATCAATGCTTGAAGCTCATCTCTCAGAGATGGAGAAAATAGAAAGATCAATGTCTATACCCACTGAGATGAAGGAAGTAGAAACAACATCTTATGCACTAAATGGACTGATCCATGTCAATGAAATTTTGATTAAGTCATGGGCTGAGGAAGTGAAGACCTTGGAAGATCCTTTCCAAGATATTCTAAATTTGGTGAGTAAGCACTAAAGTCTTTTTGTGCTTGAAAATTTTGAAATTTTGTAAGTACCTTTGCCATTGATGTTAAAGGGAGAGGAAGAGAAGAGAAAAAGTGAGAAGAAGAAAAAGATGTAAATTAAAAAAAAGAGAAAAAGAGAAAGAGAAGAAAAGATATATATATATATATATATATATATATATATATATATATAGAAGAGAGATAGTGCTTAGACACTTAGTCATTATTCACCAAGTGTTGCCATCACTGTCAAAGGGAGAGATTATTGGAAAGTTATATTTTGGGAGCACTAGGAATCACTTAAGGGTTGTCATTTATGGAAACACTTATGCTGGAGTGATCGCATGCAGAGAGTTTTGGTAGTTGAGTCACAGTCATGAAAATGACTAAGTATAGAATGAGGATAACAGTATACTGTGGTACAGTTTTGATTAGTGAAGATAATATATGATGTATTATTGATTGTGAAGTTAGTAGAAGGAATTTTGGAGTATGTAATACCTTTAGTTAAGGTCGCACGTGTTTTGGTGAAGAGATCAAGAAGATACAATGATGTGAAGGTATGCGAAGATAGAGAATCAGTGAAACAGGGCATATTAGCAGTCGTGATGATTGAGGAGAGGATAGTTGATATGGAAATGTGCTAAGTCAGATAAATGTTGTATATTGCTGGAACTTTGGTAATATATGATTTCTGACTCTATGTTTAGTATTTGTATAAGTATTTATTATGTTTTGTGTTGTATTTTGAGAGCCGACTAGATGGAAGATTTTGTATAAGTATAGAGTGTTTTGTGGAAGCAACAAGTGATTTTGACGATGATGTGATGGATGTGAATCTGAGAGTAGAGAGAAGATGCAAGATTAGTGTATGAAAGAGCTATAATTGAAACCATCTAAGCATAGTAGATGCTTGTATTATTCACCTTTTAAATAACACTTTGTGACAGTAGTCTAATTATAAGAGTTGTAAGCTCACCACCTTTAACAAGGTTTTTGTATACCTCTAATAGGGTTTTGTATTCCTCTAGCAAGAAAATGTACTATGTAATACTCATCTCCTAATAGGGCTAGATCTCCTAATAGAGATACTATATTTTAGTGCATAGTTGTGGGTACCATCCCCATTAGGGTTTTCCCTTTGCCAAGGTTTCCTTGAGAACAAATAATGGTGTCATGAGTTATGTGTTATATGTTCTTTTCATTTCTAAATTCATATGGTTTATTTATAATTGGTTGAATATTAAATTAAAGTGATGTAATACTGATTCACCCCCCCTCTCAGTATTACCTAATCCTAACATATGTTTTTGTTCATTACATGTGTCTTCTTGATCTTTGTTTATCCATTTCTATTGAATGTTATCATCTGACCCATTTAGTCCTCTATCTTGCATCATCCTATCATATTCCTCTAAATCAACTCCTCCTAATCATACACTTGTGAAGGATCATTGCACCCATTTAACTCTTGATTCCTACTTGAGCATGTTGGGTTATCTTTCTTTCTAGTGCACAATAGGGAAATAGGATTTATCCCCTTTTCTGTACCTCCTTTTTTCTAATTGTACAATAGGTTAGCTAAATTGAAAAGATGGTGTTGGAGCTCTAAATTTAGCTTCAATTTTAGAGTGACTAGTTTGAAAATTTCCTAAGGCTCAAATCACCCCCCCAAAAGACCTTTTAAAGGACCCTAGTTTGGATACAAGTGAAAAAGGGACTTGATGATTTTCATGAGATACCTCTTGGGACATGTGTCCCTTGACTATCATTTAGCATTTGTAGTGGGTTACAACTCTCAGAGTTTAGTTCTGATGTGTTTTGGAGATAGCCATTTGGAGGTCATTGCCCAAATTTGTATTCTTGCATCTATTCGGGTTTTACTGAATGACTTACTTTAGAGGTTTTTGTCTAATGCCCAGTTGATAGTCATGGCATAAGGAATGTTGTAGTATGTTTTAGGCATGAGATTGAATCTCCATGCCCATTTTAAGATTCCTATGAGTTTGTATGATCAGTTTACCAAGTCCTTTCTGTTTGCATTTTATTCAGTTTTTCTGAATGTGGAAATGCAGAATTTAAGTGGCCTACTTTGAGATCATACAAATTGCACCTTGTTCATGAATAGGAGAAATTGAATATTCCTCTATATTTTAAACATGGAAATGAGTCTCCTTGATGATTTTTGGATCATGACCAATCCATTGGACCACTTTTCTCAGTCAGTTCCAAATCCAATTTCTGCAAGTTTCACTGTTTTCAGTTCAGGGAGTTCTGAAGGGATGACTTTGAAGATTAATTCTTGATTTCCAGTTGACCATTTTGGAAATCTAATTGCAGCCTTGTTTTCTATATGTGAGAGTGAATCTACATCCAAGGTTTTAGACCATAAGGGTCCTATTTGATAGGTTTGTGAAGTCAGAACAAAAGGTGTTTTATGCATATGGCTAGTGATAACAGAATCGGCTTTGCAGAATGGCTACTTTCAGAAATTGGGAGCTTGTTGTCAGATGCTTGTTTTTAGATGAGAGTTATTTCCTTACATTCCTTGTATATCAATCTTCTACTAGGATCAGCAGTTGAGCCTTAGGTTATGATTTGATATTTTTAATGCATCTTTTTGAGAGGCAGTTCCCTGTGAAGTTAATTTGCATTTACAGAGCAAATTTAAATAGGTGATTTTGAGTTTTAAAATCTTTTACCCTATGTAAATTTGTGGAAATCCATCTGGAAGAGTGAATATTTGTAGTGCAAAGTTCATGTTTGCCAAGTGCTAGTATCAAGGGATATGTTTTGATCAATCTTTTAAGGGCCTGGCTGGAGGCAGTTTATTCAGTTTGGCGACTTGGCAAAGTAATGAAAATCCATAGTTTTTAATTGATCTGGCATTCTCCAAATCGGATCCAGATGTGGGAGTCGGCCATTCTGAGGTTTAGTTGTGTGAAAACAATTTTTTTTTTAGCCAAACCCACTTTGGGCCTAGCTTGCCTCATTATTTTAAAGGGCTATGTCATCTTCATTGCATGTTTGTGCACCATGTTTATTTTAGCATTGCTCATGCCTCTTCCTTCATTGAGCATTCCTTCATTTAGCCACACATTTCATTTAAAATATGTTGGGATACCCTCCATGCATTGTGCATACTCTTTATGGTGCCCCTTTGAACATATTTTATAAAACATTGTGCACCCCACCCGGTTTGTGCTAAGTATGTTTCTTTTTATGATGGCATCTACTTCCTCATGTTGTGAATACTTTCTCTTTCTGCCATACACATACTTTACCTCCTATATGTTGCACATGTCTTTCCATAAGGCTATGTGTGCCTTCCTTTTTACTATGTATGCTTTCCCCCAAAGCCAACACACACCTTTCAAAGAAGCAGCACACCCCTTCACAGAGGTTGCACGTACCTCCCAACAACCACCATTAGTGATCTCCTCTGTGCCCGCAACAAATTGAGAGCTACCGAATAGTATATGGGATCTGTCAAAGCATAAAAGTAGGCAAAAACCCATCTCTACATAAGTCAAAAGCCAGATACAATAACCTCTACCTGTGTAATGTTTTTATGTGTGAACAATAATGAAATAAAATTACTTAATGCACAGTCCTGTGGAGGTTTTGTGGGCACACTCCTTTGGTGCTTCTTGCAAGCCAAATGAAAAACACAAGATCCTTGCATGCATGCCAGGCTTGGTGCGCTAGCAAGGGGGTTGTTTTATTTGTGGAGTTATCCCACATTTTCCCAGTTGGGTGCACATGAGATTTTTAAAAGAAAAGATGCTCAGTAAATTGGTAAAGAGAAGAAAGGGAGTTAAGTGGAAGGGCCACCCAGGTTATGTGGATGCTAGCTAGACATGCAAGAGAATTTTTTAAAGAAAAATATTTAAATGTGAAAGTATTTAATCCCACATTGGTGGGGTGAGGAAATTGAAGAATTAGAGGATACTCTCCATGAGTGGGCATGGGTGATGCCTCGAGAAGCATTTCAGTGACTGAAAACAACTAAATTTTGTAGAGAGCTAGCATATAGGTGGCAATGGACACATGGTGGTCAAGTGCTGAATCATCAATTAGGGATGTAGTTAGTGAAAGGAATTGGAGATCTAGAGATGGTAGTTAGTTAACCATGTTTCTAGGTCACCAGATGCTAGCAGTCAAGTCTGATAGATTCGAAGATTCAAAGATGCCTTGGTCGCGTGATCTCTAGATGAACCTGCGATTAGTCTAAGCATTCAAAGATTCAGAGGTGGCAGTTAGTTAACAGCATCACTAGGTCACCAGATCATGACAGTTAAGTGGAAAAGCATTGGGAGATTCAAAGATTGAAGGAGGTCTCTAGATCTCTAGATAAACTCAGAGTTAATACCAGCATTTAGAGATATATAGATAAAGGCTTATCTCTAGATCTCTGGATGGAATCATAGTCAAGTGAAAGATTCAGAGATTTAGAGATAAAGACAGTCTCTGAATCTCCAAGTCAACCTTGACAAGACTAATCAAAATGAACAGCATATCAACGGTTGACACTTGGAAGAGATGGTGATGTGGTGCTAGTGATAGGGCGATGAGATGTAATGGTAGACCAATGGGATGATTCCACGTGGCATGTGGGCCCACATCAAGGTTTAAAGGGCCTAAGTAAAATTGAAAAAGATATCATAGTCAGACTATATGTTGAAATTCAAAAATTTAAATGACTTGGGCTGTACACGAAAATGTTGTCTGGAGGTTGAATTTTTATCAGAACATATAAGTGTTATATATCAACGGAAAGGGTGCGAGATGAGGGATTCAATGGTAGTAAAGGAAATTAGATTTGCCCAAGTGGGTGAAAATAGTAATGTCATTTGTATTTCAAAATCAGGTTTTAGTGAGGAAGAAGATATTTTGCAGAATGTATTGTTCTAGAAGGAGACAGATGTCAAGCAAATGTGTTTTAGGTCTCTTTCCCTTTTCCTTATACTCTAATCTTTTCCATTTTCTAAGGGTTCCAATTTCTCTGTAATTTCTCAGAGTTGGTTCCAAGAGTGGCTCCTTCTGTAAATACTACCCTCTTTTCTTTATACAAGGTGTTCTTCTTCCCTTTTGGTTCTCAGAGGAGAATATAATTTGTAATAGTTTGTCTTATGAATAAGATTTCAGCATTTTTCATACTGTTATCAAGTTGTCTCCATTTTGCTTCTTGAATCACATGGTTGAAACATCAAGGGTGTTTTGGTCTCTTCTATTGAAAGATCACAATAGATGTTATTTCAAGGGAATAACTGGGATTCAAGATTTGTCATCAGATATGTATGAGTTGGGATATCAAGGATATGTCGTATTTACCTTTCAATGGATGTTGATTAATGTATTGCTTATTTTAAGGTCTCTTCTAAGGGGAGGGTTAAATCCTTTAAATAGGTAGTTGTATATCTAGATACATAGGTGGATTCACAAGTAGAACTGGACCAATGATGTATGATTAATGTGAGGCATTATCATATTAGATTGTGTTGTCTTCTTATTTCATAGCCTTTTGTTGGTTCCTCAAACTGGACTATATGCTTTTAAAAAGAAACCAATACATCTATAGGGTTTTAGGATGGGTTAGATCCAAATATTGAGTTCTATGATGATTGGACCAACTATAGGGACAAGACTACCCTCTGCACTTCTGGCTCTAAAAAACCAAGGAGGGTACTCCTAATCCAGTAACAACAAGCCTTACTTCAACAATAATAGACTGGATTTAAATAAACATAGATAAATGATAAGAAAATACTAAATGATGCCCATTCAATCATTGATTCTCCATTATCACTAGATGGAACACAACTTTGCAAGTCACTATACTTTAAATAATTTTGACAAATTTATATCAAAATGTTAGGAATACAAATAGAACCTTTTCAAGCACTAATCTCTATAAAATAGCTCCACTGCTGGCTAGTCCCTTATCCATTGGGTGACACCCTCACTGCAATAATGTGATACATAAACAAATATATTGAACTTTGATGACCTTATCCTTTGAAAATGCTATCACCCTGTGGTGGTTTTTATCAAAGGAATCCTAAATTCACACTACTTATATCCTTATGTAAAACTTTAAGAATTTGTGCCATATCTAAAGCTTATTTAATCTAATCCTAGATCAGAGCTGAAGCATATTAACACATACAAAAAAAATATCCATGCAATGAATTTTGATAATTCATAACTCAAAGAGAAATACATAAAGGAGAGATATAAACTTTGGATTTTATTCAAAATGCTATATCAATATCATGTATACACAAAATGCTTTAAAATGCAAACTGTCTGGATATCTAACTTGAACTAGCAATATTGTTCTTTAAATTTTTTTTCCTAATATAGTCTATAGTATCCTAGACTCAAAACTTTTTAGTAAGAATGTCCAAGTTTCGGTCCTTACAAATTGATCCTGGTAATCCTTTTATAGTAATTAAGAATTGCATACAAGCTTCAAATCTTTCTTAGAAAAGACAACAAGGCCTAACTAGCTAAGACAAAAAACATAAATATAACACATTCTTGTTATATTTTTACAAAGTTGCTCGCTCATATGAGTGCCAAAAATTCAACAACTCCCAATGTTAGTTCAAAATATGCCAGGTGTAGCATCTGTTCTTATTTCAACTGTATGACATATTTTTTATTATATGCTTTTCTTTAAGTAGTTGCAGAAGTGCCACCTGCTGCAACTTCAGTGGATGTTTCTTCTTCTTTGGAAATCTACAAAGAATATGTTGCTTCCCAAGATGTGTAAATATCTTCACCTGGCCAATGGAAAGCCAACACTTCATCTCTCTGTGGTATCAGTTTGTTCCGATCAATAACCACCTAGTGTATCTCACTCCTTACATTAGTAAAATGTATTATGGAATCTTGTAATATTTTAATTATTTGTATGAAAGGAGTAGTGCTCTATGTATTCAAAATGGTGTTTATTCTCACTCATATGTCATCATCTATTTTCCCTAACCACTACTCCCTGTCCTTTATGGTTGCATCTGCCTTAACAAGATCGGGAAACATTTGAAAATTATTTTGGAAGTATCTTACCCTTGGGATCTCTTCTTTTCTCTTGAAATTTTCCCCCTTGATTTCAAATTCAAGTAGGTCTTTAACAAACCTATATGTATTTACCAGCTGGATATCCATAATTTTCTAATCTTTAATTAAAGAAAAGAAATATTTTAACTTATCTATCTTGGCAACCCATCTATCCAAAATCACATTTATAGTGGTCATTTCTTCTCTGAAAGATATCAAAATGTCAAATAATTGCTTAGAAATTCTTTAGCTTTCTTTTGGTTTCACATTTGTGACAAATTACAAAATTGTGTCCTTTAGTCTTTTCTCATATTTCAGCCTCTCCTTCTCTGATATATTTTCATCATCTATGGGAGAGGGTAGAGGGGAAGGGGGGTTTTCAATTATAGGGCTTGAAGAAGAAGGCTTAGCAAGGGAAGAATAAATTTTCAACTGCTCTGTTGTTTGGACTGGGCCCTATTTACCTAACCTTTTCTTCAAGTCTGCAATTATTTTATCTTTTTCATATACCCCTTGTCTCAGTTCCCCATAAGCTTTCAACACTATTTCCAGCCTCAATGTAAGTTCCTCTTTCTCCTTGGTTTCCTTTTTATCCACCTTTTGTGTAAGATGAGCTGTTGTCATTACCATACCTATTGCCTCAACCAAAGAAGTGTCAGTGACCCTTTTTACTATGAGGCTACTTGTAAGATCACCCTTGGTAATCTTTTTTCCTTTGCTATTCTCATTTTTCTTCAGGTACCACATGACCAAGGCTTGATGATCATCAGTGAAAGTGATTCCTTTCATAGCATGTTCTTCCTCCTCCTTGGTCTTATGAATTGGTGTTGTCTATTTTCTAACAACATCCAAGACCACTGCATCAGCAATGTCCCATTCCAGGAGGATAAGCACTCCTGAATTTCTTACCAATTCTCTCCCTTGTTCTGGAGTGATCTTTTCAAATCTCTCAATAATTTCCTTTCTCACCTCACTTTCTATGATCTTCAAATCCTTATTTGGATCTGTCTCTTGCCTCTTCTCACATGTTTCTTGGAACTGACTCATGTGTAACTTCTATAAAAATTGCATGAAGGCCCTAGCCTTTACAAAGGCATCATCTACTAAGAATTCATCACATGCCTATTTCATTATTGGATTTAGCTCTATACCTGCCATTTCTGCCACTATTAAATCTAGTTCAGGTTCCTTTGGTGGCTCTGGTACCTGTTGTAGCTCTAAATTTTGGGCAAAATTTGGAGTCCTATATAGTGATAAAACCCTAAAAGATGGCCTCTTAAAATCCATTCCCAATAATTATTGATGGAGTACATGAAATGGGATGAAAAAATTGTATTAATTTTCAATTAAAAGTTGAGAGATTAAGGAAGGAATCTTTGTGACAAGAACAATCAAAATTCTATGATCAAAGCCTTTAGAAAATGGTGGAATTTTGACCTGTTGCAAAGATGATGCTGAGAGAGGTTGAAGATGCTCGAATTTTAAAAATCTAAAAATGACTCAGTTCAAGAAATCAAATTTCCTATTTCCAATAGCAATCTTAGCTTTCCATGAGGTGTTTTGATTTTTGGACCAGACCCAAATCCAAAATTTAGGTAGTTATTTTTTAGTTAGTTTATTATTTTTTCAAAATAATTTGTAATAAGGGTTTGTCTTTTCACCCTAAAGAAACAACTTACTACCAATTCAGATATTTAGAATGTACCAGAATAAATAACCATTTCAGAGAAAACCATTTGTTCTAGTAGACATCAAGCCTTTGGATCTTAGAAGGTTTCAATGTAGTAATAATGAAGTATTTACAAATCTTTCACATAGGGTGCCTAAATTTTATGGAGATTATGATGAATCAGCTCTTGATCATTTGGATACTTTTCATATGTTCCTTGATGATTATGAGGTTGATACAAAAGATGATGCCATGAATTTATTTGCATGGTCATTAAAAAATAATGCAAGAGAGGCATATGAATCTTTACCTACACAAAGTATTTCATCTTGGAAAGAATTTGAACAATGGTTTCTATATGAATTCCATTATGCAAGTGAAGGAAATAAAATGTGTTATAAATAGGAAGAGGATCAACAATACATCTGGGAAGCTGAGCCTGTTAGAATAACTGAGAGGGGGGTCAATCAGTTATCTAGTGTCCCAATTCAAAATGGATAATTCAAAACTACTTCTTTAATTTCTGCTCATCGGTAAACAATAATAACTCTTTACTATCTATGCTTTTACCGATTACCAGTCTAATGCTAAATAGTTACCAATCAAATCTAACATGTAACATGTAAAGAATGATAACAAACAAATATCACAATCAACACATAACACAAGAGATTTAACGTGGAAACCTTGTAAAGGGAAAAACCATCTGGGACCGGCAACCCAAAATTGTTCACTCTTCTGAATTGAGGTCGGTTAAGACCCAACCCTGTTAAAGGTTACAAACACACTGTCAGGTGTGACCTTGTTAGAGGATTTTAGACTAGAAGTTATCATCCAACCAGTATTCACTATGGATTTGATAGGATAACAATGTTCATTCTATGAATGATACATCATAAGACTTTCAGAGTCCACTCGGTTAAGAGATTTTGACTATATACAATGGTTAAATATGCAACAGTAAATTACCTGCCCTAATACAACTTCAATTGTAGATTATAGATAACTGTTTAGTCCATACAAATCCTTCTGATCAATAATTCTCTTCAGATTTAATACTATATCAACTTACTGTCCGTCGGTAATTACTCTTTGTAGCTCGGTAATTGTTCTGCATCTCGGTTCTTGCTTAACCAGTATACATGAAAACCTTGTTCATGCGATATTCCTGCAGCTTCTTCTTCTGGCCTCTTTCATAAAGAAAAATATGTTCTCTTATATAGATGAGTAAATCATTTTCTTCTCCACCATCAGATTTTTCCGCTTAACCTCATTCATAGATTTTGCCACTTCAAACTTTCTTGGTACTTGTGTCAATAACCCATTTCAATCTTCTCCGTTAGATCTTCCCTGAATTTCGTCAGCCATCGATCTATGTATCAAACATTATTTGTTACCTCGATGTTATACTCTTGCCAGCTCATCAATCTTATCAACTAAAATAATCATTTAATAAATTCTATTTTTCTCGATTAACAAAGAAATGCATCGGTGAACACTGCTCGGTTAATACTGCGATCGGTATACACTACACTCCGTTAGTGTATACTAGAAATGCTTCATTTACCGACAACACTGCTTTGTGTCTTTCAGCTCTATACTTCATCATAGATGAATGAAACATAATAAAGTCAATATCATCAAGTCATAGACTCATCAACAAGTTACTCAATTTGTTCCTTCTCCTCATCTGTCATGTACATCTTTCCTCATGTAGATTTCTTTGTTCTTCATCTCCTTCACCTTTCTTTAGATGTCTCGGTATAGTAACTTACAAGATAAGTGTTGTCAAACTAGTTGACATCAATGACAACATAATACTGATTTAATCATATTACATATCTAATCATCAACTCCTTAATGATCTTTAATCATAGATTCTTCAATCAGATTCCAAATCAGTTGTAGTTCAACGATCTCTCCCTTTGGCATTGATGGCAACTCAAGTAATATGAAATGTACCATACACATACCAAACATATATTCTACAGCTTGTGAAAAAATTTTGTAAGTTGAATAGACTTAATATGTTTAATCACTACATTACTAAACTAGCATTAGATAATACAGCTTTACCATTTTGTAGTTGTGTTCTTTTCAGTTCTCTTGTTCCTGCTTCTGTTCTCTGTAACTGATCTTCAATACTCTATCTCATTCAGATTGTCTCTCCCTTAGATAATTCTCATCAGTGCTTGTTCCTTTTCATATCTTATTTATCTCTCCCCTTCTTAATTTCATATTGTTTATCTCTCCCTTTGACAGCAATGCCAAAGAAAAAAATGAACAAACAATTATGTCTTCCTCTGTATCTCTGAATACTGATATTCCAATCGGTTCAAGTTCTCAAACTTAATCACAACCTTGAACATGATTCAAAGTGTGAACTATGATACATCAACATGAATGATCTTCTGATAAAAGTAGGTTGATGCAACAACCAGATCATCTTATTGACTGATAGACAGGGGACGGACCCCAAGTCTAGTCCTCAAGTATTCAAATGTGTCCTTCGGTAGGGGTTTTGTAAAAATATCTACAAGTTTTTCTTTAGATGTAACAAATTCTAACTTTACTTGCTTCTCTTGCACTTGTTCTCTTAAGTAATGGTACTTAATAGATATATGCTTTGTCTTAGAGTGCATCACAGGATTTTTTGAAATATTAATAGCACTAGTGTTGTCACAATATATAATCACCGGGTCAGTGATTACCTCATTCATTCCTTCTAGCACTTGTTTGATATATGCAATGTTTGAATAGTTAGTAGCAGCAACAACATATTCTGTTTTAGCTTTAGACTGAGAAATACAAGCCCACTTTTTACTTGTCCATGTTACAAGTCTTTCAACAAAGAAAAATGCTCCTCTAGTGGTGCTTTTCCTATCATCCACATTTCCAGCCCAATCAGCATCGGTGTAAACTTTCAGTACAAACTTCCCTTCCTTAGAATACCATAATCCAAAATTCTCTTTTTTCTTAAGGTATCTTAAGATCCTTTTTGTAGCTATCATGTGTGATTCTCTAGAATTAACAAAAAATCTTGCAACAATTCCCACAGCATGTGCTATATCTGGTCTACTGTGAACTACATACATTAACTTACCAATCATGGATCAGTAGAGTGTCTGGTTTACCTCTATAGTGTCATCCTCCTTTGTTAATTTACATCCAGTAGCCATCAGTGTTCCCATAGGTTTAGCATCTTCCATGCCAAATGTCTTCAGTACTTCCTTTATGTATTTAGATCATGTGATCAATATCCCATCACTCTATTGAATCACTTGTAGTCCAAGAAAGAACTTAATCTCTTCAAACATAGACATTTCAAATTCCTTTTGCATTTCATCAGCAAATGCCTTGTAGACTAGATTTGAGCCTCCAAAAATAAAGTCATCAACAAATATTTCAGCAATGATAATAGTATCATCAGTATCACCTTTCACATATAGATTATTGTTTTCACTTGTTCTAACAAATCCAATACTTAACAAGTAAGTATGCAGTATTTCATACCATGCTCTCGGTGCTTGCTTCAATCCATATAAAGCCTTATGTAATCTACATACCATGTCTTTATTGTTGGGATCAACAAATCCTTCAGGTTGTTCAATGTAGACCTCTTCTTCAAGTATACCATTCAAAAATGCTAACTTCACATCTATTTGATAGACTTTGAATTTCTTATGTGTAGCATATGCAAGTAGCATTCTAACTCCTTCTAATCTAGCAACAGGTGCAAATATTTCACCATAGTCAATGCCTTCTTCCTATGCATAGCCCTTGCATACCAATCTTTCTTTATTTCTTGTGACTTCACCATTTTCATTCAATTTATTCATGTATATCCACTTAGTACCAATAACATTCTTATCTTTTGGTCGGGGTACTAAGGACCACATTTTTTTCTTCTTTATTTGATCTATTTCCTCCTTCATTGTATTAACCCATTCTTTATTCTCTAATGCAAATTTCATAGTTTTAGGTTCAAATTCACAAATTAAACATGTACCTTGTCTTGTTTTGCTTCTAGTTTGCATTCCAGCATGTCTGTCTCCAATGATTTGTGTTTCAGGATGATGTCTCCTGACAAAACTAGCCAAAACTTGGTTTCTCCTTTCTTTCTCATTCTACTCAAGGTCATTATTTTTCTCGGTAGCTCCTTCTTGTTCCTTGATTTGTGTTGTTTATTATCCTGCATTATTTCCCTGTTGACCGGTTGACACAGTTTGCGGTGTCAGTAGATACTCTAGATTTTCAATATAAGTGAATCTATCATAGTCTTCTGGTTCCTTTGTACTTTCCTCTATGTACTTGTCATCAAACTCATCAACACGAACATTAGTACTTTCAACTATCTTATTTGTAGCCTTATTCAAACATTTATATGCTTTACTTGTAGTGGAATATCCCAGAAATATTCCTTCATCTCCTTTAGAATCAAATTTTCCATTTCTCTCATCTTTCAAAATAAAGCATTTACTTCCAAAAATTCTGAAATAACTTATAGTAGGTTTGTGTCCAAACCATAGTTCATAAGGTGTTCGGTTGGAGTCCTTCTTCAGTTGTATTCGGTTAAGAACATACACAGCTGTACTGATAGCTTCCCTCCAATATGTTTGAGAAACATTCTTCTGTATCATCAATGTTCTAGCACAATCAATTATAGACCTGTTCCTCCTTTCAGCAATGCCATTTTGCTGAGGTGTCCTCGGTGCAGATACCTGCCTTTTGATTCCATGCTCATTACAAAAGTTAGTAAATTCATCAGAGATAAATTCACCTCCTCTATCAGATCTTAAACATTTTATTTCCTTTCTAGTTTCTTTCTCTACCTTAGCTTTATACCACTTAAACATTTTGAAAGCTTCAGATTTCTCTTTCAGGAACATAATAGTCATCAGTCTAGTATAGTCATCAACAAAAAGAATAAAATATCTATCACCAGAATAGCTCTGAGTTCTCATAGGACCACACAGATCGGTATGAAACAACTTAAGTATCTTCTTTGTTGAATAGTCTTTTCTTTTAAAACCAGACTTAGTCATCTTACCTTTCTGACATTCATGACACATGACAGGATCAGGTTTTGTCAAGTTAGGCAATCCTCTAACTCTTATCTTTATACTAATTTTGATCATGTTGTCAAAGTTCACATGGCATAACCTTATGCACCACAACCAAGCATCTTCATCCTTTATTAACAAACAAGAAGACTGATCCATATCAAGATAGAATAGATTACCTCTGGATTGTGTAATAGTTTCGACAAGTCTTCCTCCATCATCATAGATTTTTACCTTTTTTCTCTCAAAATCTAGTCGGTGGCTTGAATTGTTCAGCTGAGCCACACTTAACAAATTATAGTTTAATCCATCTACCCAATATGTATTTTCACATTGTAATATGTCATTGATCATTAGTGAGCCTTTACCTCTTACCATACAAGGTCCATCATTTCCCATTCTCACACATCCTCCATTATATTCAACAAGATGATCAAACTTCTCTACATCACCGGTCATATGATGTTTACGGCCACTGTCTATGATCCGTGTATCATTTTTGCTTACTTTAGAGATCAGTGATGTCTCTTCATGTTTCTCTTCCTCCTCTGAGTCATCTTTCATAGCAACAAATACAACTTCTATATCATCTTCAAAATCAGATTTAGTTTCAATATCTTCAGCTATGTAACATACCTTTTTGCCTTTTTCATCTTAGTTGTCTCTGTTGTAGTGTTGGTAGCCTCTTTTGACTCTTCTCCCATAGCTTCCTTTAGATCGGTCTTTGGATCTATCATCATCTTTCTTCTGAGGACATCTAGCAGTGATGTGACCAACTTCTTTACAATTAAAGCATGCTAAAGGTAGCTTACCTCTATACCTTCCTTTTCCTTTGGGCAATCTTCTAACCATAAGTGCTTCAAGTTCATCAAGTTCATCATTGGTATCGTCATCACTATCACAATTCTTATTATTCCTGCTAGACTTTCCAATCTTCAAAGAAGTCATGAAAGCATATTCAACAGAAGGAACAACACTATTATCAAAATTGTTTAATTCAAAGGTTGTAAGTTTACCAATCAGAGTGTCAAGAGTAAGGTTGGATGTAGCTCTTGTTTCATGAATTGTAGAAATCCTGATTGCATAAATCGGTAGCAAAGTTCTGAGAATCTTGCTTATCATTGTTTCATCATCAATTACTCCATCAGATGCTCTAATAGCATGTACCACCTCTTTGAGTCTATTTGAATATTGGACAATGTTCTCACCTTCTTTCATTCTCATGTCATCAAATCTGCCTCTCATACTTTTAGCTTGGGCTCTTTTGACATTCAAATCTCCACTGTATATTTGTGCTAATTTATCCCACATTCCTTTGGTAGTCGTGCATGTCTTGATATCTTCAAATTCAACATCGATATAGGCAGCAACAAGTTCCATCATAGTAACATTGTGTTCATGCTTTTCCTTTAGTTGATTAATAGTTAAGGGACCAGTGGGCGGTTGCATGTAGCCATTCTCCATCAGCTCTAGTGCAGAATTCCCAATTCCAGATATGTGCAGCTTCATTCTGCTTTGCCATACTGCAAAGTTCTCTTTGTTTAGTTTCAGTGCTTCCCTCCTATAAATCTTGAGACCTTTATGCTTAAGTCCTTGAAACTCTGTTCCAAGCAACCAATGCTCTGATACCAATTGTTAGAATAACTGAGAGGGGGGTGAATCAGTTAATCCAGTGTCCCAATTCAAAATATATAATTCAAAACTACTTCTTTAATTTCTACTCGTCGTTAAACAATAATAACTCTTTACTATCTGTTCTTTTACTGATTACCAGTCTAATGCTAAATAGTTACCAATCAAATCTAACATCTAACATGTAAAGAATGATAACAAACAAATATCACAATCAACACATAACATAAGAGATTTAACGTGGAAACCTTGTAAAGGGAAAAACCACTTGGGACCGGCAACCCAAAATTGTTCACTCTTCTGAAGTGAGGTCGGTTAAGACCCAACCTTGTTAAAGGTTACAAACACACTGTCAGGTGTGACCTTGTTAGAGGATTTTAGACTAGAAGTTATCATCCAACCAGCATTAACTATGGGGTTGACAGGATAACAATGTTCATTCTATGAATGATACATCATAAGACTTTCAGAGTCCACTCGGTTAAGAGATTTTAACTATATACAATGGTTAAATATGTAACAGTAAATGACCTACCCTAATACAAATTCAATTGCAAATTAGAGATCAATTTTTAGTCCATACAAATCCTTCTGATCAATAATTCACTTCAGATTCAATACTATATCAACTTGCTGTCCGTCGGTAATTGCTCTTTGTAGCTCAGTAATTTTTTTGTAGCTCAATAATTGTTCTATAGCTTGGTAATTGTTCTGTAGCTTGGTTCTTGCTTAACCAGTATGATCATAATACATGAAAACCTTGTTCATGTGATATTCCTATAGCTTCTTCTTTCGGCCTCTTTCATGAATAAAAATATGTTCTCTTATATAGATGAGTAAATCATTTTATTCTCCACCATCAAATTTTGCCGCTTAACCTCATTCATAGATTTTTCTGCTTCAAAATTTCTTAGTACTTGTGTCAATAACAAATTTCAATCTTCTTCATTAGATCTTCCCTGAATTTTGTCAGTCGTCGATCTGTGTAACAAACATTATTTGTTACCTCGATGTTATACTCTTGCCAAATCATTAATCTTATTGGCTAAACTAATCATTTAATACATTATGTTCTACTCGGCTAACAAAGAAATGCGTCGATGAAAACTACTCGGTTAATACTATGATTGGTATACACTACACTCCATCGGTGTATACTAGAAATGCTTCATTTACCGACAACATTGCTTTGTGTCTTTTAGCTCTATACTTCATCATAGATGAATGCAACATAATAAATTCAATATCATCAAGTCATAGACTCATCAACAAGTTACTCAATGTGTTCCTTCTCCTCATCTGTCATGTACATCTTTCCTCATGTAGATTTCTCTATTCTTCATCTCCTTCACCTTTCTTCAGATGTCTCGGTATAGTAACTTACAAGATAAGTGTTTTCAAACTCGTTGACATCAATGACAACATAATACTGATTTAATCATATTACATATCTAATCATCAACTCCTTAATGATCTTTAATCATAGATTCTTCAATCAGATTCCAAATTAGTTGTAGTTCAACAGATCCTTGTATGTCTCCCTTGGATGAATTTTTAAATATTGAAAGACAAGAAGGTGATAGATGCAGTGTGAAATCTACATGAGTACAAAGCTCTAATGAAGTTCTAGATCTAGATGAAGAAAATAATAAATCCAACCATGGACTTGCATCTCGAATAATCAAACATGTACTTTGTAATTATATATTAAAGGATAACATCAGAGAAAAGAATACAATAAATCCAGTTATTGATTTATGTGTGGCTGACTCTTGTGACAATAGGACCTATGAAATAGAAGTAGATAATATAAATAAAATGAATGAGGAAGAATATTTTATCAGTACAGAACAAATTTTAGATTTGTTGGATAAGGAATATCAAAGGCATATACACAAAAATAACTCAAAATTTTTTCCAATTCACAAGGATAAAAAAATTGATGATACACCAGAAGATAAGCCTGATGAAAGAGACACCTATCTTGTTGATGAAGTATATGATTCTAAAAAGGATGAATTTAGTAGAGAGGAAGATGAAGATGTTTCTAAATTATCTGTGTTCCTGAATCCATTGTTTGAAGAGGAAGAAGATGAATATATGTCTGAGTTCTCTATGTTCTTGAATCCATTATTTGAAGAGAATCTTCTATGTAATCAAATCCATTGACATCATGATGAAGATAACAAGCCTACTAATAATTTTGAGGATGATGAAACTCAAAATATGTGTGGAGAAGTGTATTCAAGAGCTGAGAAATCTTCCAGTTCATCCTATGAACAGAAGTTGTATCAAACATGTGAAGGTAATATGGTATCAGCCAGGCATAATGAGGAGAATGTGTTGAGGAATAGTGCTGAAAGTTTTCCAAATATCCTATCTAATCAAATTCTTGATAAAACTATAGTAATTTCTCCTAAATATGAGTTATCTTCAAAACCATTTTATGATGAGAAACAATATATGGAGTATAAAGACAAATAAAATTATGAGCAAGAAATTATCCAAGTAATGAAATTTTGTTTTGATATAACTGGTCTAATGCATAGAGATCCTTCATTCAGCAAAAATCATGATGCACTTAATGATTCCTCAAAGATGAAAAAAGAGTCAAATACCAAGGACCGCATCGATGAAATAGTGTGAATTGTCTATAAGGAAGATGCACCCAATGTAGCAAGGAGAGAGTTATTGCATGATCAAAATCAATTGTTCGATAGAGGAAAAGATCAATATTAAATTTTGGGGGGCCTGGGGCCACCCAATTTTACTTTGCATCAAATTAAGTATGGATACTTGGTCTACTTCTCTAGAGATGGTTGGAATCTCTCTATGCTCACAAAGAGCATACGTCCCCAGAAAGAGCCTATTGGAGCTCTAAATTTTGGGAAAAATTTGGAGTCCTATATAGTGATAAAACCCTAAAAGATGGCCTCTTAAAATCCATGCCCAATAATTATTGATGGAGTACATGAAATGGGATGAAAAAATAGTATTAATTTTCAATTAAAAGTTGAGAGATTAAGGAAGGAATCTCTATGACAAGAACAATCAAAATTCTATGATCAGCCTTTAGAAAATGCTGGGATTTCAACCTCCTGCAAAGATGATGTTGAGAGAGGCTGAAGATGCTCAAATTTTAAAAATCTAAAAATGACCCAGTTCAGGAAATCATATTTCCTATTTTGAGCAAAAATATTAGTTTTCCATGAGGTGTTTTGATTTTTCAACTAGACCCAAATCCAAAATTTAGGTAGTTATTTTTTAGTTAGTTTATTATTTTTTCAAAATAATTTGTAATAAGGGTGTGTCTTTTCACCCTAAAGAGGTGTGAAAGCCACTCAAACATGTATATATACATAATTTAAAATGAAAAGATTAAAAAATACAAGATATATTTTGATAGAATAGAATTTCATAAACAATTGCAACTATGAACTCTTATGTACCATTTTTTCAACATCAATAAAGATAAGTACTCTTCTTTTTATTTGTGGTTATAAGCTATATGTTTTCAATTAGTCTTTCAAATATTCTATTAAATAGAATGTTTCACTGTGTTGAATTCCCTAAGTATCATAATTCAAAATTAATATATACAACTTGAATATCAATTGTATGATCTATGAACCTACCATTGTTCTTATTGGTCTCTTAATTTGAGTTAAACTTGATAGGATTACTTGTGTAAATTGATTTGAATTGTGAATCAAGAGGAAACCTCTAAAATGATGGTCTTTTCTTATTAAAGAAAGTTTTTAAAACCATCTCTGATCATACGTAGGATTGAAAGTTTTTACTCTATAGCCCAAGTATTTAGAAGGCACTGATCTAACTATTATTTGGAAATTGTCATTTTGTTCATACTTTGTGGTTTGTAGATTATATAATCATTATTTCAAAAACATTTGTTTTGAGTCCTTAGTTTAATCCACTTTAGTCAAGATTTATAGAGTAGAGATTATTAGGAGATTTTTGATTTCCTCAAAGGATCATTAACCACCTTTGGAGTAACTTTGTTTCATGTATGCAATTGAGAAACACAGAGAATTCGTTAGTTCAAAAGAGAATTTAGGCCTACCAGCCTTGGCTTGATTAAGCCAAAATTGTAGAGGTATCATTATACCTGTCAGTTGGCCAAAATAAAATCCATCATTTTTGGGCACCAACAACACCCCCTCATTTATCTCCTCATAGGTCATAAAAATTTGACCTAGAGCTCCTAATTGTTGTACTTGTTTTGTAACCTCTTGATAATCCATGATGTTTAGAGGTAATTGGGATGGAGATTAATCCTCTTCAACATGTACAAGCCTCTCTTCTAATTTCTATTTCTTTGAGGGAGGTGGGGA
Source organism: Chamaecyparis obtusa (assembly GCA_027943335.1). Classification (NCBI taxonomy): domain Eukaryota; kingdom Viridiplantae; phylum Streptophyta; class Pinopsida; order Cupressales; family Cupressaceae; genus Chamaecyparis; species Chamaecyparis obtusa. The sequence goes on from BSBK01009006.1 coordinate 301,517, forward strand.
ATCAGGAATATCTTCAACTGGTTGATCCTGAGATGAGTCTGGAATTTCTACAACTTAATCATATTTTTCCACTTGCTGTGATGTGGAAGGGATATCTTCTTTTCTTTTTGTTTGCTCCTTCTTGTCTGGTCCTGGTACCACCACATTGTAACTAGTTTTCATTTGTTCCATGTATTTACCCAGGGCAATACTTTAGCAAATGCAGGTTTTCTCAAAATCAACCTAGCCTTCTTTGGATTTACTTTCATAATTTTCTACTTTTTCTCATTTAGGGTTTGGATAATACCCTCAAAGTGATTCATAAGAGTCTCCATTTTCTTCCCAAAAGGAGTGCTATCTTTTATGGGATCATATCTCTTGTCAAAATGTTGGACAAAGTCTAGTGTCTTCTTGTATACTAGCCATTTCTCCTTTCTAATCTCTTTTTCTTGTATGTTAGGGATATTTCTGATGATATCCTCTGGTAAATTAAAGATGTGATCTATGAAGGAGCATCTGACCTTCTTCTTAAACATTTCATTGTAAAAACCCTCTGGGTCTACTGTCCTAGCAACTAAGGTAGTCATATGATATGGTGACAAGACTTTATCCATATGATTCCATCCACCTTTTGTAACTATAGTTGGTGGGCTATTGTAACATTTGGGAAAAGACTGCCTCTGGTGTTACTTGTGAGAGTATTCTTTTCAATTTTCCCCAATTGTCTTATGAATTCTGCAACACCAATTTTGAGGGGTACTTGATATGACAATATGAAAGGGGTCCCTCTAAAACCATATAATCTAATCACAGTAGAAACAGGATAAAAAATGAAATCCCCCCAATTGTGCACAATCTTGAGGCCCTTAGCAAATTTTTTTGGCTTGACAAGTTCAGCTGAGGCCGTAGGGATTCTTGGGTTCTCAAGGACTAATAAAAGCCTGAGCCTAGTTGCAAAACATCTATCAAAATTGATGAAAATATTCTCCTCCCTATCCCATGTCATGTTGAGATTCCACAACTAGATTGGCATATCCTCACCATCCTTCTGTTTCATCAAATCCATCTCCTTTTCAAAATAGCTTGCACCTTTGAATAAGAACATATACATCATGAAAGAATACCAGTAGAAAGGCCTGTCCACTTTACTCTTCTAGATTCCTACCAATCCATTATGAATTAGGTCTGCAATAAAAAGGGGAAAATTCAAATGTAACTGATAGGTAAGGGTGTAAGATTTGGATCATCATGTACATTAGATGCACTAGCATTCTCTCTTCAACATCTTCTCCAAAAATCTAACACAGTGACCAATACACACCCCTTGCTCTTAAGTTAAAATATTCTGCCTTAAAAGGCTCCTATTTACTTGGTCCCATGGTGATCATTCCCCCAATCTTGTTGCAGAACTCCTTTAAAGGACCACTTTTGAGATAATCTCTCTGAGCATTGTATACTTGCTTCAATTATTCAAAATCAATTCTCTCTAGGTCACTTGAAGGTTCACTTAGCCTAAATTTTTTTTTGATTTCTTTAGCTGAAATGGTTATCAGTAGGTTTCCTCTTGCATCCCTAATTACCTTGGTAATCAGGTCAGCTTTTTGCAATTTGAATCATTAAATTTGCACCTATGAAAATTTTGGGTACAACGAGTTTTCCCAGGTCAAATTTCCATACATTGGTAGTAGGAGGAGGGGCATTTCTTTGACCAAAACCTACTTTGAATAACCCTAGACTAGTGATATCAAAGGTGCGATTTGCATTAATTGTGCCAATTTAGGCATCCCTTACAGAGTTACCAGTATCATATAAGCCATCTGCTACTTTTACCCTAGGGTTCTTTGGTATTAAACCTTTGGCTTCTACTCTATCATTCATTGAATGATCTAGTAGTTCTAACAGGTCCTCATATAAACCTCTCTCACTGTACTTGACTTTACCAGTTAATTCCTTTTTTGGTGCCATTCTAGGGTTTGTATTTCTTTACAATTTATGCAAGAGAATTACAATAGAATTATGAAGATACCAACAGGAACAAGAATTCAGAAGATATTCACCAACCTTCTTTAGAAAATCCTCAAGAGACGATAACCAGCTCTGCAATTTTCCTCGCCCAGGCTTCTACAAATTCTATATTTTATTTTTATGAGAATGAGTGAATCTAAAATATGTTAGCAATCAAACACAATCTTTCAACAATTTACTCCACACGATCCAACCATTATTTCTCTAAGAACTCAAACTATCACCATTCAATGGGAAAACTTACTTTCACACCAATTTTGTTTCAAATTTGAATTTGGACCGTAAATCTTCTTTAAAGCATAATCTAATGGTTGTCACATGATTGCAAAGGATGAAAATATTCCTTGCCAACACATGACAAACATTTGATCGAGATGAATCGATGGTAAACTATACTTGCATCATCCAGGACCCACTTGACAGTCTAGATTTATCGCTACCATTAGATCCTGCATCTAACGGTCAGTATCATTTCTCTTTTCCTGACTAGACATAAAGTAAGGCATCATGGCTTTGATACCAGATCAACAGTTTTCGCATGATCACAAGGGCTGGAAAGATTCCTTCCAAACACACAAAAACCATTAGATCTTGCATATGTTGTTAATCCTTTAAGTAACCGGACCCACCTGACAGGATCCACATCACCAATTACCGCAACCAATAAAGAATGAACATTTGTGTACACCTAGCAGCGGACCCACCATTTCAAATGCCATGTATTAAGTAAGATCAACGGTTGTCACATGATCGCAAGGATTGAAAAGATTTTTTGTGAACATACGACAATCATCTAATTCTCTACATATTGTCAGTCCTGTAGAACCCTTAAAGACTGGGCCCAATTATTTATACGCTGTCATATCTTCATTATTGGATGGTTGTGATTTCAAAAATAAAAAGCAAGGACCCACCCGACAGTTGCGCTGACTTATCAAAAAGATCAATGGTTGTCGCATGATCGCAAAGGGTGGAAAGATTCCTTGCGCTCTTGCGATAACCATTGGATCAAAAGAAGATTCAAAGCTTATGTTCAACACCAAAAATTTAGGGAAATAAAGTATTAAGGACATAGGAAAAACAATAATATCATCGGGGTTTTAGACTTACAAAAATTAAAAGGGGCCTAGGTAAAAGGCAGTATTAGGAACACAACCCCACCCGATGATAAAATTAAAACACATGCCTTTTTTAGGAACTTAAGTGATTGTAAAAAGGTAATGCACAAATAGAAAGATAAACCAATAACCTAGGGTTTTCCTTTAAAATCAAAAACACTTAGGGTTTTTTCCAAGCATGGTTTTGAAATAGGGCTTCCTGGATCTTAATGAAAGCTCTGGTAATTTTGTAAGGCCTTTTAGGATATTTTGCAGCCAATTTTCTCAATTTTAAGACTATTGGTGAATATCTCAATTTTTAAAAGGTACAAAATTTATGCTTGAAAATTGAGGTGCTAATAGTGGCTCTATGTGGGGATGCATGCCTCTTGCAGGCATGACAAGAATTCAAAATCTTTGGGATAAGTAGACCATCTACTGAAACAAACCAACTAACCTACTCACACAACTTGGAATAAACACACAACTGGGAAAGTAATCTAACTACTATTCATGGATAATGGGAGTACCTTAAGAAAAGAACAACTTGAGGAATTGTCCATGAACTGGAAATTCCAAAACATCTCCAACCAAATCCTTCAGGATATAGGAATCATGTCCCCATTTGTCATCAACCAAAAAATGGTCCCAACCAGATGGGATCAAACTTACTATGCGTGCCCTTATTTTCAAGCTTAGCATTCCACATCAAAACCAAATCTTTAGTGTTAAAGTCTCTGATTGTGGTCTTCTTGTCATATAGATTTTTGTACCACAGCTAAGATTTTAAATTTGTACCATGAGCTTCCCTTCTTGATTCATCCAATTGTATCAAATCTTCCAATCTGATCTTCATCTCATCATCTTGATCATCATCATACAACTAAATGAGCTTATACATCTGTAGCAAGTTATTTTGTGGTAGTCTGGCATGAATACCATATACCAAGTCAAAAGGAGCACATCCAATGGCCTTTTTGACTATCACTTTGTTAGCCCACAAAGCTAGCTGCAGTTTGGAATCCCATGCCCTCTTATTTGTATCAAGGATTCTCTTCAAGATCTTTATCAGGCTTTTGTTGCTTGATTCAGCTTGACCATTACCTTGAGGATGATAAGGAGAAGAGAATGAAATCTTGATCCCATATTGTATACAAAAACTAAAAAAATCTTTAGATCTAAAACACATAGCATTGTCTACAATCATAACCTCAGGACATCCAAACCTTATTAGTAGATTTTGCATCAAGAAATCAGTGACCACCTTACTAGTGGCCCTTCTAGTGGGAATTTCTTCCACCCACTTTGTGAAGTAATCAATAGAAACTAGGATCCATGAGTTTCCTCCATTGGACTTGTTTGGGATTTCTCCTATGAAGTCCATGCCCCATTTCTGAAAAGGGGTGTCAACTGTTATAGAGCTCAAAGGCAAATTACCACTGAATTTCAATTTTCCTCAAAACCTCTGGCAAGCATCACATTTTTTGACAAAAGAATGTGCATCTTTGAAGATACCAGGCCACCAAAAACTAGACCTTAATATTTTATGTGCAGCAGTCTTGTCCATGTAATGGCCACCACACACACCTTCATGCATTGTTTGCAAAAAACTTTCAGCCTTATGAGGGTCAACACATATTAGCAAGACACCCTCATTGCTTCTCCACCATAGCTCACCTTTAGTAATTATATACTTCATAGCATGCAATTTCACAGTCCTCCTTTTGTGGTCATCCATGTCAAGGGGAAGTAACAGTTTCTGTAAATATCCAATGACATCTTTATACCATTCACAACAATCCAAGTCACAAATGTATGGCCTCTATTCTTCTTCAAGAACATTGATATGGTTAGCATCTAAATTGCTTTGAGCCATGAGTCTTGCTAACCCTAGTCCTCTTACCAACTTTGTGATCTGGATGTCAATATTGAATTCCTGGATTCTATTTATCCACCTACACCTTCTTCCTGAAACCTCTTGTTGAACCAATATGTCCTGTACAGTAGCACTAGGCACATATGCAACTACAGTTTCCCCAACCAGATAGCACCTAAAGTTTTTTATAGCCTTAACTAATGCATAGGCCTGCTTCTCATTTATATCATACTTTAACTCAGCTACTTGCAAGGATTTTCTGAAGAAAGATATGGGTTGTTCAAAACACTTTGAGTTCTTTTGCAACAAGACTGCAGCAATAGTATGATAAGAAGCAAAGGAAAAAATTTGAATAGGCTTGCTAAAGTCTGGTGATCTCAACACAGGAGCACTTTTAGTGGCTTGTTTGATGTCACAGAAATCTTTCTTGGCCTCTTCACTCCATTCAATTTTTGCATTCTTTTTAAGCATCTTGGATATAGGGACACTAATTTCAACAAAGTTTGTAACAAATCTTCTGACAAAATTTATTTTCCCAAACAAGGATTGGATACCTTTGACATTTCTTGGTAGTGGCACTTTCTCAATTGTTGCCACCCTTTCAGGATCAATCTTGACTCCATCCTTGGATATAATGTGGCCCAAAATTTTACCCTCAATCGCACCAAGAGAACACTTCCTTGGATTAAGGGAAACCCCATATTCTAGGGCTCTTACAAAAAAAATTTCTAGGTGGCCACAATGCTGATCTTTTCTTTCTAAGTAAGCTGTCAAATCATCCTGGTATACAACAAGAATTTTTTTTATAAAATCTGCAAATGCTACATCCATGGCTCTTTGAAAATTAGCCCCAGCATTGGTCAAACCAAAAGGCATCCTAACATATACATAAGTGCCCCATGGAGTAGTGAATGCAGTTGTGAACTGTTCTATCTTTTTGACAACCACCTGATTGTAGCCTGAGAACCCATCCATCATAGACATTAATTCAGACCTAGTAACTCTCTACAACATGGCTTCCATGTTCAGTAGACCATAATTATCTTTTAAGGAATTTATGTTCAAATTTCTAAGTCTACACAGATTATGATGTCTCTATTTTTCTTCCTTACTGGGACAAGGTTAGAGACCCATGTTGAATGTCTAATAGGCTGAATGATTCCTGCATCTTTGGTGCCAGAGTAGGGTTGACATGCCTAAGATTTTGTTTGAAAGGTTTGGTGTTCTCCTTCAAGGGGATCTCATGCTAAAATAAATCTTCTCTATATGCCTTTAAGTCATCATAAGACCAAGAAAAGACATGTTTATACTTCCTAAGAAGGTTTATCAATGATCTTCTTATTTCAGGAGTCAGACCTCCCCCAATACATACATTTTTTGGGGTTTCCCCTATCCCTATTTTTATTTCTTCCAAACCTTCAAGCTTACTCAAAGGCTTTGTTTGAAAAGAACTATCATTATTATCAAATGCACTTTCAAGCACTACCAAACCCTTTAGGACCCTATTTGATTTAAGTTGCAAGACTTTTTTGCCAAGGAAAGTATCCTCATTACCTGATGTTTTTACACATTCACCAAAATATATCTCCTTGTCTCCAAAATTTTCATCATAATGCAAGAATCTCAAAATGTCTAGGTCATCCTCAAAAACTTGCCAGTTTTCAAAATTATCTGGTATAGATGGCCTGGTTTGAACCTCAATCTTAGATATCCCTACAAAAGTGATATCTTCTGGCCTTAAAGAAATGTTAGCCAATAAGTCAGCCATCCTATTATGGCTTATGTCCATCTAGTCAATATAGAAAGCATCAAAGTGTTCTATCTCATCCCAAACAACATTCCTATATTGTTTTAATCTTTTGTTTCTTGATGCATATTTGGACCTCACTTGGGATACAACCAATTCTGAATCTCCAATAACTTTGAGATTTTTTATCTTATGTTTTGAGGCTAACCTCAAGACTATCAGTAAAGCCTCATATTATGCAGTGTTATTAGTACAAGTAAAAGTTGGGGTGAAAGAAAACTTAAAAGTTTTTTCAGCAGGGGAAATTAATAACACAACTGCACCAGACCCTTCTTTAGAAATTGCACCATCAAAATACATGGTCCAGAGGTTATTTTGACTTGTAACATTACTTTCATCCTTAGTTAAAAAAGAAGATTCATCCTCATTTTGATTTTCTCTACTCTGTACTTGAAAATAATTTATATCAGTATCCAAGAAGCAATTCATGTTATCATCATTAGTTTCTTCCTCAATCATATGAGTTCTAACTTCCCTGAATACCTTGATGCTCTCACCAATGATGTTAAATGTGGAAAAAGATAAATCACACTGGATACTACCTCCCATTGCTACACTCCATTTTCTTGATAGCAACATCCCATACTGGGGAGGTATGTCAACAACTAAGACATTCATGGTCAGTTGTTTTTCTGGATAAGCAGCAAGATTATAGGGCAAGGCCTTGATTGTTCCAATAAATGGTACTTCCCTAGAGTCCATAGCTTGGCATCTCCCATGGGGGGTGTCAACTTGCAATCCCATTGACCTCATGATTTTAGTAGGCATGACAATATTAGATGCTCTTGAGTCAATCATGCAATTTTTCAACATCTTATCATTTATGACTAATGTTAAGAAGAAAGGGTCAATAGTTCCCAAAGAAGTATTCACAACATTTGTATCTAAGTAGATCTGAGGTATTTTTGAAATGATCTCATCTATGTCTTTCCTTTTACTTGGATTGTGACCCCTTACCTTAGTGCTTACTAGTTCTTGGATACTTGTAGCTAGAACACCACTTATCCATGTGAGGGCCTTTTCTTTGTGTTCACTTATCCTCATAATTTCCATCAGAGGCATCTTAACTATTATCTAGGATAATAGTTGGTTCATGTCAATAGGTGTATAATTTAAGACATACAAATCATGTTTGCCTTGTGGGACATCATTATTCTAAAACTATGTTGTTGCACCTAGCTTGTTCTCCCCTTTTGATTTACTTTCATGTTGGGGAAATGGAACATTGGCCATTGGAGTTTTGGCCTTGATTTTGAGCACACTACTTGGCTCATTTGGATTTTCAGTCCCTTTTAACTTATGTTTTCTAACATCATCAACAACCTTATTTTTCACAAAAATTGGTTTTGTGTCCTCTTTATTTCTTCTAATAAATACATCTTCTTTCTTACCATCTGTATTGTCAACAGTTCTGTTTCTTAGGACATAATTACTTTTGGCCTGTGTCACCATATCAGTAGTGATCTAGGATATCTCTTCATCAGAGGGTCTTCTCAATACAACAGATTCTTCAACCCCTTTGGAGTTTCTATTTATGTTATCAACTTCCTCCTCCTCTTCATCAGAAAATATCTGTTGATGATAGGCTTCTCCTCTTCTCTAAGAATTACTTACATCTTGATTTTCATTTTCCTCCTGAGAGACAACTTCTTCAAATAACTTAGCATAAGTCATTCCACAACCTCTTTCATCATATGATTCATCTTCATCCTCTCTCTATTCCTAATTTTCAGGTACACTCTGAGAGATCACACAATAATTTGAATCATGTGGGGACTGGCATGTTATGCACCATGGAACCTCATCAGTCATGTTGACTGAATTCTTTTGTAAAGGGTCAAGGATTTTATCATTAGACTTATCCTTTCTCTTTGGAAGAGTGGGTTTCCCATCCTTCCATTGTGTATGGTAAGGAAAGTTTTTCAACCTAGGCTATCTATTGAAATTATTGGGTGGGGGCCTATCATTTCCCTAAAACTTAGTTTTATTCTCATTAGGCTTCAGATCCTTCAAAGCATTCAAGATCTATTTCAAACTTTCATCCTCCCTAGGTTTCACATTGGGAAGTTTATCTGTTTCTTTTTTTCCAAACCTAAGGGGCTTAGGATCCTCTCTTCTACCTAGCTTGCCTAACACCCTCTTGTTGCTTTCAATATTTACAGAAAAACTATGAGCTTCCCTAATAGTTCTAGGGTTTTTATCTTTGAGGAGGTATCCCATCTTGGCATCAAAATCATTTAGATATGTTTCCAAGCATACCTTCTCATCTAATCTCATGACTTGGAAGAGCTTGTGCATTGCTTTTTAAAATCTAACATTAAATTCAAGGACTTCTTCATTTTGGTTTTTCTTTATAATGTTGAACTCATTCAACATGAAGCCCTCACTTGTCTTATCACCATACTGGTCTTTAAAACAATTAATAAAATCATCCCAAGAACCAATACAATCATAAGGAAGCCCTCTAAACCAATCCCTTGCATCCTCAGTCAAAGACTAAACAAATAATTTCATGGTTATATCTTCATGCTCTATTTCATAGTCATCTATCATATCAATGATTTTTTTTAAATGCTCTTCACAATAGACAACATTATTACTAGTGAATTTAGACAACTTTTCTCTAATTTCTTTAGGAATTGAATTTGAAAAACCAAGAATATCATTGAAAATAAGTTGTCTGTACCTTTCCTTCTGAATCGGCCTCCTCTATAATGATCCACCATTTTGAGAAGTAGAAGCCTTATTATTTGTTATGTTAGCAATATTTACAGCAATCATTGGTGTGACAGTGGTAGCCTGGTTAGCAGAATTTCCAATGTTAGCATTAGGTGTTATCACAAGGTTAATTGTAATTGAAGGGCCAAAAGATTGTCTAAGAAAATCAACTTTCTTTTTCATTTCCAAAGTAGTGGCCTCGATTTCTACCTTTTCTATCTCTTTAGCTATAATCTCATTTTCTCTTTTAGCCCTCTCTACATCATTATCCAATTTGGATAATTGATCTAATGGGGTCTTCTCACTGACAGGCTCATTTATTTGGATCCCTATTGAAACCTGCTTTCCCTTATCCTTAGGTCTCCTAACTTCTGTAGTGGATTGGATAACAGGTTGTTTAGCAATTTTCTTGGGGGCTTTAACAATATTTATAGCTTCCAAGGTTAACAAGTGCCTTCTTAACTGGTCCACCCTAATTTGAGCATGTCTTACCTCAACTTCCTTTTCCTTTTCCCTCTCCTTTCTAATAGCAATCTATTCCTAGATCCTTTTCCCTAGATTATAGACTTCTTCAAAAATATCTTTAAAATCTGGGAGAGTGGTTTCAGATTTTGAATTTTCAAACAGAAACTCTCGTTGCTCACCTCTTCAATTATGAGGGCTTTCAGAAGGAGAAGTCCCCCAGGTTGGGGGATCAATCCTTCCTTCTAAACCCCTACTCTTACTTCTTGACCTTCTATTTTCTCCTTGAGGCTCTATTTTTGGGAACATTTTCTACCTATGGTGTACTTCATCATTTTCTTTAGAATGATGAGAATAATAATCATCATATGCTCCTAGACCTAGATCTACTACCTCCTCATACTCAGAGGCATTTCCTTCTTGGTCATGATTGAGTAGGTCATTCTCATTTGCATTTTTCTTCAATCTCCATGCCTGAGACACGTCTCCATTATTTTGATTTCTTCTAGGCTGACGGGCCCTAGAAGTGCTTGGAAGTTCACCCTCTAACCTATTTCTGGATGATCCTTCCTCCAAGCCCTAGTATTTATCTAACTCATACTTGAAAGTGTGTGAAGTAATCTTTATTTTTATTATCTTTTACTCGGCACTGCTGCAAAGATTCTCAGAGTCACCACCAACACAAGTTGGGAATTATTTTCACAAACTTAGTAATTTAGAGTATTCAATACTTGGAAAGAAATCAGTGAAAAATTTTACAACAAATAAATGCAAAGCCTGCTAAGATTTTCAAGATTATACAAAAATCCAAAGCTTGCAAATAATTCTTTGTTCTTCAATGGTACTTACAATTTTTGACAAATAAGAAGGATAGGAGTCTAGCTCAACTTGTACCTACATTATTTGATATCAAATTTATAACACCAAAGATCTAAAATTCAGATTTATCATGGTTATTTTATATCTATTCCCCAGCAGAATATTCATTTTGTTGGTTCCTCAAACTGGACATTATGATTTTAAAAAGCAACCAATACATCTATACGGTTTTAGGATGGGTTAGATCCAAATATTGAGTTCTATGATGATTGGACCAACTATAGGGACAAGACTACCCTCTGCACTTCTAGCTCTGCAAAACCAAAGAGGGTACTCCTAATCCAGTAACAACAAGCCTTACTTCAACAATAACAGATTGGATTTAAATAACAATAGATAAATGATAAGAAAATACTAAATGATGACCACTCATTCATTGATTCTCCATTATCACTAGATGGAACACAACTTTGCAAGTCACTGTACTTTAAAGAATTTTGATAGATTTATATCAAAATGTTAGGAATACAAATAGAACCTTTTCAAGCACTGATCTTTATAAAATAGCTCCACTACTAGCCAATGCCTAATCCATTGGGTAACACCCTCACTGCAATAATGTGATACATAAACAAATATATTAAACTTTGATGACCTTATCCTTTGAAAATGATATCACCTTGTGGTGGTTTTTATCAAAGGAATCCAAAATTCACACTACTTACTTATATCCTTATGTAAAACTTAAAGAATTTGTTTCATATCTAAAGCTTATTTAATCTAATCCTGGATCAAAGCTGAATCATATTAACACATACAAAAAAAATATCCATGCAATGAATTTTGACAATTCATAACTCAAAGAGAAATACACAAACAAGAGATATAAACTTTGGATTTTATTCAAAATGCTATATCAATATCATGTATACACAAAATGCTTTAAAATGCAAATTGTCTAGATATTTAACTTGAACCATCAATTTACAAAAATTTGCCTAATACAATCTACAGTATCCTAGACTCAAAACTTGTTGGTAAGAATATCCAAGTTTTGGTCTTTACAAATTGAGCTTGGCAATCCTTTTATAGAAATTAAGGATTGCATACAAGCTTTAGATCTTTCTTAGAAAAGACAACAAGGCCTAACCAGATAAGACAAAAAACATAAATATAACACATTCTTGTTATATTTTTACAAAGTTTCTCACTCATATGAGCGCCAAAAATTGAACAACTCCCAATGTTAGTTTAAAATATGCCAGGTGTACCATCTGTGTTGATTTCAACTATATGAAATCTTTTATATTATATGCTTTTCTTTAAGGAGTTGCAGAAGTGCCACCTACTGTAGCTTTAGTGGATGTTTCTTCTTCTTTGGCAATCTCTGAAGACTATGTTACTTCCCAAGATATGTAAATATCTTCTCCTGGCCAATGGAAAGCCAGCACTCCATCTCTCTGTGGTATCATTTTGTTCCAATCAATAACCACCTGGTGTATCTCACTCCTTATATTAGTAAAATGTATTATGCAATCTTGTAATATTTAAATTATTTGTATGAAAGGAGTAGTTCTCTTTGTATTCAAAATGGTGTTTATTCTAACTGATATGTCATCATCTATTTACCCTAGCCACTGCTCCTTTTCCTTTATGGTTCCATCTGCCTTAACAAGACGGGGAAACATTTGAAAATTGTCTTGGAAGTATCTTACCCTTAGGATCTCTTCTTTTCTCTTCAAATTTTCCCTCTTGATTTCAAATTCAAGTAGGTCTTTAGAAAACCTATATGTATTTACCAGCTGGATATCCATAATTTGTTGATCTTTAATTAAAGAAAAGAAAGATTTTAACTTATCTGTCCTGGCAACCCATCTATCCAAAATCACATTTACAGTGGCCATTTCTTCTTTGAAAGATATCAAAATGTCAGATAATTTCTTAGCAACTCTATAAATTTCTTTTGGTTTCATATTTGCAACAAATTGCAAAATTGTATCCTTTATTCTTTTCTCATATTTCAGCCTCTCCTTTTGTGTTATATTTTCATCATCTACAGGAGAGGGTAGAGGAGAAGGGGGGTATTCAATTATAGGGCTTGAAGAAGAAATCTTAGTAATGAAAGAAGAAATTTTCAACTGCTCTATTGTTTGGACTGAGCCCTTTTCACCTAACCTTTTCTTCAAGTCTGCAATTATTGTATCTTTTTCATATACCCCCTGTCTCAATTCCCCATAAGCTTTCAAAACTATTTCCAGCCTCAATGTAAGTTCCTCTTTCTCCTTGGTTTCCTTTTTAACCACCTTTTGTGTAAGCTGAGTTGTTGCCACTACCATACTTTTTGCCTCAACCAAAGAAGTGTCAGTGACCCTTTTTACTATGAGGTTACCTATAAGATCACCCTTGGTAATATTTTTTCCTTTGCTATTCTCATTTTTCTTAAGGGACCACATGACCAAGGCTTGATGATCATCACTGAAAGTGAGTCCTTTGATAGCTGGTTCTACTTCCTCCTTGGTCTTATGAATTGGTGTTGTCTATTTTCTAACAACATCCAAGATCACTGCATCAACAATGTCCCATTCTAGGACGATAAGCAGTCCTAAATTCCTTACCAATTCTCTCCCCTATTCTGGAGTGATCTTTTAAAATCTCTCAGTCATTTCCTTTCTCACCTCACTTTCTATGATCTTCAAATCCTTATCTGGATCTGTCTCTTGCCTCTTCTCAAATGTTTCTTGGAACTGACTCATGTGTAACTTCCATAAAAATTACATGAAGGCCCTAGCATTTACAAAGAAATAATCTGCTAAGAATTCATCAAATGCCTATTTGATTATTGGATCCATCTCTATACCTACCATTTCTCCCACTATTAAATCTAGTTTAGGTTCCTTTGGTGGCTCTAGCACCCCCTCATTTATCTCCTCATAGGTCATAAAAATTTGACCTAGATCTCCCAATTGTTGTACTTGTTTTATAACCTCTTGATAATCCATGATGTTTAGAGGTGATTGGGATGGAGAGTAATCCTCTTCAACATGTACATGCCTCTCTTCTAATTTATATTTATTTGAGGGAGGTGGGGAATTAGGAATATCTTCAACTGGTTGATCCTAAGGTGAGTCTGGAATCTCTACAACTTCATCATGTTTTTCCACTTGTTGTGATGTGGAAGGGATATCTTCTTTTCTTTTTGTTTGCTCCTACTTGTTTGTCCTAGTACCACCACATTGTAACCAGTTTTATTTTGTACCATGTATTTACCCATGGGCAATACTTTAGAAAATGTAGGTTTTCTCAACATCACCCTAGCCTTCTCTAGATCTGCTTTCATAATTTTCTCCTTTTCCTCATTTAGGGTTTGGATAATACCCTCAAAGTGATTCATAAGAGTCTCTATTTTCTTCCCAAAAGGAGTGCTATCTTTTAGGGGATCATATCCCTTATCAAAATGTTGGAAAAAGTCTAGTGTCTTCTTGTATACTAGTCATTTCTTCTTTCTAATCTCTTGTTCTTGTATGTTAGGGATATTTGTGATGATATCCTTAGGGAAATTAAAAATGTGATCTATGAAGGAGCATCTAACCTTCTTCTTAAACATTTCATTGTAAAAACCATCTGGGTCTATTGTCCTAGCAACTGAGGTAGTCATATGATATGGTGATAGGACTTTATCCATATGAGTCCATCCACCTTTTTTAATTATACATTGGTGGGCTATTGTAACATTTGGGAAAAGAGTGCCTTTAGCTTTACCTGTGAGAGTATTCTTTTCAATTTCCCCCAATTGTCTTATGAATTCTGCAACACCAATTTTGAGGGGTGCTTGATATGGGAATATGAAAGGGGTCCCTCTAAAACCATATAGTCTAATCATAGAAGAAACAGGATAAAAAATGAAATCCCCCCAATTGTGCACAATCTTGAGACCCTTAGCAAATCGTTTTGGCTTGACAAGTTTAGCTGAGGCCGTAGGGATTCTTGGGTTCTCAAGGACAAATAAAAGCCTGATCCTGGCTACAAAAAATCTATCAAAGTTGATGAAACTATTCTCCTCCCTATCCCATGTCATGTTGTGGTTCCACAACTAGATTGGCATATCCTCACCATCCTTCTATTTCATCAAATCCATCTCCTTTTCAAAATAGCTTGCACCTTTGAATAGGAACATATTAATCATGAAAGAATACCAACAGAAAGGCCTTTCCACTTTACTCTTCTAGATTCCTACCAATCCATTATGAATTAGGTCAGAAATAAAAGGGTCAAAGTCAAATGTAACTGATAGGTAAGGGTGTAATATTTGGATCATCATGTACATTAGATGCACTAGCATTCTCTCTTCAACATCTTCTCCAAAAATCTAACACAGTGACCAATACACACCCCTTGCTCTTAAGTTAAAATATTCTACCTTAAAAGACTCTTATGTACTTGGTCCCATGGTGATCATTTCCCCAATCTTGTTGCAGAACTCCTTTAAAGGACCACTTCTAAGATAATCTCTCTGAGCATTGTATACTTGCTTCAATTATTCAAAATCAATTCTCTCTAGGTCACTTGAAGGTTCACTTAGCCTAAAAAATTTTCTAATTTCTTTAGCTAAAATGGTTATCAGTAGGTTTCCTCTTGCATCCCTAATTACCCTGGTAATCGGGTCATAGCTTTTTGCAATTTGAATCATTAAATCTGCATCTATGAAAACATTGGGTACAACAAGTTTTCCCAGGTCAAACTGTCATACATTTCTAGTAGGAGGGGAATTTCTTTGACTAAACCCTACTTTGAATAACCCTATACAAGTGATATCAGAGGTGCCATTTGCATTAATTGTGCCAATTTTGGCATCCCTTATATAGTTACCAGTATCATATAAGTCATGTGCTACTTTTACCCTAGGGTTCTTTGGTATTAAACCTTTGGCTTTTACTGTATCAGTCGCTAAATGATCTAGTAGTTCTAATAGGTCCTCATGTAAACCTCTCTCACTGTACTAGAATTTACCATTTAATTCCTTTCTTGGCACCATTCTAGGGTTTGTATTTATTTATAGTTTATTCAAGATAATAACAATAGAATTATGAAGATACCAATAGGAACAATAATTCAGAAGATATTCACCAACCATCTTTAGAAAATCCTTAGGAGATGATAACCAACTCTGCAATTTTCCTCTCCCAGGCTTCTGTAAATTCTATCTCTTTATTTCTATGAGAATGCATGAATCTACAATATATTAGCAATTAGACAAAATCTTTCAGCAATTTACTCCGCACGATCTGGCCATTATTTCTCTTAGAACTTGAACTATCACCATTCAACCGGAAAACTTACTTTCACACCAATTTTGTTTCAAATTTGAATTTGGACCGTCAATCTTCTTTAAATGATAATCTAATAGCTTTCAGATGATCACAAATGATGAAAAGATTCCTTGTGAACATACGACAACTGTTCAATCAAGATGAATTGATGGTAAATTATATTTGTATCATCTAGGACCCACTTCACAGTCTAGATTTATCGCTACTATTAGATCTTGCATCTAATGGTTAGTATCATTTCTCTTTTCATGACTAGACATAAAGTAAGGCATCATGGCTTTGATACCAGATCAATGGTTGTTGCATGATCGCAAGGGATGAAAAAGATTCCTTGTGA
This sequence comes from Chamaecyparis obtusa, assembly GCA_027943335.1. NCBI lineage: Eukaryota > Viridiplantae > Streptophyta > Pinopsida > Cupressales > Cupressaceae > Chamaecyparis > Chamaecyparis obtusa. The sequence goes on from BSBK01009006.1 coordinate 317,964, forward strand.
ACACATGACAATCGTTAGATCCTACATACATTGTTAATCCTTTAAGTACTCAGACCCACCTAACAGGATCCACATCACCAATTACCCCAACCAATAAAGAATGAACATTTGTGTACACCTTGCAGCGGACCCACCCTTTTCAAATGCCATGTAATAAGTAAGATCAACAGTTTTCACATGATCGTAAGGATTGAAAATATTCCTTGTGAACATACGACAACCATCTGATTCTCTGGAGATTGTCAGTCCTGTAGAACCCTTAAAGACTGAGCCCAATTATTTATACACTCTCAGATCTTCAGTATTGGATGGCTGTGATTTCAAAAATAAAAAGAAAGGACACACCCAAAGCTTCATTCACTTGTCAACAAGATCAATGATTTTCGCATGATCACAAAGGATGAAAAGATTCCTTGCGGTCTTGCGACAACCATTGGATCAAAAGAAGATTCAAAGCTTATGTTCAGTGCTGAAACTTTAGGGAAATTGACATAGTCAAGGATGGAGGATCCAATGAAGGACTGTCTGACCTTGCAATTAAACCATTACACAGTGGAATTACACAACTTAAACACAAGATCCAATGTAAAACTAGAATCTTTATACATAAATTCATTGATTACAATAAATGTGTCAGGTTGTAAGGCCTTCTCAGTTATGACTGAATACAAAGAAAGTAATAGTCTACAAGATCTCGCAGGATCCAAATCTTTTCCACAACTTCACCACTCAGCTAGCCCAAGTCTGCATCACGATAGGACACTGGTAGAGATCCTAGGAAAGATCTAAACTTGTACTCACAACTTCCAATAAATCTTCCTATTCCTAAGCTCAAAAGATACTAACTCCCACCTCCTGACACCGCTTAAACAACTACCCAAACATCCTATAAATACTCATCCTCAGCGGCAAGTCAACTAGATGAAACAATTAACTCCTACAAACAATTATTAAATGCCAAAACTTTAGTCAACTTACAAATAGCCTTACAATAAATAAATTCTCCAAGATGGCCCCAACGGTCATCAGATCTACATAGAAGAACACAACATGCCAGATCTAGGTCCCCACATGTCCAATGGTCAATCCAGAACTCAAGGAATGCGACCCAAATTAAATACACCAGTCGGCCAAGCCAAGAACACCAGTTGGTAAGACCGATTACTGAGAAACAAAGAACTAACTGAGCTCTAGTGAACTGACCATGCCAAGCATCATCGAGCAATGTACTTATCTCCGAGCACTAGGAATTACTGACGCCTTCAGTTACCAAGCATTCTTTAGAGACCGAGCAACCCGGTAAACACTGTAACTGAGAAAAATACTTCACTCACAAAGATCAACTCAAACATATTTTTGGGTGATACAGGATTTCCAAGAATCGTAGGATGCTCTTGCATCAAACACCCCAGGTAAAGAAGATTTTCTCATAAGGAAATTGTGAACGTCTTAAGGAAATCAGAACAGGTATGCCAAATCTGTTCTTAACCCATATCTCTTCTTGTCCTTCATTCCAAGTTGCTTTTACTTCATTCACCATTCTCTGCAACAAGCTTTCCTATTGTCTTCTTTTCCCATCTTTCCTATCTGCAACTGATAACAACCGACTCTGACCATTCCTTCTACTGTCGATCACATCAGTACCTTGGTAAGTTTCATACTCTTCGGATTCCACAATCAACTTAGTATCATCTACAGTACTATTTTTTCCAAAAAGACCATCTGCCTCTTAATCTCAACAAACTCTTTAGATATATTATTCTCCTTCTCTTTCAAACTAGACTTTGTAGGAATAGGTTCATCAACCCTATTCTCTTGAGGTTTTTCACTATCACATGGATAACACCTGATAACTCCACATTCCTTAGTCCTTGTTTCTTGTAAAGGTATCAGCTTATGCCGAGCTCCTTCATGCCTAGCCACATAGGTGTTAGCATGACCATCAAACAAAACATTTCTATCAAATTGCCAAGGTCTCTCGAGCAATAGATGACAAGCATCCATAGGCAATACATCACACAATATCTCATCTTGGTAAGATCCAATCTGAAAATTAACCAAGCATTGTTCTTTAACTCTAACCTTAGAAACATCTTGTATCCAACTAACCTGATAAGGGTTAGGTTATTTCCTTCTTTCCAAACTCAATTTACTAACCATCTCTTCTGAAACAAAGTTTTCAGAACTACCACCATCAACTATGATATTACATACCTTATTCATGCACTTACATATGGTTCTGAACAAATTTCTCCTTTGTACCGGTTCATGGACACATGCAGATAACCTCCTAGTGATAAGAGACTCACCTTTTTTTGCAACATTCACAATATCTTCTTCAGCAACTAATGCAACTCTTTTCTTTGGACAATGGAAACTTCTGTGACCTACTTCACCACAGTTATAACAAGTACCAGTGAACTCATTTTTCCACCTTCCTCTCTGTCCACTGTTGAAAGTCTTAGTACCTTGACCATTGTCAAATCCCACATCAGTTTTTGTAGGATTCTCTACCACATTACCTTCAACAACTATTTCACTAGTTTTACCACCTTTGTTCCTATTGCTTTGTCTCCCTTCAAACTTCTTATTCAGCTTCTCTTCAATCTTTAATGCCATCTAATAATAATCTCCTATTTTTGTCATCTGAACAGTAAGTAACTCTTCTTGAATACTAGGTCTCAATCCATAAACATACCTAGCAACCTTTTCTTTATCAGCTTCAGAATGACCAGTCCTAATTAGGATTCTATAAAACTCCTCAGTATACTCCTGCACTGATTTGTTAGTCTGCTTCAAGGCGTACATCTTCTTAAACATGTCTAACTCATAGTCCACCGGAATGAATTGTGTTTTCAACTTGTCAACCATTCGATTCCATCTAGTGATCTTTTCCTTCCCTCTCCTACTTCTTTCCAACTGAACTTCCCTCCACCAAATATTTGCATGACCCTTCAGCTTAGTCTTTGCAAATCTAACCCTATTAGGATCTTCTATTTCTTCATACTCAAAGTACTCATCTATCACATTGATCCAATCAATCAATTCTTCTGGCGTAAGGCTTCCAGAATATGTAGAAACTTCAATCTTAGGTCTTTTCCCAATTTTAGACATAGCTTTCAGGATTCTATTTTATTCAGGATCTCTAGCTTCTTCTACAACTTCTTCAAAATTATCTTCTTCCTTAGATTCATCATCACTATCTTCTTTCAAGGTAGTATTCTTTCTCAATTCCTCTTGTAGGTCTTGCACTTGTTTCTGAAAAGCCCTAAAATCATCAAGATTGAATTCTCCATCCACTTCTTCCTCTAAGATCTCACGAGCTCTCCTCGGAGGCATCTTCAATCAAAACTCAACTTTACTCCACTAGATCAAACTCTCGCTCCAATAGGAAAAAACTTCACTCTGATACCACCTGACGTAGTCAAGGATGGAGGATCCAATGAAGGACTATCTGACCTTGCAGCCAAACCATTACATAGCAGAATTACACAACTTAAACACAAGATCTGATGTAAAATTGGAATCTTTATTCACAAATTCATTGATTACAAGCAATGTGTCGAGCTGTAAGGCCTTCTTGGTTACGGCTGAATACAAAGCAAGTAACAATCTATAAGATCTCGCAAGATCCAAATCTTTTCCACAACTTTACCACTTAGCTAGCCCAGGTCTGTAACATAATAGGACACTGGTAGGGATCCCAAGAAAGATCTAAACTTGTACTTGCAACTTCCAAGAAATATTCTTGTTCCTAAGCTCACAAGATACTAACTCCCACCTCTTGATGCCCCTTAAACAACTACCCAAACATCCTATAAATACTCATCCTTGGCCACAAGTCAGGTAGATGAAACAATTAACTCCTACGAATAATTATTAAATGCCAAAACCTCAATCGGCTTACAAATAGCCTTACAATAAATAAATTATCCAAGATGGCCCCAACTGTCATTAGATCCGCATAGAAGAATGTAACACACTAGATCTAGGTCCCCACACATCCAATGGTCAATCCATAAATCGAGGAACGTGACCCAAATCAAATACACCAGTCATCCAAGCCAAGAACACCAGTCAGTAAGACCGATTGCCGAGCAACAGAGAAATAACCAAACACCAGTGAATCGACCATGCCAAGCATCACCGAGCAACACAGTTATCACCGAGCACCAAGAATAACCGATGCCTTTAGTTACCGTCGAGATTTCTTTAGAGACCGAGCAACCTAGTAAACACTGTAACTGAGAAAAATGCTTCACTCACAAAGATCAAATCAAATATATTTTTGGGTGATACAGGATTGCCAAGAATCCTAGGATGCTCCTGCATCAGAAATAAAGTATTAAGGACTTAGGAAAATCAATAATATCACCAGGGTTATAGACTTAGGAAAATTAAAAGGGGCCTAGGTAAAAGGAAGTATTAGGAACATGACCCTACCTGATGATAAAATTAAAACACATGCCTTTTTTTAGGAACTTAAGTGATTGTAAAAAGGTAACGCACAAATAGAAAGATAAACCAATAACCTAGGGTTTTCCTTTAAAAGAAAAAACACTTAGGGTTTTTTCCAAGCATGGTTTTGAAATAGGGCATCCTAGATCTTAATGAAAGTTCTGGTAATTTTGTAAGGAATTTTTGGATATTTTGCAACCAATTTTCTCAATGTTAAGACTATTGGCAAATATCTCAATTTCTAAAAGGTACAAAATTTATGCTTGAAAATTGAGGTGCCAACACCTTCTGTTACAGTGATTTGTTTGACTATGTTTCCTTCTAGATAAGACACTGGTCTATGAGAGATTTGGGGTATTTCAGGGATCCATTCATCTAAAATATAAACAAAACCATTTTCCCTTTCACATTGATAGGAGGATTTAGAAGTATTTTCTAGTTTTCAGACTTACTCTATGCAAGTGGGATATTGCACAAGATATGATCAAAATTCATTGAGGTATAATTTACCTAAAGGGGTTTGAAAGCTATTTCATGGTTATATATATATACAATCTTTTGTTTGTCAAAAGAATTCATGTGTGTGCAAATGAAGAAATACACGCCTGAGTGATGTGGAGCTCGAAGTGAAGGAGGTATTCATACCTTGTTTTGTTGGATTTCTCTTCTCTCTTTTATGTTGATGATGTTGAGTTTGTGTTCCAATTTCTCATTCCCACAACTTGGTTCCCAAGTTCCCACCCAGGAAAGAAGGTTGCAAGAAAAAACACCAACAAGATGGTGACTCCACTGGGGAAATGTTAAATGAAGCTTAAATAAAGTAGGTACAAGTTGAGCTAGACTCCTGACCTTCTTATTTATCTCATGTAGTGGTTACCATTAGTAATATAGAGTCAGGTTCAAAGATTTTATATCATCGCACTAAGTTGTTAGTGGCGACTCTGAAGTTCTCTATTTGATCAGTGCATTTTAAGAATGAAAAATATGATGTAATCTGCAATCCTGATAAACAATTTTTAAAAAAGGATCTTGGCGAAGATTTGTTGTTGGTTGGAAAGAGTATACAGAGATTGTGAAGTAGTAAAATATTTTTCCTCTTCAAGGAGGTGGTGACTCCATGTGAAAAGAACTTGATGGAGCTACAAAGTGAGCTCTAAGATCTGCCATATTTCCAGCCAAGGAAAAATAAGCAGCATCAAAGAACATGCCAGGCATTTCCCATCTAATAATTGTTGTGTTTGCGTAGTCCTTATTGGGTGAAAAAGTCACCATAGAAAGGATTTTGGATTGTGGGTCTGCATTTCCTCCATATTTTTTGAAAAAATCTTGGTTGTATTTTTCAAGAAATATGTATGATTTGAGAATCTTTTTGGCTCCATAAGTTGTTCATGATAAAAATCTGAAATTTTTATTAAGTGAAAGTGCAGCCCATAATGGATTCGTGTAGAAACCTTTCTGTACAAAGATATGCACCATTATGTTTTGATGGCATTTTTGGTTTCCCAAATGAATTTCCTATTGAAGTTAGGAAGCATTTACAAGAGTTTAAAGGGAAAAGATCAGATTCAGCATGTAAGCATTTGCAATATTTTGCTGATCTGATGGGAGATTTTGAAAATTTCCATGAAGACATCTTCATGAAGTTGCTGGTTCAGACTTTGAAAGAAGATGCCAGGGTTTGGTTTTATTCCTTTCCAGAAAATTCTATTTCTTCATGTGAAGACTTCAGTTCAACTTTCATGGAGCAGATTGTTGAAAGAATAGGTGCAAGTAGTGTGTTGAAGAAATGGATGGAGATCAAAACTCAAGAAGATGAATTAGTCCCATCATTCAACATTAGATTTACCAAAACATTAAATGATATTCCAAGAAGCTATAGGCGCAATGATCAAATATGTCTAACAGTTTATTTGGGTGCTTTTGGTAAAAAAATGACCTTCTTGCTGAGAAATAAAGAGCCAAAGACTTTACATCAAGCTTTTATGACAGCGATGGATATTGAAAATAATTTGAAATATGGAATTGCTAAAGGATTTTTATCTGTTGGAGTTTGATGTCATAATATATCAAATGAAATAGATAGGTTTGTATCAAGAAGTGAAAATCAATGTCAAAGTATTTATATCCTTGCCAATCTTACTAACCATGATTCATATTATGCTTCTGAACAAAATGTAAATGAAGAATGTTTTCAGAAAGAAATGGTTGCCCCTCATATGGGAGTTAACATGGTTAGTAAAGAATTGCAAAGTGTCCTTAATGCAGAGATATATATACAGGGGTTACACACCAAGTAAATTAGAAACTAGTTTTTCTAGTTGTGCAGCTGTAGAAACAAAATATTTGCAGTCAAGTATTGAAAATGAAGAGGGGGTAGATCTTTCATCAGATGATAATAAAGCCCCAAATGATGAGGTTCTATTAGACTTTAATGGCTCTGGTAGTGAAGAAGAGGATTCATGGAGCCAGAATGACCGTGATCATCTTGAAGATAAGCTAATGGCTTATATGCAGCCTTGTGAAGAGGACAGGGAGTTATCATGTATAGGAAATGATTGTGAAGAAGTTGATTTGACTAAGGCAATGATGAATTCTTCTTTTTCCGCTAACAACGAGGATGAAACTAATTTTTCAATTTGTATGTTTTCATCCTTTGATTTATCATGTGAAATTGTTGATCCTAAGATGGGTGAAGGCTTCTATGAGCTAGAATATGAAACCATGGTAGCCCGGTTTTCTTTTAAACCATAAATGGAAGTTAGCTTGTTTGATATGGACATTGATGGTTTTGATATTGTCAATGGTATAAAATTAATGTCTTGTCAAGGGGAAGTTATTAGTATTAATATTAAGCCCTATAACAGTGATCTATGTTAGGGAAACATGTGCCAAGATGAGGACATGTGTAATGGACTACCTACTAATTTGTTCATGCCACAATTTGAAACATTTCATGTAAAGTTGAAAGAGGTTTCAAATTCTATATGAGATTATTTTCTTCAGCCAGAGGTATGTTCATTTCTCCAAGAATGGGATATAAAAAGTGTTGATGCCTTGTTTTCAAAAGACTTTGAAATGAATCAACAAGGATATATCAGTTATCAGGCAGAACATGAGTCTTTTATTTTTCTAGTCCAGCATGTTGATGTTTCCCAAGGTAAACTGAATCTTAAGTCACAAGTTTTAGTCCATAATGATTCACTTGAATGTTTGTGTTGTATACATCGGGTTGAATTTCAAAAAAAAATCTTTTGATGTTCAAGCATATGTTAAAGTAAGCCAGCATGTTTCCAGCTATGTGGTGGAGTCAAACTGTCTTTTTTCTCAGCTGGTTAAAAAATTTAAAGAGTGTGACAGCCTTATGTTACACAATGATCAACACCTTCAGTATTTTGCTGATTTCCAAATACCTAATGACAATGAGGGTGTTGATTATTTTCCATATGATATGTTAAAGATTCATGGTAGCATGTTTGATTATGTTGGCAGAAGTGATGGCTCCAGTTTACCTTTGATACATGGAGATGAGAATTATATTTTTGACAGAGGTAAATGTTGATTCTCACTGTCAGAGCTTGAGGTTATTTGTAAATATTTGTACATTTGTAAAGTTTCTTTTCTTTTAGTTGTTTGGAGGTGGAATAAGGATCCATGTTTTTGGAGAGAAGAGAAAAGTTTGAATTTATTTTGAGTGGTCTGCTCTCCCAAGAGATTCTAAGTTCTCTCCATGCTCGCAAGGGGTATGCATCCCCAATTAAAGCCACTATTGGAGCTCTAAAATTTAGCTTGAATTTTAGAGTGACTAGTTTGAAAATTTCCTAAGGCTCAAATCATCCCCCCAAAAGACCTTTTAAAGGACCCTAGTTTGGATGCGAGTGAAAAAAGGACTTGATGATTTTCATAAGATACCGCTTGGGACATGTGTTCCTTACCTATCATTTAGCATTTTCAGTGGGTTACAACTCTCAGATTTTAGTTCTGATGTGTTTTGGAGAGCCATTTAGAGGTCGTTGCCCAAATCTGCATTTTTGCATATGTTCAATTTTTACCGAATGACTTACTTCAAAGGTTTGTGTCTAATGCCCAGTTAATAGTCATGGCATAAGGAATGTTGTAGTATGTTGTAGGCATGAGAGTGAATTTCCATGCCCATTTTCAAATTCCTATGAGTTTGTATGATCATTTTACCAGGTCCTTTCTATTTGCATTTTATTCATTTTTTCTGAATGTGGAAATGCAAAATTTAAGTGGCCTACTTTGAGATTATACAAATTGCACCACATTCATGAATAGGATAAATTGAATGTTCCTCTATATTTTAAACATGGAAATGAGTCTCCCTAATGATTTTTGGATCATAACCAATCCATTGGACCACTTTTCTCAATCAGTTCCAAATCCAATTTCTATAAGTTTCGTTGTTTTCAGTTCAAGAAGTTCTGAAGGGATGACTTTGAAGATTAATTCTTGATTGTCAGTTGATCATTTTGGAAATCTAATTATAGTCTTGTTTTCTATATGTGAGATTGAATCTACATCCAAGGTTTTAGACCATAAGGGTCCTATTTGATAGGTTTGTGAAGTCAGAACAAAAGGTGTTTTATGCAAATGGCTAGCGCTGACAAAATCAGCTTTGCAGAATGGCTACTTTTAGAAATTGGTAACTTGTTGTCAAATGCTTGTTTTTAGATGAGATTTGTTTCCTTGCATTCCTTGTATATCAATCTTCTACCAAGATCAGTGGTTGAGCCTCAGGTTATGATTTGATATTTTTAATGCATCTTTTTGAGAGGCAGTTCCCTATGAAGTTAATTTGTGTTTACAAAGCAAATTTAAACAGGTGATTTTGAGTTTTAAAATCTTTTACCCTGTGTAACTTTTTGGAAATCCATCTAGTAGAGTGAATATATGTAGTGCAAAGTTCATGTTCACCAAGTGCCAGTATCAAGGGATATGTTTTGATCAATCTTTTAAGGGCATGATTGGAGGCAGTTTATTCAGTTTGGCAACTTGGCAAAGTAATGAAAATCAACAGTTTTTAATTGATCCAACATTGTCCAAATCAGATCCAGATGCGGGAGATGGCCATTCTGAGGTTCAATTGTGTGAAAAAAAAAAAAAAATTAGCCAGACCCACTTTGGGCCCAACTTGCCTCATTATTTTAAAGGGTTTTGTTGTCTTCATTACATGTTCATGCACCATGTTTCTTTTAGCATTGCTCATGCCTCTTCCTACATTGAGCATTCCTCCATTTAGCCACACATTTCATTTAAAATATGTTGGGATACCCTCCATGCGTTGTGCATACTCTTTACAATGCCCCTTTAAACATATTTTATAAAACATTGTGCACCCCCCTAGTTTGTGCTAAGTATGTTTCTATTTATGCTAGTGTGTACTTCCTCATGCAGTGCATGCTTTATCTTTCCACCATACATATGCTTTACCTCCTATATGATGCACATGTTTTTCCATTAGGCTGTGTGTGCCTTCCTTTTTACTATGTATGCTTCCCCCTAAAGCTAGTGTATACCTTTCAAAGAAGCAGCAACCCCCTTCAAAGAGGTTGTGTGTACCTCCCAACAACCACCATTAGTGATCTCCTATGTGCCTGCACCAAATTGGGAGCTACCGAATAGTGTATGGGATCTGTCAAAGCATAAAAGTGGAGAAAAAACCATCTGTGTGTAAGTCAAAAGCCAGATACAATAACCTCTACCTGCGTAATGTCTGTATGTGTGAACAATAATGAAATAAAATTACTTTATGCACACTATTGTGGAGGTGTTCTGCGCACACTCCTTTGGTGCTGCTTGCAAGCCAAATGAAAAACATAAGAGCCTTACACGCATGCTAAGCTTCATGTGCCAGCACGGGGGTTGTATTATGTGTGGATTTATCCCACATTTGCCTAGCTGGGTGCACATGAGATGTTTAAAATAAAAGATGCTCAGTAGCTTGGTAAAGAGAAGAAAGGGAGGTAAGTGGAAGGGCCACCCAGGTTATGTGGACGCCAACTGGGCATGCAAGAGGATTTTTTAAAGGAAAATATTTAAATGTGAAAGTGTTTAACCCCACATTGGTGGGGTGAGGAAAATTCAAATAGTTTATAACAAAGATCGCTCACATAATGGTTTGAATAACTAGAGGAGACTCTACATGTGTGCGCATGGGTGGTGCCTCAGGAAGCATGTCAGTGACCGAAAATAACTAAATTTTGTAGAGAGCTGGCATACATGTGGTGATGAGGTGGCAGTGGACATGTGGTAGTCAGGCGTTGAATCACTAATTAGGGATGCGGTTAGTGAAAGGACTTGGAGATCTAGAGATGGTAGTTATTTAACCACGTCGCAGGGTCACCAGATACTAGCGGTCAAGTCTGATAGATCCAGATATTCAAAGATGCCTTGGTCACGTGATCTCCAGATGAACCCGCAGTTAGTCTAAGCATTCAGAGATTCAGAGGTGGCAGTTAGTTAACCACATCACTAGGTCACCAGGTCATGATAGTTAAGTGGCAAAGCATTGGGAGATTTAGAGATTGAAGGAGGTCTCTGGATCTCCAGATAAACTCAGAGTTAATACCATCATTTAGAGATCTAGAGATAAAGGCTTCTCTAGATCTCTGGATGGAATCATAGTCAAGCCAAAGATTCAAAGATTCAGAGATAAAGGTAGTCTCTAAATCTCCAAGTCAACCCAGCTTAGACTAACCAAAATGAACAACGAATCAATGATTGACACATGGTAGAGATGGTTATGTGGTGCCAATGATAGGGTAATGAGATGGAATGGTGGACCAATGGGATGATGCCACATAGCATGTGGGCCCACATTGAGGTTTAAAGGGCCTGGGTACAATTGAAAAAGATATCATAGTCAAACTATACAATGAAATTCAAACATTTAAATGCCTTGGTTTGTACACGAAAATGTTGTCTAGAGGTTGAATTTTTATCAGAACATATAAGTGTTATATATCAACGGAAAGGGTGTGAGATGAGGGATTCAATGGCAATAAAGGAAATCAGATTTTCCCAAGTGGGTGAGAGCAGTAATGGCATTTGTATTTCAAAATCAGATTTTGGTGAGGAAGAAAATATTTGCAAAATGTATTGTTCTGGAAGGAGACAGATGTCAAGCATAGATGTGTTTTAGATCTCCTTCCCTTTTCCTTATATTCTAATCTTTTCCATTTTCTAAGGGTTCCAAATTCTCTATAATTTCTTAGAGCTGGTTCCAAGAGTGGCTCCTTCTATAAATACTGCCCTCTTTTCTTCATACAAGGTGTTCTTCTTCCCTTTTGGTTCTCAAAGGAGAATATAAATTGTAATAGTCTGTCTTATGAATAATTTTTCATCATTTTTCATACTATTATCAAGTTGTCTCCATTTTGCTTCCTGAATCACATGGTTGAAACATCAAGGGTGTTTTGGTCTCTTCTATTGAACGATCGCAATAGATGTTATTTCAAGGGAATTGGGATTTATAATTTTTCATCAGATATGTATGAGTTTGGATATCAAGGATATGTCATACTTGTCTTTCAGTGGATGTTGATTAATGTATTGCTTATTTCAAGGTTTCTTCTAAGGGGAGGGTTAAATCCTTTAAATAGGTCATTGTATATCTGGATACACAAGTAGAACTTGATCAATGGTGTATGATTAATGTGAGGCATTATCATTTTAAACTATGTTGTCTTCTTATTTCATAGCCTTTTATTGCAGTGATTTATTTGACTCTATTGACCACTGGATAAGGTAGTGGTCTATGAGAGATTTGGGGTATTTCAGGGATCCATTCAACCAAAATATAAACGAAACCATTTTCTGTTTCATGTTGATAGGAGGATTTAGAATTATTTTCTAGTTTTCAGACTTAGTCTATGCAAGTGGGATATTGCACAAGATATGGTCAAAAGTCACCAAAGTACAAGTTACCTAAAGAGGTTTGAAAGCTATTCCACAGTTATATATATGCAAACTTTTATTTGTCAAAAGAAGTCATGTGTGTGCAAATGAGGCAATACCCACCTGAGTGATGTGGATGTTGAAGTGAAGGAGGTATTCGTACCTTGTTATGTTGGATTTCTCGTGTCTCTTTTCTATTGATGGTGTTTATTTTATGTTCCAAGTTCTCATTCCCACAACTTGCTTCCCAAGTTCCCACTCAAGAAAGGAGGTTGCAAGAAAAAACACCAACAAATGGTTCATCACTTTTTGTGAGCATTTCTCATTTTCTATTCATACACAATGAAGGTCCTAAATGAAAACATCCACATGACATGCTAGTGCCCTTGGTGAAGAGCTCCAATTTTCAACAAGTTCCTTCTTCCTTCTACTTTTTTACTTTTATAGTTATAAAGTCACTTTTTAAAAAATTTCTTATTTTTGAGAGTTCATTTCTTTTAAACTTTTTATCTATTTAAATTAAGCATAATTAGTGAAGTTTAAACTAAAAGGAACCTAGTTTATTAGAGTAAAATTCTATATATCACAAACCCGTTAAAAAATTTAGATATAAATTGTTGCAAATTAAATAACTTTAAATAATAACACATGTCAATTAATCAAATAAAAATGTAGTAAATTAACTGGAAAAAATTAATGAAATAGGTGAGATTCAAACAAAATTGAATTTAATATTTTAACAATCAGAGCTTAATTCTACACAATGGAAAATTAGTCCTACATGGCATGGGAGATTATGTTGGGAGATTGTTAGAATATCATGCATATGTGTGCTGACATTGATGTCAACATATTCCTACTATTTGTGATGGTGTTCCTAGTATGTTCAGTGCAAAGATTTGTTTGGTATGGCTACTATAATGAAGATCAAATGTTGTTAATGTACAGTTGGTTTCAGAGATGTTTGTAGTTGAGTTATGTTAATTTACAAAGCTTAGCATGGTGATTTTAGTGAGTTATGGATGATTGATCAAAGACTGGTATTTTAGTTATTTAGGAAGAGACAATGTTTTAGTGTTTGGATCAGTGTGGTTCGACTATGTAATATTTTTGGTTGCTCACTTAGTGGTGAGTTTAGGACATGGATGTGTGTCCTCGGTGTGGACCAAAAAGTATGATCACCTCTATAAACCCTTATATCCAAGAGATCCAATGAATTTGGAGTCTTAGAAGATGGCTTATAGCTCCCTATCCATAGCGTGCAAGAATCATGTAGATAAAGATGGTGGATGTCAAATGAACCCAATAAGCAAGATCCCTACAAGGTGCACTATAGAATGGAAGATTCAAATAGACATCAAGCAATGAGAATGCAAGTATCCAAGATCTCCATGATGATACAAATGAAAAGTAATCTAAGATGAGATGCAAGATCTAAGCTAAAATGATATACAAGAAATGCAAGGAAAGTAGATCTAAACTAGATGGATTAAGCTAGATGCAAGAAAGAAAATAATAAAGCTAAGCTAAATGATAATGCAATTCTTCAATAAGCAAGATGCAAGAATGCAATAGCTCCAAGATCCCAAGATTGCAAGAATCCAAGATTCCAAGATGCTAAGATGCCAAGACTCCAAGAACCTGCAATAAGATTTCAAATAACTCAAGAAGCTAAGAATGCTATTAGGGTGGGATCTCTAAAAGTGAGGAGCGAGTCTCCTTTTAAGGATTTAGAAATGAGCAGATGGTCAAGATTAAGAGGCAAAAATAATGAGCAAGGGTGGAGATTAAATCTTGGTTGATCAATGTGCTCAAGATTCTCAAGAGAAAAAATCAATGGACATGATTAAGAGGAAAAATAATGAGTGGTTGAGATAAAGAGGCAAAATCCTTTTTCAAAAGTCAAAAGATTCCATCTCATTGGAAAGTGCACTTTTATTTTTATTTTTAATTTATTATTTATTATTTTTAGAAAAGTGGTTTCCATTATTTAATTAAAAGAGGTTTTTATTTAATTTAAAGAGAGCATGTTCTCTTATTTAAATGTGTCTTAAGATAAAGTGATTTTATTATTTAATTAAAAGTTTTTTTAATTAATTAAAAGGGAGTGTGTTCTCTTAATTAAACAAATCTTAGGATAAAGTGGTCAAACTTTAGGATATAATCAAATAAATGATAAAATGATGATTTGATCAAGAAAGAAGAGATTAAATAAATATGCAAAATTAATTAAGCACAAGATTTAGTCTAGTATCTAAATTTTAATGTTTAGAAAGGGGTTCAAAGTTTACTAGACCATTTTTGGGTGATTACATTTTCCCCTCTTTGACTAATATGTGAGTGATCTAGGAACACATTGAGTCAAAGAATGATGATGTCAAGGTAAGTGATAGAGCTCTAACTCTAAACTTGATCAAATGAAGCACAGAAAGGGAACAAGGGTTCCAATGCACAGTTTGATGTGAAGCGATGAAACTTGACATTAAGTCTAAGGTTGAAAGATAAGACAACACCAGAACTAATATGATGCGATGAGAACTGATATGTCCAAGATTGGAAGAAACCCAACTTGATGTGAAGTGATGAAGCTGAGATGCCCCTAGCAATGATTGCAGCTTTAAAAAATTGATGATAGATTATTCCTGCCCCATCGGGATTGAAATCAAAATGATGTAGAGGAGATGCAGAAATGAGATAAATTTGATCAAATCAGGATAAGGTAAGGTTCAATATGATTGATAAGTGCACAATACCAAGTTTAACCACCAAGTGATGAAAATTTTCCCCAATTTGAATAAGGTCGACCAGAAAGGTATAGCATTAGAATTAGGTCAAAGCAAGTGATTATGGAGAAATATGATCAATGTTTTCCTCAAAGGATTCAAAGTTAAGCCTCAAAAGAATAGAAAAATAAACTTGGATTTCAGTTTCGATCCCAAAAATGAATCGAGAATGCTAAAAAAGGATGACCAAAGTTGTCTGATAATGATGAAGGAGACCCTCTCCTAACTCATATGAAAACTAGAATGAACCCTAAAAATGAAACTACTATGCAAATGAAAAGTGCAACTTGCAAGAGTCAATAAATAGGTCTCTATTTTTATCATTGAGCCTTATTAAGGGACATCGCAAGATCATACAACCATTACTAGTGCAAGTGCAACTATGAAGATAGGAATATAATCTATATCGGATTGAATGTAGGAAACACACGTAAGCACTGAGGCATAAGGGCCAAGATGACTTGAACACAGTTTCTAAATTAATGTTGCAAGTAACCATAAGCATCAAGGCATAAGAGTCCAGGATGACCTGAATGGTTCATGTGTAAGAAAACACAATGTAATAGTCAAGGAGATAATTCCAACCTCATCTAAGTGTCTGAATAAATAAGTTTGAGGTATGTGTGGTGTTCCAATCGTGATGGAGGATCTTACCTAATTTATTAGACAAGTAAAGATCATTGGAATCACACCACAAGAAAAAATCAAAGAAAATATGCCCCATGCCCCTAGTCCTCTAGTCGTAACATCATGGAGAAACCAAAGAGGGAACATCAATGAAAATCCTCAATAATAGAAAGCATACAAAGAAAATATCATTAAGCATAGCTCAGTCATTTTAATTTAAGTGCAATGTAAAAAAGATAAAGATAATCACTGAATCGCTAGGAATAATACCTATAGATGAGAAATATTGCACAATCCTAGACTACACACAAAGCATCGAATCAAGGTAACATATTCGATAAGTGTTGAGAAATACTCAATGTCAAACAAAGTGTTTAGAAACACTTGTGTACAAGGAAATGTACCTTTATAGAATTATTATTGAGAAATAAATGAAATAGAAACTAAATAAACCACAATATAGCAACTATTTAGCAAATGAATGATCAATTAAGCATCCTATGGCTCTCTATCTAAGAGTGTTAATGAGAAGCTCTCAGCAAGCTACCATTACAGTCCTAGAATGAGAAATGATATGATAAACAAGCTAAATTGTTCAATTCCAAATGAAATACAACTAATTAGCCTTAATTTGCCTTTCTAGCTATAAAATGCAAGAGGTTTGATGCAATTCTAAGATGTGTGGTTATGAATTATGATTGATTTTGGTCTTCCTTTTATAGATTTATGCAAGGGTAGGGGGTGTAGTATAGTTGATCATGATTAAGATTGAGTTGAGCTTTTGGTTCCACCCTTTGAAGACAATGCAAAGTTTGTGTCCTCAAAGCTTGGGACAAGAAGACAAGATGAAGGCACAAGATGCTCTCTCACTTTGAGTGATTGAGATTGAATTTGGCTTGATCCATGTGAATGCATTTTCTCAAATCCTATTGGTTGATTGAATTTCCTCCCATTTTGGGTTGTTGAGAGAAATTAGGATTTATTAATTGATTTAAATTCATTTATTTAGCCATGTACCCCTTGAATGTGTTGAATTTGATTTAATTCCAAACTATACAATTAATAAAATTAATTGCACATTGATTTAATTTCACTTAATTAAAATGCTCTTGATTTTGACTCATCTCGAATTAAAGCTTGATTTTAATTTTGATTGGCTAAATTTTTTATTTAATTCAATTACTTTGATCTTGTCCTTGATTCACTTTGATTTGCTTTGATTTGTTACTTAATTGTCTTTGTCCATTTTCAGGTGATTACAAATGCCCCTCTTTGAGTTGACGTGTGAAGCATGTCGATTCAAAGAATACTTTGATTTTGCTGATGATAGGTCCTGATTCTGTTGATGGTCGATCTTTGATGTTCATTTGATGGTATTACTCGATGATTGATTCTTGATATCTGATATGAGATTGATGCAAATTCTTGATTGATGTTAATACTCTTGATGTAGTTCTGATGATCGTTCTGATGATTAATCCTTGATATGATGAAAGATTCTGATGTGATACCTGACTTAACGATTGATTTCGATGTGATGCCCCGTTCGATTGATTAACAAATTTTTTTTTGATAAAAGCTTTCACTTTGACTTGATGATCGTTATCTTGATTTGATGATGATACTATTGATGTTGATTATTTGATGGTATGCCCCCTCAGAAATGAAATGAAATTTGATCGATGGTTGAAAATTTTGATGATTTAGGTCAAGTTACATTGTTTTTGTTCAATTTATAATGAATTTTAATTTCATTTCTGATATTATTTTTATGTTCGTTTGCTTTCAAATGCCCCTGATTTGACAGATTTGATGAAAAATTCAAGTTATTAGGTCAATTGTAGTAAAAGATTCCTCTTTTAGGTCAAATATACCCTTTTTAGGTCAAAAGGTCTATAAAAAGGGGTAAAAATTCCTTTTCATTTTTTCCTCTCTAACTTCTTTGACTTTTCGATGATGTCGATCCCCATCCGTGAGCATAGATTCAAGTGATGTCATCGATATCAGCGTCTACCTATCTTTGAACCTCCGGTAAGTGCCTATACTTCCTCATTTTGTCATTTCATACATTTAATCTCAAGATATTTGAATTTTTCCTATAGAAACCCTCTTTCTTTCATTTTTTAAATTAAAGTAGTGCTTTTAAAACTTTAAATGGTGCTTTTACCCTCCAAGTTTCCCTTCCGCAACTTTAAACAGCACTTCTACGTTCTGGAAGTGCACTTATACTCGCTAAATTTAGGCCCTATTCTGCCTTTGCCATGTAAAAGAGCGCTTTTACCGTCAAATAGAGCTTATGCCTTTTTCAATAGCACTTTTAAATTCTTTGGGTGCTTTTGCCACTTTTTTCACTTTTAATCCATTAAGTAGCACTTTTAAACATTTTAACAGTGCTTTTGATCTTTGGCACTTTTAAAACCTGAAAGAGCACTTTCACCCTGTCAGAAATGATTCCAAATTTTTGAAGTCCACTTTGCAATTTTCTCGATGTCATCAATCAGAGGATAGGTTAAGGTCATGAACTTGATGTTTTTAGCAAGTTGTAAGATGTCAGTATGATTCATTCATAATGTGAATATTTTTTGTCAATCTAGATTTAGATGATGGGTGAAGATAAATTTTCCATTCTATCTGAGTAGAAACATGAAAATTGATTGTGGTTTGATATTTTGAAAAAAAATTATGGACTTAGAATGATCCAAATGATAATTGATTTCAATTCTGATGTAATTGAACTTTCTTTTTTCAAAATGTCCTTGGGTCGTTGCGTGTCTGTGGTTCTTATCCTTTATCATGGAGCATGATTCTTGATCTTAGTGCAGTGGATCATCACCATATTAGTCTCTATGGCCTGTCTTTCCTGTTACATCTTCCTCAATTTTGAGTGAATCATGGTCTTCTCACTGCTATGGCTGAGTGTTGGCACTCAGACCATAATACATTCCATTTTCCACTAGGGGAGATGACCATTACCCCTGAGGATGTATATTAGATCCTTTGTTTATCGACTCATGGTGAGCAGGTGTACTATGATTCTTTGTATGATGGATCTTCATGTCGGCGGATGTTTGGTGATCGTACCATTGGTGATGCTCACATCCAGTGGGCTTGGTTTGTTTCCTTTCCTATATTGCCAACTATTCTGGGTACTTTGATCGGTGGGTTCTTACTTCCTAATAGACACAGGCATGGGTTTGTTGTCGATTGGGGTCCTATCCTCGAGGATCTGATGGCACATCCTCATCGCTTTGATTGGGGTTCATATGTCCTGGCATAGTTATATCATGAGTTGCACACAATTTTTTATAGGCATTCCACTACACTTACTACAGGTGCAATCCTTTTACAGCTTTGGACCTAGGAGCACCTCCCAGTGACATGTCCTATTACAGCATGAGATCGTCAGCTAGGTTGGCTATTTTCTTAGATGTACGATAGTATAATCATCCAGACCCATATGGGTAAGCTGGATTACTGGTAGCTTGTCATTGGTGACACAAACACTGTTGTTTGGCAGTCGTACCTTGGTTGCGAGGCTTGGCCTGAGGATGATGGTGAGCTATCTTACATGTTCTACCCCTGATGGATGATCGGGCATTCCACATATACTATTAAGAGGTTCTACTTCCGGTGAGTTCTGCGTCAGTACAGGCGTGTACAAGATATGCCACAGGGAGTAGCCATGTATGCTTGGGTACAGGTTGAGAGATCATTATGGGGCCCATGTGTAGATTATGAGATAGCTATATGAGAGATACAAGATATTGGGTATGATCCTTGGTCTCCTAGATCACATGTCATGGATGGTGGTATTACTGATGATTATGCTACTTGGCTTCATCAATATCCTTTCCCTAGATTCATTGATTCTGCAGAGAGAGTTCCTGCCATTGATGAGTTATCAAATGGAGATAATGGTGACGTAGGAGATGATGTTGGTGATGATGATGGAGATGATGACAAAGATGGTGGTGGTATTGGTAGGATTAGGGGATGGCATGGATGACATGGTCATCGAGGAGCTAGAGCAGGTAGAGTTCATATTCCAATGATTGTTGCTTCTCTGATTCCTCCTAGGGGTGATGATCAGGTGAGAGGTCATCGGGTGGATAGAGTTCTACATCATGTTGCCAAAGATATAGTAGATAGACCTAGATTCAGGCATCAGTGGGAGGTTGATGCAGATATTGCACAATTTTTTTTTTATTAGGCATAGGGTCCTCCTGCTCAACAAGTTATTCCTCCAGTTGTTCCACAGGCTACCTCATCTCAGGCACATGCTTCTACTTGGATGCCTTCATCCTCTTCACTTCCATCATCTTCAAACTTTGTTCCATCCTTGGGTGATCCATCTTCGTCGATGCCATCTTCTTATGTTCCTCCTCCAAAGACTTCTGCAGCACAGGCTCTTGCCCCAGCCTTAGCATTAGATGTTGTATCTCTTCAAACTTAGATATCAGCAGTACAATAACAAGTTTCTCAATTGAGTTTGATGATGCAGAGTTTCATGGCTGCTATGAGTTAGTAGGGTTTACAGGCTAGTTTGAGTTAGCCTCCAGATAGTGCTCCTGGTCCTGATGGTCCTGATGGTGCTGGTGATTTAGCTCTTTGAGATATCTCTGATTATTCCATTTGATATACATGATCTCAGTTATTTTTTTTTATCGAGACATTAGACTCTTTATTGTATTAGTTTTGATCGATTGATGTTGTTTATGTTGATACTTTGATAGTTGATGTTCTGATATTTGGACCTTGCATTTATGATCATTCGTTTAGACTTTGATATCTTGTTGATTTCATGATGATGGTACCATGGACTTTGATACTCTCTTTGATAGATTTTTCTATATATGATGTCATTATGTGTTGGATCTCTTTTTCAGGTGTTGTGCTATGATATGCAGATCTAGATGATTCTATCTCCTAAATGCTTTGTTTCATGCTTTTCAGAACACAATTTTTCAAATGTATGCCTATGTTGTATTGATGCTTAAATGATTGTCTTATGTATGACATAGGATAGATGAATGCAATGTTGATTTAATTATTAATGATATTGTGTATGTATGCAATGGATATATATATATAGGATGTTAGATGAATAATGAATAATTGATCTAATGGATGTATTTATTTTGATATGCAAATGTGATGGATCTATGTAATGATGCAATGACCATGAGCTTTTAATGGATAATGATAGTAAATGCAATATGGATGAATAATACTATCATGAATGATTAGCTAACTAATGCAATGCACTTAAATGGATTTGATACTTGAGAATGCACCTTAAATGGGATGAATGCAATCTAATGATCTTTAATGAATTTAAATGGATGCAATTTAATGATAATGCAACTTAATGAAATGTAAATAGATTTTAATGCTATATGACATCTAATGCAATGGACTTAATCATTCAAATGTTGGACACATTTAAATGAATGCAATGTTTAATGAAGATGACTTAATGCAACTTAAAAATGACCTTAATCAATGCAAGTGAACTAATGAAATGCACTTTGTTTTTTGATTTGTTTTTTATTTCCAACACACTCGATCACCTATAGTTATTTTTTATGATCCTTTGATTTTTGGTTTGACTACACCCCCTTTTCCTTTTCCTCTTGCAAATCAAGCTAAGAAAGGAAAAACATATTAAATGCATTTAATCTAAGATGTATGTAACTAACTATCATTATTCAAAAATTTGGATCTTATAATCATCATTGAGCGATTTTGGAATCTCATTTTAGTACAACCATCACTAGTTCAACTATGATGATATGAATAATTTTTGGCACCTCTTTCTTTACTTTCCCATCTCTTGCTGGTATGACTGTCACTGATTGAAGCCAATCATGAGAGTGCGAATACTAATTTTGTCAGATTCTATGTTGCAAGTGGATTTTGGTATTATGATATTGCAAATCAAAATAGCCAAGGTATCCTTTTGCGTAAACAAGTAGAAATCTCAATTTTATCCTATGTACAAGTCCTCAATGATTCTTTGATGATCATGTCCTTAGACAAATAATACATGATTTAAAACTTTGATTTCAAGACATTCATTCATAAATCAACAAAAATATCATCCTTTCATCATAGCTTGTCTAGTTTAAAACTCTCATCGATTCGCTAGAAAGAGATGATTTCATCAATAAAGTCAACACTTAGAAAAAAATTTGCAATGTTTTTCAAATCCATATTTCAAGTGTAGTTCCATCCATTTCATACTTTTAATCCTGATAAAGATAAGGTCATGTAAGATCTTGGATCAAATTTTGTGTTTGGTTCAAATTGGATTAGAATGTAGATTTGATTAAGTGTTCCACTTCCATTTTTTGATGAATTGATTCCATGATTGAATTTTATTTGATGAATCCTTCCTCCTATTGAGTAGATTGCCCCCAGTTTGATATGATTTCAATTGTGGTACTTAGGACAATTTGCAGATTAGGTGACCAAAATCTTGAGGTACTTGCAAATGCAATTGTGGGGTTTTATTATGCAATATATACAAATGTTGGCAAATGCAATATTTACAAGGTGACCTTCTAAGTATGCAATTGACTTGGACTTTCAATGGTGCATGTTTACTAGGTTTTCACTGATTGAATGGATCTTGCTCTTTTTTCTATTTTAAAAGCTTTTCTCTTTTTTTGCTACCAAGGTGCCTATTTGTTAGGTTTTCACGAAGGCACTTTTTCTCTTTTTTTTATTTTTTTGTACTTTTCTTTTTTTCAATTTTTTTTTATATCATCAAGGCGGCTATTTGCTAGGTTTTCACCAAGACAACATCTTTTTGAGGATCATATATGAATGTTTTTACTTTCTTCATGCTCAATTTTCCACTATTTTTTATCTTTTTTGCTTTTCAAATGTTTTTGGTATTTTCAAGATCTCTTTTGACTATGTACAATAAATATGATGCTCTCCATCTAATTTCTGATACTCTTTATACTCTTTCATCTACCTCATATATAGAACCTTTTTAAATGTATGCTATTAATAGGTTCTTGTAGCTCTTCTCCATCACAATCTACTAATTTGTAGGTACCTGTCCCAAAAGAAGAAGTAATGATAAATGGTCCTAACTAGTTTGCTTCCCATTTTCCCTTCTTTTCTCTTTCTGCTTGATTTTTGGGATTCTCTCACAAAACTAGGTCACCTATTTGAAATGTTCTTGACTTGATGTGCTTATTATAAGTCCTTGACATTCTATTTTGATATACCTTCAAATGGTCAAATGTTTGTTATTTTTTCTCATCTAGGAGTTCTAGTTCTTGCAACCTAGCAACTCTATAATCTTCCTCACTTATCAAACCATGAAGAGATACCCTTAAGGATGGAAGTTCTACCTCCAAAGGCAAAACTGCTTATGTTCCAAAGACTAAGGAAAAAGGCATAGCTCCTGTTGGCATTCTTATGCTTGTTCTATAAGCCCATAAGGTTAGGTTTATTTTGATGTGCCAATCTCTACCTGAATTTTCCACCATTCTCTTCAATATCTTCAAGATGTTTTTATTCATTGCTTCTGCTTGTCCATTACCTTGGGGGTAATAGATTGATGAAGAATGATGAATCATGTGAAACTTCATGCATAACTCCTTTAGGTATTTGTTTTTGAGGTGCTTTGCATTATCCATTATGATGGCATGAGGTATGCCATATCTACAAATGATGTGATTTAGGATAAACAAAGATATCTACTTTCCTATTGTAGTTGATAAGCATACAGCTTCCACCCACTTGGTAAAGTACTTTGTTACCATAATGATGAATTTATGACCATTCGAGGATGGTGGATAAAGCATTCCTATTAAACCTAGACCCCATTGATAGAACGGCCAAGGTGTTTTCATCAGATGAAGCTCTTATGCGGGTACATGAATTAAGTTCACATGGAATTGACACTTTCTACAAGTTTTAGCAAAGTTACAAGCATCTTTCTCCATCATAGGCCAAAAATATCCTATCCTATGAAGTTTCTTAGCTAGGGTTAGTCCATTCGAATGTGATCCATAGATTCCCTCATGGATTTCTTGCAAGGCTACGTTTGATTCCTCTTCTTCTAGACATCTAAGAAGCATTCCATCTAAACTCTTATGATACAATGTTTCTGAAATTATGGTATATCGGGAGGCTTGATGGATGAAGCTTTTCCTTTGATTCCTGATTTGGTCTATGGGTAGGATTTGATCTTTTAAGTAAGTGTAAATAGGTCCATACCAAGGTGATTCATGTGTAGTTAACAATCAAATGCTGTAAGGATGGGTAGGGTCAAATGTAGGTTGTTCCACTTCTTCTACCAGGAATTCATATATGGCACTCTGATCAGACATTTGTAGAAGTGATGCCAAAGTTGCCATTGCATCTATTGCTTTGTTCTTTTCTCTTTGCACTTGCTCAAATGTAATAAGTATGAAGTACTTCTTAAGATTTTCCACCATGTTTTTATAGGGTACCAATTTGTCATCTTTTGTCTGATATTCTTCATTAACTTGATTAATGACTAATTGTGAATCTCCATAAACCTTTAGTTATGTCACCTTCCACTCTAGTGCCAACTTGATTCCAATAAACAAGGCTTCATATTCTAGTATTTTATCGGTGCATGGAAATAGCAATTTATATGACTTAGGAATTGTAGATCCTTGAGGAGTGATTAGAAGTATGCCTGCTCCTGACCCATGTTGAGTGTATGAACCATCAAAATATAGTTGCCATGTTTTTGCCTCAACAGTCACAATCTCTAAATTCAGGAATTCCACTTGGATGGGATGATCATCTTGAAGTGATGCTTCTACTAATTGGTCAGCAATGACTTTCCCTTTGATAGACTTATGGTCTATATATTCAATGTCAAATTCACTTAGCACCATAACCCATTTGGCTAGCCTTCCATTTAATGTTGTTTTACTAAGCAGATACTTCAAAGGATCTATCTTGGCAATGAGTCTTATCTTATGAGCTACCATATAATGGTGTAATTTTTTTGAAGCAAAAACTATGACCAAACATGCCCTTTCAATGAATGTATAGTTCATCTTGTATTTGACCAAGGTTCTACTTATGTAGTATATTGCCTTTTCTTTGCCTGTTTCATATTCTTGTGCTAAAAGTGCCCCCAATGAATTCTTTGTTGCTAAAATATATAAGATCAAGGGCTTGCCTCTAATAGGTGGCATCAATATTGGAGGGTTCATGAGGTATTTCTTCAATATGTTGAAATCTTCTTCACACCTTTCATCCCATTTGAAAATTGTATCTTTATGCAAAAGTTGGGTGAAGTTATGACATTTTTCCGCTAGTTGGGAGATAAATCTCCTGATAGATTGGATTCTTCCTTGTAAAGACCTCATTTGGCTAATATTTTTAGGTGCTTCCATCTCCATAATGGCCTTGACTTTAGCGGGATCCACCTCTATTCCTTTTGTAAATACAATGTAGCCTAGCAGTTTGTTGGATTGGACTCCAAATGCACATTTTTTTGGATTAAGCCTCACTTTAAATTGTTCTAACCTTTCAAAGATCTTCTCCAAAATTGGTAGATGCTCCTCCCTTGAGTGAGATTTGGATAATATTCCATCCACATAATCATCCATGAACTTATGTATCATATCATGGAATATTGTGGTCATCACTCATTGATAGGTCACTCTGGCATTCTTCAAACCAAAAGGTATGACATTCTAGCAAAAAGTACCCCATGCACATGTAAAGGCTATCTTATCTTGGTCTTCTGGTGCTATCTTTATCTGGTTATATCCACTAAATCCATCCATGAGTGAGAACATGGAATGCTCTGTTGTTAGGTCTACAATGGCATCTATGCTTGGAAGAGGGAAATCATCCTTAGGACATGCCAAGTTTAAGTCTCTAAAATCCATGTAGATTCCAATGGATTTATCTTCTTTTGATACTGGCACTATATTGGAGATCCATTGTGCATAATCAATGGCCCTTATAAATCCCACCTTCAACAATTTTTCTAACTCCACTTTGACAAGTAGTGCTATATGTGGATGCATCTTCCTTAACTTTTTCTTAACAGGTTTGGCTCCTTCCTTGATATTTAGATGATGCATTATTAGATTTGGGTCTAATCCTGACATATCATCATAAGACCATGCAAATTTAACTTGTTTTTCCTTAAAGAACTTGATGAATTATGTTCTTTCTTCGCTAGATAGTGATGTTGCTAGGTGGATGATCTTCGGCTCAGTTTCTGACCAAATATTTATCTTTTTGGTGGGCTCAATTAAGATTGGAGATCTTTCTTCATAATGTTCTGGTAGAGAATCCAAACTTCCTTCCTTAGGTGCCTCAGTTGGGTTTTCACCTTTGGAAACATCCTTTATTTCTTTTTCTTTTTCTTTTTGATCTAATGTTGCCACTACGTGGTTTTCAACATTAGATTTATTTCTTTTTTCTTTTTTTTTTTGTTTTTTTCTCTTTTAGATGGATTGAAAGTTTGGATGATCCCCCTTATCATTTCTTCTTGATATTCCATGGCAGAAGAAGGTTCAACCATGTTAAGGTATTGGGACACCACGTTCTCATTCAAGAAGGTTGGGAGAGTAGTTGGCTCAATGGAATCCCATTCAATTAATTTTGGGTGTATGAGAGTCAAAGGATCAATACTTGGGCTTGGTTCAATGGGGTTTAAGGCTAATACTTCATTAGATGGTTCATACATTGTATTGTGCAATTCTATGACATGGCCCTCTTCTAAATCTTCTAAAGAAGTAGGATCAAAGTCTTCATCACTAGACTCCTCTAAGGTTTATGTTGGATAAAAGTCATGTGGATTAAACCTAACATTTGATTCCTCCATAGTAG
Source organism: Chamaecyparis obtusa (assembly GCA_027943335.1). Taxonomy (NCBI): domain Eukaryota; kingdom Viridiplantae; phylum Streptophyta; class Pinopsida; order Cupressales; family Cupressaceae; genus Chamaecyparis; species Chamaecyparis obtusa. Next base: position 344,597 of record BSBK01009006.1, read on the forward strand.
GTCTCCATGAAGGTACATAGGTTTCATCTACCCAATGATTTATCTCTATTTCTATGCTTGGAACATCATTTAGAACCACTTGATTTGAACTAGATGCTTGACTTGGACTTGATTCTACTATTTGTCCTTTATCCTTGGTAGAGGTGTAGGTATGAATAACATCAATACCCTTATCATGGCATGAATCATCAAATAATGTCTCCCATTCCCACTCATTAGAATCTTCATCACTATGAGATTCTAATTGCAATATTTGACCATGGAGTTTTGGCTAGTGTTTTTTAGTGTACCCTTCTTCAAGATACCCTAATCCTATTTTCTCCTTGCTATCTCGCCATGTACTTTCTATTGGTTCAACAAGTCCTTCATTCCTCATGCCCAAATGTCCTTGACCTTTGTACCCCATCTTTTGCATGATTTGAAACCCTTTCCCATATTGATGTGTGGGAATGCTGGGGTTTTGGATGTGTTTGACATGTGCACTTATTTCTTCATCCTTGTAGAGCCAATTTAGGATCTCATTATCATTCTCATCCATGAATGATGAAGTACTAGCTATCACAAAATGATCATTGTACTTGTGGGGTAGATTTGAGGGTCTTCCATAGGACTTTGGTGATAAGGGTAAGTGCATCATTGATAAGGAGTATTTGTCTACTCATTTTTGCTTGATTTTGCATTCTTATCAAAATTCTTCATCATTTGGTCCATTTTCTGATAATGGGCCTCTTTAGTGTATACTTGAATAGCTTTGGTTTGGTCTTCTTTTTATTTTTCAATAATATTATCCTCACTAACCTTCTCTTTTCCCTTAGTCAATGTAGTTAGGTTAGTGAGTTTTTGTATATCTTTAATAAAAATTTCCTTTTCTATCTTTTCTTTTCCTTTCAACAATGGGATGTCTTTAGAACTTTTCCCTTGCTCCATTTGATTAGGTATAGACCCTTCTTCATTGTGTGGGACTAAAGATTCATTGATAGGCTTGATTTTGTTACAATATTGGAAAGTGTTTAAGTCCCCACTTACCATTATTTCCTGCCCTAGATAAGGAAATTTTAGACATTGGTGATACATAGAAGGAACGGCTTGCATTTCATGGATCCAAGGCCTTCCTAACAGGATATTGTAGGTCAAATTTAAATCTAGCACTTGGCATATGGTCTCTTTTTGCATGGGACCAACCCTTATGGGTAGTACTATGACTCCTTTTGAGGCTCTTTCTTCATCATCATAGGCCTTGATGGTTATCTTCTTCTTAGGATCTATAGCCTCTTCAGAAAATCCTAGGGCTTTGACCAAGCTTAGGGTACATATGTTTAGACCAGCCCCTCCATCAATAAGGACTATTTTCACACAATGTTTATGGATAATAACTTCTATGTGAAAAGGAAAACTTTGTGGATGATTCAATGACATATCATCTTGTTCGAAAAATGATAAGCAATGAGGAGAAATGAGATGTCCCACCATATTTTGAAAATTTTCTACCTCCAAATTTAAAGGTACATTAGTTTCCAATAGAGCCTTCTCCAAGATATCCTTATGAGTTGGTGATAATTTGAGCAACTCTAGGATCGACATTTGAGAGGGAGTTCTTTGTAATTGATCAACCAAGTTATATTGTTTCGATGATGAAGTTGAAGCTTGGTTTGGTAGAACAATTCTTGGAGCGTTCATAGGTAGAGTGATTTTAGAAGCTTTCCCCCTAGTGACAGTGTTAGATGATTCTTCTTTCAATTTCTCCTTTATTATGATAGCATTTATGGTATTGTCTTCTTCACTTAGAGTATTAATTGTGTTATCATAAGTATGAGAAAAGTTCACCTTCTCATTACCTCTTTTCTGATTTTGATTGGCATTAGATGACTCACCCTTTTCATGGTTCAAAAAGGGGTTCTTGAAGACCGTATGATCCTCATTGTTTTGAGGCCCTTCAATTTTGATAGTTCCATCATCTATTAGATCTTTCACTAAGTGTTTCAACCTCATGCATTCATTGGTTTTATGACCTCTATTTCGATGATATTCACAATGATGAGAATCATTCCACCAATTAGGTTTAACTTGAGGTTCAAAATCTCTTAAATCAAGTAATGTGATGATCTTGTTAGCAACCAAAGTTCTTAATGCATTCTCCAAGGGTTTACCTAAATGGGTGAATTTTCTCTTATTATAAGTGGAGAAAAAGGGTTTGGGCTTATTCCCATTGGCATTATTATACGGATTATTAGCATTCTTGTTCAAATTGTTGGAATTGTTATTGGAATTATTGGAATTAAAGGGAGCTTTATTTGATTGATTAACATTGTTTGAAGAATTAGCTCCACTTGATAAGTTAAAATGAGTTTCCTTCATATTGTGGGCCTCCACAACTCCATCGTTCACAATATTTTTGTTATTATTCTTTAGCCATAACTTAGGCTTATCATTGTGATTTTTGGCCCCTTGATTATTGACATATTTAGACACATGATTATTATTGTTGTTTTTGGTATTGGATTTGTTGGAATTAAATAATTTTATCTCTCCTCTCCTTACCAATACATCCTCAATCTTGATCCCATTTTCGATAAGTTTTTCAAATGTTGGGGGACATTGGAGTTGTAATTGATAATTCATTTCCATGGTCAAATTATTTGTGAAAATTTCCATCTTTTCCTTCTCAGGGATACTTCGTGAATACCTTGCAAAAATGGTCCTCCACCTTTGTAGGAATCCTAAGAAGGATTCTCCATCTTTCTGTTTGGTATCACACAATTTGAGCATCATGATTCCATGCTCAATATTATAAGAATAGTGGGTCACAAACTTGGAAGCTAATTCCTCAAAGGTCTTTATTCCTTGGGGTAACTTTGAAAACCACTCCATGGCGGGACCTCCTAAGCTTCTAGGAAAGAGTCTCATTAGATATGTATCATTGTGCATGAACTTAATGCTTAAGGCACAAAATTCTCTTAGATGATCATGTGGGTCTTTTTTACCCATATACTTGTCATACTTAGGAAAAATGGTATTAAAGGGAAAGGGTGCCATAACGAAGCTTTTGTCAAATGGGAAAGGACACAAAGCTTCAATAGAAAAGGCCTTAGGTTCGGCCACCTTTTTCATTTTATCAATTTTCTCTTGGAAGGTTTTCAATTGTCTAGTCATAGCCTTCATGGGGTCATCTTGTTCTTGATCTTTCTTAAGTTGTTCTATATCGTAATCATGGGGAAGCTTTACTCCCCTTTGGGCTAGGTTTAGGAAAAATTTCTCCCTATCCTTATCTATTAATTTCTCCATAACTTCTAGAAATTCATGGTCTTGGGCTGCTCTCTCAAATTTTTCTTCAAGTGTTTCTTTAGGAGCTTGATTAGCATTGTTGGTGTTATTGTTGTTTCCTCCATGGTGGTAATTATTAAACATGGAATTTCTATCCATTTCTCCAAATATTACTTCAAACAAATTTGGGAAAATGTCCTCTTGATCTTGACCTCTAAAAGGACTTTGGTATTCAACTTCATGTGCTTCATTGGCAACACAAGTGCTATCTCCTTGTAAAGATACCATAAATTTGTGGGACCGCGTGGAAACTGACATCCAACAAGGGTTTGATTCAAAATGATCCTTGATTTGATAATTGTTGATTTTAATTGAAGAGATTAAAAATGTAAGATGAACTTTTAATGGATATCTCTCTCACGTGTTTATGTATTTCAAACACAACAATCACGTATACACTTGTCTCTTTTTACCCACTAACACAAAACATTTGATTTTGAAAGTACGTTGTCACGGGTTTTGCACAAAAAGAAACTTCAAGCACCTACCTAGCTCACGATTTGGTTCGTAAACATGGCTCTAAAAAGGTGGTCTTGCTATTTTATCAAGGATTTAATATGGATTCCGTTCAAAATGGATCCTAAACTTTCATCCCCCAAGTATGTTAAGGGGCTTCCCACCAGCAGTATATCAAAGTTTTGTGCAATCCATGAGGACTACTTGAGGAAGTTCAAAAATTTAGTATCCTTTTGTAACACACCCCATTAAGGATGTATGCATTTTGTTTTATAGTGGGTTGGATTCTCACAAAAAAAGCAAGCGTATCCCACTTTAGGTTGTGCCTCTCATCGGCCTCGTTAAGGCAATTTCTCAGGAGGTGAGCCCACTCATGTTCTAGCATATTCATGTAAAGCAAGGAAATGGAGTTAAGAACTAGTTTTTGGGAATTTGGTTCACCAAAAGGTGAAGAGCATATCCCTAACTTTTCCTAAATTTCCCAAACACAATAAACAAGGTTAAATTACTAGCCCACTAACTATAGAGAATTGAGTATTTCTACTCTCTTCTACAAACAAGGGGCTTTGATTTTATGTGCTTGATTTCCTCAACCTTTCTTCTTAATTAAAAAGTTTAACACCTTTGGCATTTTGATTCACTAGAAGAAGTGAAGAGCATAGGCCTAAATGCTAAACTTTCCAAACAAAGATAGGTTGTTTTGTAATTACTAGATTCTTAAAATCACCAATGCCACAATTTCAAGGAAAATATCCACTAGTTTGAGGCTTACCTTTCCTTGTAGCTAGCAAAGGCTAGGGGCATTTTTGAGTGATTTTTCCATTTTTAGCTTACCTTGGCTATAGTTCCTTTCCAATGTGCTTATCCTCCAACAAAGTTAGTCAAAAAAAATAGCCACAATGAGGGAAACCAAAATGAAATTTTAGAAGCAAAGATTGAATTGAATCTAAGGCCTTATTTGCAAATTTTGGGAAAAACTTGAATTAAGGTGAGAAAATCTAATTAAGTGAGACAAACTTAGTTTTATATGCTTCTACAACCTTAAGATAATTCTCATAAACCTGATTTTCCTCTTGTGAATCCTCAAGAGCTGATTTGATGTGAGCAAAGTTCTCCTTCTTGATTTTCTTAGTCAAAGCCTTGCCTTCTTAGTTGAATCTGCTCTCTGGTTTTTTTGCTTTTATGTGATCAAACATCTTGCAGAGTCATGAAAATCATTTTACCACAGTCAGATAATGAAAATTTTTAGTTTATGCAAAAGTGTTGTCGTAATGCTTAAAATCACTATTTAACTGCTTAAAAATGTTGTTAATCTGATTAAAAGTGCTACTTAAAGTCTAACAGTTTACTCAAAAGCACAGAAATAACTAGTAAAAGTGCTACAGAATTAATCAAAGGCGGTAAAAATGAAGTAAAAGCGCTAGATAAATGCGTAGAAGCACTCGGTAGTCAGGGAAAAAGTGCTCGGTAGTCAAGGAAAAAGCGTTGTGAGAATAATAGATAGAAAATAGAAGGATTCAAAAGCATTATTGATCGATGCAAAGGTGCACAAATTTGTCATAGAAGTGCTGGTACAGTGCTCAAAAGTGTTGTTTAACTATGCAAAAGCATCGTTTGAGCTGTCAAAAGCGTTGTTTCCTGAAAACCTGAGAGTTAAACATGCAAAAATTTGACAAAAATGAAAGAATTTCGAGAGATTAGTAAAGTGAAGCATTTTGCCCCACAGTGGGTGCCATTTTGTGTACAAGGAAATGCACCTTCATAGAATTAGTATTGAGAAATAAATGAAATAGAAACTAAATAAACCACAATATAGCAACTATTTAGCAAATGAATGATCAATTAAGCATCCTATGGCTCTCTATCTAAAAGTGTTAATGAGAAGCTCTCAGCAAGCTACCATTAATGACAGTCCTAGAATGAGAAATGATATGATAAACAAGCTAAATTGTTCAATTCCAAATGAAATACAACTAATTAGCCTTAATTTGCCTTTCTAGCTATAAAATGCAAGAGGTTTGATGCAATTCTAAGATGTGTGGTTATGAGTTATGATTGATTTTGGTCTTCCTTTTATAGATTTATACAAGGGTAGGGGGTGTAGTATAGTTGATCATGATTAAGCTTGAGTTGAGTCTTTGGTTCCACCCTTTGAAGACAATGCAAAGTTTGTGTCCTCAAAGCTTGGGACAAGAAGACAAGATGAAGGGACAAGATGCTCTCTCACTTTGAGTGATTGAGATTGACTTTGGCTTGATCCATGTGAATGCATTTTCTCAAATCCTATTGGTTGATTGAATTTCCTCCCCTTTTGGGTTGTTGAGAGAAATTAGGATTTATTAATTGATTTAAATTCATTTATTTAGCTATGTACCCCTTGAATGGGTTGAATTTGATTTAATTCCAAACTATACAATTAATAAAATTAATTGCACATTGATTTAATTTCACTTAATTAAAATGCTCTTGATTTTGACTCATCTCGAATTAAAGCTTGATTTTAATTTTGATTGGCTAAATGTTTGATTTAATTCAATTAATTTGATCTTGTCCTTGATTCTCTTTGATTTGCTTTGATTTGTTACTTAATTGTCTTTGTCCATTTTTAGGTGATTGCAACACTATTTGGGGTAGTATTGAGAAACACTAGTGAGTCCTAGAGATAGTGATGACACAGAATTTCCCTCAAGTGAGACTTAGATGGAGACTGATTATGGACCATAGAGACAAGTGTTGTGAAAGTCAATTGGTTCATGGTCAAAGCCACAAGATGATAGATATAAGTGCATGGGTTTCAAGTAGCACCTATTTCTAGGTTTTACCAAGATAATGATTTTTTTAGGACATTATATGATTTTTATGATTTTTTAGAGATTTATATGATTTTTAGGATTTTTAGAGATTTTATATGATTTTTAGATTTTGTAGAGATTTTATATGATTTTTAGAATTTTTTTCAGGAACATTTTTCAATTTTTAAATTTTTAGAGATTACCAGTTCTCAAGCAAGATCACATTGGTTTTCCCCCAATTTATAGTAAGGTATAAGACATGGTGGATGAATTAGCAAGTTGATGGAGGAAGAAAAAAGATAATGAGGGAGTAGAAAGATAATGCAACCCTCAAGGATAGTGTCATCAAGAGTACTGAAGCTAGGAAAAGAGAAAATATAGAAATGTAAGCTCATGAAGCAGTGTTGGGTAACATATAGGATAATGACCTAGTGTCATGAAAGCATGTGGTCCAAAGAGTGGACATGTCAAGAGACTCTTGTTAACAGATTTTTTATTTTATATACTTTTTCGTTCTGCATTTTGATCAAGACCAAGGGGTCAATTGGATATGATAGTGATAGGATAGCACAATCAGGATAAAGGATGATGGAGATTATGAGTGAATGGTTTGGGATTAGGGAAATAATGCTTAGGAATAATGATAGAAAAATATGGATAAGCAAGATCATGATGATGGTAGCATGGATGGAAGCAAGTGAGTAAGCTGATGGAAAGGATATCAGATGGAAGGATATATGATTCTCGTGGATAGTTCAACCTTGTCAAGATCAAAGGAGAAAGAGGAAGTAAGGGTGCACATGAAATATCTAGTGTGTATGCATCTTGCCCCAAGTGTAGAGTGCAAGATAGAGGAACTACACATGATGCTTGTTTCCCAGGTTTTCATCATGGTACTTGTCTAAGGCGCCACAAGTAGTGGTTTTCACCATAGGAAAAATTTATTTCTCTTTACTTTTGCTACCAAGGTGTATGTTTCCAGGTTTTCACCAAGGCACTTTTTCTTTTTTTCAATTTTTTTGTATTTTTCATTTTTTGATTTTTTTCTTTTTTTTTTCAATTTTTTTTTTTAGATTTTTGGAGGAAGTCGATCTTGATACTCTTTGGATAATGCTTCTTTGGAAATATATTCTATGATAGGCCAAGGCCGCTGAGAGGTATGCTAAAGGATGTTGATAAGGTGATGGTAGGGAAATGAGATGAAGGAAAGGATGACGACTAAGGATTTATGTGTAAGATGAGATAAGGGGAATGAAAGGATAATAAATGAGAGGATAAAAAGTATTTCTATGTGTGGGTGTGAGAAAGGGGATGGAAGGATAATTAATAGGAGGATAATAAGTATTTTCAAGATCAACATCGACACACAACTTGAAGGGTAGTAGAATAATGGAGGAAAAATGGATGAAATAGCTTGAGGTTTTGATGTAGGAAGTGATGTGGATTTTGGGACACAAGGACCCAAAATGGATGAAGGAGAGGATATAAGATGTTTGGAAGAATATGGAGTGGAAGTCTTTGGAAGCTTGAATGTCAAATTTTAATTTTCTTTTCTATTCAAGTCCTTTAAGAGAGACTGAGGAATCCACATAGCTTTTTATTTTTCTTTACTTTTAGATGCTTTTGATCACCATTCTTCCATGATGGATTTAGGAACCCATTTTTTTTTAATTCTTTTTGTCGAGAACCCTTGAGGTATCTTGAATAGTTCCTTTTTATTTTCAGCCACATGTCAATTAGATAGGACATGGAGATATTCATATGTAAGTGGATTCTTATATTTTTTATTTTTACGTTTCACATCCAAATTGCTTCCAAAAGACTTGGGAATTATGGATGAAGGAGGCTAATATGACGGGTTTAGATGGATGAATAGATGGAAATTTCTCAAGGATGTATGTCTTCATTAATCTTAAGGTATGATGGGGGAAGTGGATGACAAACTAGGAGCGAGAGGTCTTATGTATAGAGGGACATAAGGACCCAATATGGATGGAAGGTTTGAGGGTTTTAGCTTTGGGATATAAGGACCAAGGATAGATTTGGATGATGAAAATGGATAATGGATAGGGATATCAGCATCCACAGAGTGAGAAGCATAGCCAAGGCTCTAATCTATAAGGTCCATATTTATACCAATAGGCTCATGAGTAGCTTTGATAGGATAAAATTTGATAGGAGCAACAAAAGCTTGGGAGGATTTATTCTTATGCAGAGGAGTAGGAAAGATGGGAGATTTTTGAGATAGATATGAAGGATTATGACAAGGAGTTGTTGGGATATTTTGATCTTGACAAGGATCTTTGGATAATATAGGAAGAGTACTTTTCTCTCAATTTTCAATAAGATCATTAGAGATGATGGGATGAGTATCTTGATCTTTCTCAAGAGATGGATAAGATATAGGAGGTGAAGGAATATATTTTGGAAGGAATCATCATGACACTCTAGGGATATGGGACTTTGGTCAACCACTAGATAAGGATGGATGGTATCTTGATCTTGATATTAATTGATATTTATTTCTTCACACTTCATATTGTCCTCTTGACATGGAACCACTTCTAGGGACAAGCTAGGGGTTTGGATATGTGTGAGGATTTCATGAAGGGTTGATGAAGGGATATTTAGGATGGGTATGATAGGTGTTGAATCACAAGGAAGCCTGGGATCTATGAACTTTGAATCACATAAGAAGCTTGTAGAAAGATGTATATTAGCTTGGATCTCTTTTAGAGGTAGCCCTTGAGGATATGCATAGGTAGCATGAAAAGAATTAAGTTCTTTGTCTAATGGAATAATTTTGGAGAGATTTTCCTCTTTAGGAGACACATGTATGATGGGTAAGGTAGAGGTGTAATGAGAACCATTACTAGACATAGGTTCATGATTTTGACCAAGTGTGAGAGTAGTATCTTCATTAAATGGGTCATTAGGATCTTCAAATCCAATTATGCCATCATCAAGGAGATCTTGGAATTTGTGTTTTAACTCTATGCAATCTAAATTTTTATGCTTATTATTCTAATGATATGCATAGTAAGTATACATGAATGAAAGTCCACTTGAAGTATTTGGAGGTAATGTGATGAGATTTCCTTCAAGGATTTTTCCCAATGTTGATTCATAAGATTCTCCCAAAGGAGTAAAAATTCGCTATGCTTGTTCATTTTCTTTATCAAAGATAAGTTTTGGATAAAAGATAGGTTGTTCATAAAGAGATTCTCGATCCAAGATTGGTGTGTTATAAATTTGATATTTCTCAAAGATCTAGTTGTCGTGAGAGTGTGATGTGGCCTTTCTTGAAGAAGATTTGGATAAAGGATAGACTATTTTTTGAGAATGTTGGCTAAAGGATGTATCTTTTTCTTTCTCAAACTATTGGATTCTAGATTTCAAAGATTGGATTTTTTTAAATAAGGATGCCATTTCTCTCTCTTCTTCCTTAGTGTAGCTTTCAAACCATGAATATTTATTAGAGAATGTATCATACTCTTTCTGCAATCTATCGAAGTTAGATTTCAAAGACTGGAATTGTTTATATACGGCTCTCTCTTCTTCTTGAGTGTACATTTTGGAGTCATGATTCCTAATCGACATGAAAGAAGATTTCCAAGAGCTAATAAGGATTACTTAGAATGACTTGATTTTCAAGCTAGGTAAGAAAACTATCCACTTGTCCAAAGTGAAAAAGCATAAAAAAGATAACTTACCACAAGATGCCCAAGCCACGAGTAGATTTCCCTATGTACGACACTTGTGAATAAGAAAAGATAAGATGCAAGCATCCAAAATAAAAGATTCAAAAAGATTGGACAAGTGAACCATTCACTAACCAATAGTGCATTCAAGAGAGACAAGCGATCTTCATTAGCTAAAGGAAATTCCTAATGTGCTAGTTTTGGACCAAGATACTAGAAGTAGTCAAGTATAGGCTTCCTAAGATAGCTAAGAGAAAATTTAAAGAAAACCATCTCAGATCAATGACTGGGAGAAAAACCTCAGTAAGATAGACAATAGTTAGATAGGGATAATAAGTCATACAAACTTTCACAGTAAAGTAGATGATACTTTAGGATAGGACGATATTCTGATGACAGGACAGACGATATATCCCAATACTAATAGACAATATTTTTATTAAGGACAAAAGATATTCTAGAATGTTGTATGATATTTCTCACTACGAAAGGCAATATTTAGACAACAATTTCCAATTTTGATAGAAAATTTGAATTTTGATAGCAAGTTGAATTTCAAGATCAATTTTTTAAAGCAAATGTGATGCATAGAGTAGTCTTCAAACAATCAAGCAAGGGACAAAGAAACCTTGCATGATACAAGCAATTGTGAGGTCTAAAGTTTTTAGCAATATTCCAATAACGTTAAGTGCATTTCCATGATTCTAGAACAAATAAAAAACACATCAAGAAAGAACTACCTAAGGAAAGGCTAGTATCAAAACCGTTGCCCAAAACTTGATATTCCAAAGGAATACATATGGTGAGTAGTCTTGAGGTGATTTAGGAAACTACTTGGATCGGTCCTTGCACAAATATTATGATACTATCTGACAATAGGGTATCCTCTAACTTAAGGTATTTAATAAAACTTTGTTCATGACTATCCCCTATAGTTTTGTAAGAAAAATTAAGGCCTATAGCCCTACAAGCATCCGAAAAGTATAGTCTCACAAGCAAGATTTAGACCTCTCATCCCTATAAAAGTTGAATGTACTCCTTGTTTAGTCTTGTAAACAAGATTGAGACCAAGATGGCCCTACAAGCACCCAATCAAGTGTAGTCTTGCTTAGCACGATTGAGGCAACTAGGCCCTACACATGAAGAAGCATTAGAAGTAGAAAATAGCCAAGTATCCACTCTCTTTGGATTGAAGGAAACTTTTGATTATAGTGGGATGGAGTATATGGGTTCGCTTGTTCCCCACTTAGGTCGTTCCCAAAATATTTCTCTCTTGGCAGGCCCTCTAAAGGTAAATGCAAGAAATTAAATGGATAGCTAATGAAGGTTTAGATTTCTGATTTTCCACAAGGAAAAGATCATACTCTCCTACTCTATAGTGTCTCCCAAACACATCAAGCACATGTTCATTTACCAAAAGAAAACTAATTAATCTATGTGCCTATGAAAAGTGATTAATGATAGAAAAGACACAAGATCTAGTTACATACCTCTAATGCAATTTCCAAAATCACAATATTTTAGTCTTAGAAATGCAATTCCTTTAACAAGAGAATCCTACAAAACCACAAGTTAGGGCACAAAAAGTATGCAAATGAAACCAATGACCCTACAAAACAACTTGTTAGGAGATAGGAAATATCAAAGACTTGCAATAAATCCCAATGATACATTGAACTATGTGAAAATAAAGTGCAAGCACATCACAATTTTTTATTTTTATACTTTTGACCTAGTCAACAAGATCTGATTTTTAACTATAATTTTGGCACCAAAAATAGAAATTCAAAGAAGAGACCCTTGTTAAAAATCTGAGAGCTTTCCAAAAATGTAAAAATTTCATAAATATCCCTTAATTTGTGCCCTAGAGACCTATCTTACCAAAACAGACCAGTTTTCATAAATTGACTATTTGATGCTATGTTACTACATCTAATTTAACATGGTACACTCATCTAGTGGGTTTGACTCCCACTGGGGGTTTCCCTCAATCAAGTTTCCTTGAGAATAAATATGTGTGTTTTGTGTTTTATGTTTTGTGTTTTGTGTTGTGGATCTTGCATTATTGTTTATATTTTAGATCTAAGTGTAAAAAATGAAATTAATGTAATTAGGTGCACACAAATGGTTCACCCACCCCCCCCCCCCCCCGCCCCCTCTCAATTTTTCTTGCCTCCTTTTGTGCCTACATATATATATGTTATAATATAGCCAAATTGGAATCTAGAATTGGTCTTAGATCCTCTAAATAAGTTATTTAGGAAAATTAATGGTCAAAATACATGTTTTTTTTGCTCACTTTATGATGTGGGAGCATCTTAGATTTAGAGAAATCTTTCATCAACCAAAAATTTTTCTTTTAGTTTGTTTTTTGTTCTATTCTAGTTGGGCATTTTTCTATGTTTTAGATAGCGATCGTTCCAGTTGGCTCGTTATCTTATGTGATCCTTATGGTTTGATCTATACATCATGAGAATCCTATATCTAGGTTCACAGATCGATCTAATGTTTCCAGATGAATTTATCTTATGATAGGTCTGGTCCTATATTATTTTTCTTTTCTAACAGTTAAGATTGGTGAGATTCATCTTTCGACGGAGATTAACGTTATGTGAAGATTCATGGTGCATCATTCCATGTTCTTATACATGTGGTTGATCTCCTTACATGTTTTTATGTCATGATCTATATATTTGGGGGTATTATGATGGATTTAGGTCCCGACCTACATGTCATAATACATTTCCTTTATCTTGGATATCATTGATCAAATAGGTCATCTTGTGCCTGGCGATCTTGTATACAAGTAGGGTATTCATTCTCATTTAGGGGTAGTAAATTGGTTAGAAGGATAGACAATATATCTAATACAAAATATTGGGAATAAGTCTTATATCCTTAGTAATAAGGCATGTCGGTTGAAAAATCTGTTATATGCATTTGTAGACCAACTTAATGATAATGGAAGAGCATTGTTCCTTATTTGTTGGTGTTGATTGTTTATTTATTTTTTTATTTCATTTATGTAATCTATAGCTGCAAGGTTGGTCATCTCCATTGGGTATTTCTCCTCCCTTGAATACGTTAAGTGGTATCAAAGCATAGTTGTATTTCCTAAGGTTGCATACCCAAGTTCCTGAGCTTGCAAATTTTTAGAATTTTTATTTGTGGAGTGGAAAAATTGAGGATCTTACCTACATCAATTGGTGGCTTGCACAAGGTGATTGAAAATAGGATTTATTGTTGATTAGGCATGACAAAAGGAGTTTCAGCCAAAAGGATTGATCAAATCAAATTTTGGGGGTTGCAAACCTAAAGCTCCTAGTTGTGGGGTGGGAGAAGTTATATCTCACCTACAACTGCAAAGGATTGTATGAAGGGACCCACCAAAAGAGTTAGAGGATCAGTTAAGAGGCAAGTTGGTAATTTTCTAAACAGATAGATTGTTTGAGGTAGATTGTGGGTGTTGGTAGATTTCTTGATTTTGTTAGGGAAATCAACACTAGTGATCACACCACCAAAGCTAAGGAGTTTGAGAAAGTGATTCCTTAAGTTTGCAAGAATGTCACCTATAAGAGTGAACCCTAGAAGGCTTGAGAAAATGATAGAAGAATTTAGGAATGAGATGAGGACTAAAATCTGAAATGCTTTGACTGGGGTCAAAAGGAACCTTGAAAATAAAGATGAATATGAAGAACCTATTGAGGATCTTGAGATAGTTAAGGTTGAGATCCTTGTAAATGAAGAAAGATTACTAAGAGCTATGGAACAAATGGGTAAGATTCATAGACTTGATATTTCTAATTTCTCTTGTTCATTGCATCTTGAGGATTTGATAGACTGGATTAGTAAATTAGAAGATTACTTTGAGCTTGAAGATATTAAGGATCCTGTTAAAATAATAACCAAAATGAGAGAGATAGGAAATTGTTTAACGCTTTGAGCTAGGAATAAGGAGATTTACCATGAATAAACCCAATTCTAGGAGCATGCACCAAAGAAAGAAGCAACAAGGAGACAAGATTTTGAAGGGGGGAAAGCATAAAAAAACCCCCATGATATTAATGAAAGTGGCAACAAAATGCCTAAGAATGAGAGAGAGAGAGAATGAGAGCAAAGCTCATACAATGATGATCAAGAAGAAGAAGAGAAAATCTCATATCAAGAGAGAAAGAGAGCCATCTCTTAATAGAGATGTGAGAAAGGAGTTACATTGTAACTCCCATTTCTGTGTATGCCACATTTCACTAGTGTGTGAGACAAGTGTAGGATTCCTCATAAGGAGGAATATCTATTTTCCTTAATAAAGGAAATTACAAATATTACATGTCCTCCCACTTGGACTAGAGGAAAAATACATTAGGATACCTTGGTTTATCCTTTAAATACAAATATACCAAGGAAAGATTAAATTCTAACACCCCCCTTTAATATTTACTTGGGGTAATTACATCAATAGGTATCAAACCCAAATGTTTACAATGAATTTGAGATGTTTCTTTTGAGAGAGTCTTCACTAGGATGTCTTTGGCTTGATCATCTTGCATGTCTTCAACTTGTGCTTTGGAGCTTGAATGGTACATAGGACTTTTGGCAAAGTGAATAGCATGTTGAGGAGAGCCCAAATCTTTAAGAGACCATTGAAATTCTTGAGATGTATTTGTACATTCTAAATGTTCATTTCCCATAGAAAATAGAGATGAAGATGGATCAACACTTGATCCTGCAATAAGGCAAAAAACACTAGTAGAGTGCCCATCATTGGGATCACCTAGTGTTGAATCAGTAACACTTTGAAAAAAAGCATATTGTGAATCATGGGTCATAGAATCATAAAGGCAATCTTCAGTTGCATAAACCAAATTTGTAACATGTTCATCAAAATGTGAATCATGAGTCATAGAATCAGAAATGCAATCTTTAGTTGCATAAGACAAATCTGAAGTGTATTCATCATAGTATGAAGCATTAATAGGAGAGTTAATATAAGCATCATTATCATTAACCTCTACAACAATCATAGGATTAGTACTATCATCATGAATTTCATCTTGAGTAATAAACGTATCTTGCAAAGTAACATTGAGAAAGTTAGATATAATATCCTCTTCTTGGTCAAACATATCATCACCATGAGAGCAAGGAGGAGTAAATAGATTATTACCATCATCATCACTATCATTGCTACTACTAGAAGGAACAAAATCATTAGGAGTATCAATAATATCTTCATGTTCATCATTATCCTTTTGAAGAGTATCACTATTATCCTTAATGTTAGGAGCAAAAATAGAAATATGGTTATCTTTCAAATCAGGAACATAAAGCACATCATGTAATTTACCATTTGGACTAGAAACATTACCAGATCCTTCAAACTTGACAGCAATAATTATCAGCTAAAGAAACAAGAATATGCATAGAAACAGGTTGCAAAGAATCCAAGACGTCCTTATGGGATTGAACATGTTGAGATCCATTACTATCAATATTCCATTTAGGTGGTGTAGAAGTATTAAAATAAACAGTAAAAGTAGACCAAGATTGATTTCCATTAGATTTTCCATTTGAATAGTTTTGAGAATTACGTTGATCATCTTTTTGTTTCTTGAAACAGTTATGAGCTAAGTGACCATGTTTACCGCAATAGGTGCAATGAGGCCTATTTGACTGATTATTACTATGATAGTTATTGGAAGGCCTAGAATTGTAAGGATCATTAAATTGTTGACCTAAGTTATTATTTGAATTATTTGTATTATTAGATCATTGATAGTTTTGGTTATTGTGATTAGTGTTAGAAGATCTATTGTTATTTTGATTAGTGTTAGAAGATCTATTGTTAGAGACATAAGCATGTTCATGAGTTTTAAGTATGCCTAACTGAATTAATTTAGCTTCCTCTTGACGCAACATATTTTGAAAAATAACATAAGTTAATTGAGATGCTAATGAAGGAATAGCTAATTGAGAGTAAATGTTTGTAATAAACTGTTGGAACTGTCTAGGCAAACATTTGTGAATAATAATATGAATTATTCTTAAATCAATAAGAGGAACTTGTAAACCAGTTAGTAAAACTTTAATGGAATCAAACTTAAGCAAGAAGTCATCAACAGAGTTGAAATCAGTATACCTGAGGTCTTCAAGTTGGTCTTGAAGCTGAATTTTTTGAGTTTCATCTGCACTGTCATAGGTATTTTTCAGGATGTCCCAAGCCTGATGGGCTTCTTTACAAGTGGAAATTAGGACATACAATTCAGGACTTAAGGAAATCCTAATTAAACCAAGTGCTTCCTCATTTTTTTTCTGCCAAGTAGTTTGGTCAGCTTGAGGAGTAGAGGTTGCGGGTTTCGAACTGACATCAGTTGCAATCTCTAAAATATGTCTAAATCTGAATATGAAAGTCATGTGTGTTTTCCATGCATAGTAGTTTGTACTAGTTAACTTAATTTCAGGCATCAAGGTAGTCATGCTAAGATATGAAGATCTAAACTAGGAAAAAAATAGAGAAAGCTTAACAGAAAATAGAAAAGAACTTAACTCAACTAAATGTACTTGCATGTAATGGCAGAAAGCTATAAAATCTTACGCCAATGAGGCGTGCAAGAAAAGGAAACTAGATGAAAAAAAACTAAGAGCACTAAAAGCTAATAGATCTCAGTTAAGTTGTTATGAATTAACAGATAACGGCGAGAACTCTTGCACGCAAAGAGAAATAAAACTAAATCTGTTGCATGCAAAATGAAAATACAAAAAAAAATGAACCTATGAAGAAACGTTAGTTAACAGAGATATGCAAAAATAAAGGGAAAAAAAATTCAACCCTGCAATAAAATGTTAGTAGGAAACTGGGTAAATATCATGCGAGATTAGAAGACTAGAATAAAGAATAAAGGAATCTAACTAAAAAACTTTAATTAATACTAGAGTTAATTATAAAAAAAAAAAAAAACCATATTAACAAAGTTAAGATGGAGACAGGAAAAAAATTGATGCACTTATAAAGCAGAGATAAACAACTTCCAAAACCCTAGAAGCCCTTATTAGGATGAAGCTATCACAGCTAGTCTTGATCCGAAAAAATCAATCAATTGTAATGCTTATAATAGAATGATGCAAAATGAGATACAATCAATCTTAGTTAGTTTATTTTTTTCATGTATATACTTCAATCCAAGAGAGAAAAAAAAATAAACCCAAAGTGAATTTTAAATGAATTCGAAAATATAAACTATACCTATGAAAGGAATATGAAGAGGGACCAAGATATATCTCTTTTTCAAAGTTCTGGTGCTAGAGTCAACAGGAAGATAAACCGAAAAAATAAGATTTGAACCTTAAAAAAACAAATTGAATCGAATTGGAAGACCCTCAGATTAAGCAAAAAACCTATCGCAATGAGCCTCCGTCAAAGAACAAACCTACAAAAGTCATACAATATTAATTGTTCAATAGAACAAAATATAGCCTTATACAAATATTTCCTCCATGCACTTGAACATCAAATGTGGCCAGATTATAGAACGGAGATATGATATTCAGAAGGTTTTATCCAAGGTTATTTATATATGTTGTATCATATACTTTTTATACACCTCCTCTGAATCTTGCAATTCAAGATCTGCGACCTTTACACGTTTGAATAAAAAGACAAGGTTTAAATCTTTCACTGATTTATGTTACTATAATCAAATAAAAATATAAATGTCGTAACTTTAAATACTGGAAGCAAGATAATCTAAAAAAAACTACACCCTCAATCATGTTGAGAACGAACTTATGTCCAAGCTGTTATCACTTTTTAAATATTTCTTGACTCCGCGTTTGTAGCTTTGAAATATCCAAGTTTTTGGCTTGGGTTTCCTCCCTCACTTCCAAAACCCTAGGTTGGTTTGTTCCCTTTTTATTTTCCCATGTTACCTTTTTGATTCACTAAGAGTGCTAATCCACATGTGCCTTTAACATTTTTTTTAAGTCATGCGTTTACGGTTAGAAGGTTGTTGGCCCCCGTTCCCCTCTTCTCCTTTTTATTTCTCTAACCCTAAGTTTTGGGTATATTTTCCTAAGGTTTTCACTTTCCAAAACGAGTGGCTGTTGTTACACCGCAAGACCCTGATTGTCAATTTTCTCTAACATGCGATATAGCGACGAGTTGCCACCTGTCTCAAAGGCGGGCCCGACTGGAGGAAGAGTTTGCAGACTTTAAAGGGTGAAAAAGATCTACGGTGGTCGTTATACCATTGATCCAAGATGCTTGCATGTTAAGCTTACGGTATAGCGATAGCCATCAGATTTTCTTTATTTGAAAAAGGTTCGGTGGGTCCTAACAGTGCCAGGTCATTACAATCTTTTTGGTTCTTACTGGTTCTCAGAAAAACTAGGTGGCGGCTAACGCATATTTAAAGATGGTAAAGGATAGTCAGAAGGGACCCGCCCGTATGAAACGTGGCACAATGTGATTTGATTGACAGAAGGTGATGTGTTTGATTGTGGGGTCATGTTTTCCAAAGGGTTAATCTTCAGTTGATCGAACGATTCTCGTTATACCATTGATCAAAGATCTGAGGATTTTAAGTTCGCGGTATAGCGACGACCATCCGATCTTCTTAAAGACTTAAGTGCTCAGTGGGCCCCTTATTGCGCCAGTTCACTTTGACGTGTTTACTTCTTATTGGTTGGATAACAGCTGTGATCTAACTATTTTCAAAGTGCTCCGAGTTAGAAAGGAAAAGGGACTGGGTCCACTTGTCAGTCTTTTATAGCATGGCGTGTTTTGATTTGATATGTGCCCGCTGATGTGTCATAGTGGGACCTTAGTTTCTCATATGATTAAAATGCTACAAGATCTCATGGTTGTCATTAAACCGTTTGGATGAGATGCTCGGGTTTTAAGTTTGCAGTTTAGCGACAACCATTGATTTGGATAAGGAGATGGAAGCTATTTGGTGGGTCCTCTGTGTTAAATATATTGATGAGGTGGTCATTTTTGATTGCCCATGGGTGATGTTGACATGTAAAGATCGCTGCTCAGACCAGGATGAACTTAAGGAATTTAATTCTACACATGCTAATTTTGAAATGTTCTCGTTGGTCAAGAACTAGCTTGCTAAAGGTACTATAGGATTTTGCTGATAAGATTGTCTACCGCCCGATGCACCGAAAATGAAATATATCAATGGCTTGAATTTGAATTTTTCTCTTGAATGATGTTTTCACGTCCAGTGAGTGATAGGGCCACCAACCTCAGTAATGGTGGAATAAATTTGTTACGTGTAGGAGAATTGTGACCCGTTAGCAGATGTTATATACCAGAATTTGATTATTGTTTTTCTTCACTGCTCTCGTATGTTCTCCGGCGATATATTTTTTTCATGCAGTGCTTTCAAGCAGAAGAATTTTTAGGTGCCTGGTAGGTTTTCTCCTGTGTTTAAGTCATTTGAAATTTGTAAAGCTTTGTGGGGTCTTCTTTCCTATTGTCAATTGATATTGTTTAAAGTTTTCTTGGGAATTCATATCTTAGTAAGAAGCCCTATTTTCAAAATGCCGCCCAAGAGGAATTTGTCTGGTCAAACAGAATATAGTAAGAGAGGAATTTTTGAGGATTTGATGCAGTTGCTCCCATTTTCTGATAATGGGGCACAAAGAGTAAAAGAGCTCACTCCGAGACATCCTAGAGATTCAGTTCACAGAGGGAATTGGATGAGAGATGCTAAAGTGGGCGATAAGCACAGTGGTCTTATTCTTTTTAAATCGGCATATTCACAAAGGAATGCTTGTGCACCCCTCAGTAATGTATGGCAATTTGACATTGGGAGGTTGGTATGCCCTGCGGTTTTCATGGATGATGAATTGTTAATACAGATTGCTAAATTCTATGATCCTGTGACAAGATGTGTCAGGGATATAAACGGAGGAGACTTGATAAGCATTACCGAGGATGAGATCAGACAGGTTTTCTCATTAAAGGAACCATCTGTGGGGTTGGAGAAAATAGATTTCACGGAGTTCACTGAGATTTATGAGGCACAGAAGGATTATCTAAGGGCAGGGCCTCTAAGGCAATATTTTGATCAGATAGGATCAATGTGTGCTGTCCGTTCAAGTACACAGGAGCCCATCAGGTTAGATTTATTCAGTAAAAAGGCACAAGAATTTTATAAGTCTTTGTCTTTGATCCTAGGGCATGATGAGAAGACTCATATGCCAGTACCTTTTATGTTCATGATGGTGCAGTCACTCCACCCCCAGCTAGCCCTCATTTTGGACTTTGCTTCTCATTTGGCTGAAATAATTCATGAAGGATTAATAGGGATTAAGAATATGAAGGTCTCTAGACCATTCAGATGGTACTCGATGCTTATGCACATAATTTTGTATAAGGGTGAGAAGTTTTTTAGTACAACAATGAATATTGAGAAGGAAAGATATGGAGAGACTCTCCCAGTGCAATTGTGGACCATAGCCTTGTCCTGGGACAGAACTGATGCTAGTTATATTGCTTTTGATAGGGATTTTGCATCGAGGCTTAGGTCTCTTTTATTTATTGATAATCCAAGAATCCCAGGAGAGTTATTAGGATTGATTAGGTCGATGGATTACTGGAAGGACACTACCATTGTCCATAATTTTGGAGAAATTATTTTATATCCAATCTCCACAGTATTTAGAGTGTATGGCAGTAAAGTGGCACCTTATATTTTCCATATCAGGTCCATTTGAAGCTAGGATATGCTGAGATCCTAAGACAGATTAAAAATTTACAAGAAACCAGACTCACTGGCAAAGGTAGAGGAACTTTCTTTCCTGATGTAACTCTGGCACATCAGTATGTAATTACAAAAGGAGGATGGGTGCACTTGCATAAGGTTTTGCAACGCTACAGAATGTCAAAGGTAGTGGTGAGGTGTGCGGATACACAGGGTTTCCTTCCGGGCATGTTCAAAGATAAGGTGAGGTGTGCTCTTATTGAGCATCAATTTAATTTTCCAGAAGACATAATAAGAAATGAGTTTGACCTTCAAGCTCAGGAGATTAAGAAAGAAAAATGGGTGATTTATAGCAAGTCTATAGGTTTTATTCAGAATTTTGATAAAACTTATGACCCATTGATTAGTTTTGAACCATGGGCTAGAAAAGTTAATGTCCTTATAGATAATTTTGAGGGACTCATGAGTGCTGTAAATGAGAAAAGGGTATTTGTGTCTAAGACAGATCCAGAAAAGGCTAGGTAGATCTTAAACCAACATAAATATATGAAATTAATCCCTAAGGGGGTGTACACAGTACAGAAGAAGAGTGGATATACTATCCTTCTGACCTCACAATAAGGAAGTGAAGATGTTCCTTCCACTTCAAGAGGGAAAAGACCACTTGGTGATCCAGCAGTGCAGGCACCTTCCCCAAAAAGGCAAAGACAAGAAGAAGAAAGACCGGCAGAGGAGATTTACTCTCCTTCTCAATCCCCTATTTAGTTGGATGAGCATGGAGTGGCAGAATAGCTGGTGCAGTTAAGGGATGAAGGAAATCTTTTTGTTTTTAATGAATATTTGCAGGAGGGAATGCCGGAGGCACCTAGAGAGGTGGCCATGGATCTCACAGTAGAAGAATTTGAGGGTAAACAAATAGACCCTATTCTAAAAGAGGCAAGTGACTCTTTCCTTGCCGATGATGATTTTGTTAAAACTAGGGCCTTCTCACAGTTCTTGTGGAGAATGAAAATCAATCAGTTTAAGGAGATTTGTGAGAAGAAGAAGGAAGAATTCCCTGATAAAGATGTGAAAGAGATAGAAGAGGAGACCAAGGCACAAATGGCTAGACAATTTGAGAAGATCACTCCAGAAGAAGGGAGAGCCATGATTCATACAGCAGGGATTCTGATCCTACCAGAATGGGACATTGCTGATGCCATTATTTTTGACCAAGTAAGGAAGAGCAAGGTAAAGACCCTAGCTACACTAGAACAGGCTAAGCAGGCAGCTAGGGGAATTACTTTTTCTAAAGATCATGCTGCTCTGGTCATGTGGTCTTTAGATAAAGATAAAAATAAAGGGAAGAAGAGTGATTTCTCCATAGGATATACAGGGAGCCTAATGGTTCAGAGAGTGGGAGAAACATCTGGTGTGGAGGCATCTAATTTGATTCTTGAAACTGCCAAGTTCAATGTTAGTGTGTCAGAGAAGGATGTCAGAGAAAAGGAAGAGCTTAGGCTCAAATTTGAAATGGTCCTTAAATCTTATAATGAGCTCAAAGTTGAGCTAATTCAAAAGGACAAACTGATTGTCTAGTTATCAGGGCCACATGATCAAAGATCTCCTCAATTAGCAATTTCTGATAAGCCTGCGGTGGCTTCATCTTCAAGCCCAATAATTGAATTTCCACCCTCACCACTCCCAGAAACAGATATGGATGCAAGGGTTGCTTGGGAGAAGCTGAAGCTAACAGAGGAAACAAATAAATTGAGGGAAATCAGGGTACAATTGGAAAAGGAAAGGAATGAGAACGCAAAGGCTACAGCTTTGGTAAATCAGAAATATGAAGAAAAAATAGTAGGGGGGACTATGGAATTTGCAGTAGATTTAAAACCTTCTATTATACATGGCCATATGGATAGGTTAATTTCTTTGCTTAAGGTTTTTAATAAAGAGAAGGATGAAATGGGTCCAGTTTTGAAAAGATGGATTGAAAGGTCTCCCAACGTAAAACTATTTTGTATGTTATCCAAGGGACGGGAAGACCCAGATCCTTTAATAAAGCCATTGCATCAAATTGTGAAGAAGTTGGTGCATTTCAACATTTTTGTGGATAATTTTATCAGGAGAACAAGTATGTTGAAAGCTGAATTAATGCTTTCAAGTTATGAACTGGTGCCTCCTATTTTCACAGACAAAGGAGAACTTAAGGAAGCTTATCAGTTGAGGGAGGAGTTAGATGGACTCCTCACAGAATGAATCACTAATGTTTTAAGTGATAAGTCTTCTTTCGGTGGCACAATTAAAATGTTGATAAATGCCAAATTGATGTTTGACACCATTCAACAGAAAATCACACAGATCATAAGTGAATGGGAACAGTTGTCTACCAGGAAGGATGAATTTGGTAAGTTTGAGTTCCTAAGTGAAGAGGTGTATAATAAATGGAGATATCAGTACATGCTAGTTGTGGAGAGTGAAGATACACCGCCAACTTCATAAAGTAGATTAGAGCTGTTAATTTTGAGTCATGAGGGTGGTTGAGATATGAGGAAATATTCATTACAGAATGGACAGCAAATATTACAGATCAGATTTGTTAACAGCTAGCCAAGGACTGCATTAAAAGACCTGAAGAAGGTCGGCTCAACTGCAATTTCCTCGCCATTGTGACTGAGTGTATTTATTGTAAATTTTGTAGTTGTTGTAAAGTTTTAGGGTTGATATTTTGTAAACCCTAGAATGACCTGAAGCTTATTGCATCTCCATTTATATAAAAGGATTTCCCATGGTCATTCTAGGCATTAAGTGAGTTAGGTGTAAGAAGAAAAAGGAAATTCTGAAGCCCTAATCCTTAGTCGAGGATTGTAAATTTTTATTATTTTGTCAGGATAATAGAGAAGAGATACAAGTTGGCACTATTGTCCAGTAAGTTTGTTATTCAGAATATGAGGTATGTAAATGATCATGGTTATACTTAATACAAATATCAAATCTTTACCTCTCCATTGTGTTTGTTCTATGAATCTTCAAGCCTATTTTAGGGTTTATGTGTATGTATCTCACTTTGAGTTCTGACCTAGGGTTGGATTAAATATTACTCAAAGTAAAATATATGTTCATTGAATTCGCATAAGGATTATCTGTAAGTAGGGAAGAGTTGGGGTATTTGTATTTATGGTTCAAAAACTAGTTGTTCTCAGAGTTGTTTTGGGATCCTTTCTATTTTCTAACTCTGTTGCCCAATAGATAAGACACTGGCCTGTATTCTCCTATCTTTGTTCTGAGAAGGTGATTCAGATTTCAAAATCCCAAAATCTTAAAATCATTACCAGTAATTTTAGTTTTATTTACATTTATGAGTTGTCCTACCCAGTGATGGAGGATCAATGAACAATAGGTTGTTGTTTAGTATTCTCTCACTATTTTTATCTGTTAAAAGATCCAATAAAGAAATAAGGGGCAGAGTTGAAGTTATCAGTTAGAATTACAACTATTGGATCAGGTGTACCCACCTTGGTTTGACAGAGCCAAAAGTAGAAGAGGGAATATCCATCCCTATAGTTGGTCCAGTTGCCTATAGATTGCTCACATTTGGAACTAACCAATCCTTAATATCCATCATAGGCATATTGGCAGCCCTAGTTGGCGTAAGCATTTTCAAACACCAACAAGATGGTGACTCTGCTGGGGAATATGTTGAGTAAATCTTAAATAACGTGGGTACGAGTAGAGCTTGACTCCTAGCCGGCTTATTTTTGACCAGTGGACCTCGTTGAAGAGTACAAGAGTAAATTTTAACTTTTCAAATCATCTCACACTCCGTGAGTGGTGACTCTGAACATTTTTATGATTAGTGCTTTATAAAATATAGCAGTATGAGTTTTAAAAATATAAGGTCATATAGTAGGGAACACCCTGAGGAAAGTCTGCAGGGTGGGCTTCCTATTACATCTAGAAGAAACCAAGGTAAGAAGGAAAAAGATACCAATGATATGTCCATGACTTGGAGACAGAGGGGAAACCCTAGACGGCATAATATTCCTCCTCCTAGTCAAGAAGGAAATGCCTCAAAATATGAGGAGGTGGTTGATTTAGGACTTAATCAATATGAAGATTATTACTCCCCCACAAAGAAAGAGGGTGAAGGAATATCCCAGAATAGGAGGGTGAATCCACAAAGGCAAGGAAGGTTGAGAAGTAAGAGTAGAGGGGGTCAGGATTTTCTTCCTCCTTTCACCCTTGGTTCCTCAATACCACAAGGCCTTCAGGAGTCTCAGGGTCAGCAAGAAAATCCTCAAGCACAACAGAATGAATCTGAAACGACTTTGCCTGACTCTGAAGATATATTTGAGGAAGTTCATCAACTAGAAAGAAGGATTCAGGAACAGGCTGCTATCAAAGAAAAAAGGGATAGGGATAAGGAAGGAAGAATTAGACAAGCTATGATAAGGGTTGAATAGTTAAAAAGACAACTGTTAAACTTAGAGGCTATAAACTATGTTCCCATCCCTGAACAGACAAATGAGCTGCCTGTTGTTTACAAGACTTTTGAAACATGGGTTCCAAAGGATAAGGGGAAACAAAAAGACATAGGTATTTCAATCAATGAACCTGTCAACCCTAAGAAAAATCTTGACCAGTCTTTAAGACTGGAGGCAGATTTGGAAAAAGCCAAGAAAGAGCAAGAGTTGCTAGCTAAACACCTAAAAAAGGCAGAATTAGAAGCAGCAACATTAGAAATGAAAAAGAAAATTGATTTTCTTAAGAGGTCTGCAGGACCTACAGATTTGGGTTTTTTGAATATGACACAAGGAGCTGATGTTGCACACCCAACTAATTAGACAGATGGCATTCCCCTACCAAGAGGATTTAATGGTTCTGCTACTACAAATACAAATGCATCCACATCCCAGGGTGCTAGTTTTCCAAATTCAGGTGTTATACATGAAAGGTGCAAGCAGTTGGTTTTCAATGGCATTCCTGGTTATCCCAACCCCATCCCTGAAGAAATTAGAAAAAAGCTCCCTAAATTTACAGGAAGCAATGTTGTAACTTGTGAAGAACATTTAAAAAAATTTATTGATGTAATTGATGATTACAATATTGTACCAGATGATGTTATTATGAAATTATTTGTGCAATCTTTAACAGAAGATTCAAGAGACTGGTTTAGAGCTTTGCCTCATGGTAGCATAGGTTCATGGAATCAGCTTAGGCATTGTTTTAAGGAGCAATATGGTGATAAGACACATGAGGTCTTTATGCTAAATGAATTCAATAACATAAAAAAGGATTTCAATGAAGATGTTGTTGAATTTAATGTCAGGTTTCAAAAGGCCATGCACAAACTATTGCAAGTCATTAGATTGGATGACAGGGTATGCCTTGTTACATATTTAAATGCCTTTGACTCAAAAATGGGTTACTTATTGAGAGACAAAAACCCAAGGAGCCTTGTTGAAGCCTACAAGTTAGCTATGAATATAGAAATTAATCGGAGAATCTCAGGGAACTTGGGAAGGAGAGAAGATAACAGATCACCTTTGTTAAATAGAAAAGATCAAGGAAAGCCCCAAAGTGTTAAACCAAAGGATGAGGAAAGCTTGAAACAAATTCTTAAGGCAATCAAGGATCTGAAACCTGGTGAAAATAGAAATAATAAAGCTGCAGGAGGAGACAAGCCTCCCTTCAACAATTTTAATAAATTGCCAAGGATGCAGAACTTTCCTTACAATACTCAATGGAAGGATGGGAAACCTTTTAGCCCAGACAAGGGGGATAGACCAAATAATAGAACCCCTGACCCATTACAAAGAAATTCAATGAATGTAGTGGAAGATATCCCATGGTGCATTGTCTGTCAATCACCCCATGACCCTGATTATTGTGCCATATCCCAAAACATGTCTCCTCAGGAAGAACAAGAGTGCACGGAGGAACAGCCTTATGATGATCGAGGGTGTGGGATGATTTCTTCTCATATTTTGAGTGAAATAGATTCTGCTGAGGAAGATGAAAATCAGGATGTCTCATTTTCCCAAGCCAAAAATGAATTGTACCATCAGCAAGTCTTTTTAGATAATGAAGATAATGAGCCAGACAACATTCAATGCAATGTTCAAAAAAATGACTCAGCCACTACCTTGAGAAGGCCTTCTGATGAAGAGATCGCTTTGATAACAGAAAATTTGGTTACTCAGGCAAAGGCAAATTATAATTTGAGGAATAGAGTTGTGGGTGATTCAGATCCCAAGCCTACTAGCATTTTTATAAAGAAAACATCACAAGAAAAGATCAAGGATTCTCCTCATACTGATAAGGTTAAGGTAAAGAGGAATGTTAAACCCAATGTTGTGTATAAAGTAAAACCAAGGCCAGCAGCTGAGGTATCACTTGCTATACAAAATAAGGACAAAGCTCAAGTTGATATACCTACAGAGGTACCCATCCAGGAAGTTGATAAAATGGCTGAGGATCTAAAATCAGAGGTAGTTGATTCAAAATATATTCCAGTTGATATGAATAAATTACTATCTCAAATCACTGTCAAAGTTCCATTATTGGAAATGATGAGAATAGATGAACATAAGAAGAATGCTTTAAAATGGGTACAGAGCATAGTACATACCGATCCTCAAAAATTAGGAGGAACTGAAAAGCAAATAGCAGTGGTAAATGATAAAGATGAAAACTATAGTGAGGAGATTGTTTCTAAAATTCCTCAGATTTACTTGGATACAAATGTTGTCAATACCATAGTAGGAACAGTTGACCCTTTCTTCTTGACTTTACAAATAAATGGAAAATTGCTAAAAAATTGCATGATTGATTCTGGAGCATCGAATACCGTTATGCCAACTAAGATCATGAAGTCTTTAGGATTGAAAGTAGATTCACCCCATGGTAGATGCCAAGCAATGGATTCAAGAGAAGTTCCAGTTGTTGGTACCATTAAAGCCTTGCCTTATAGGTTGGATGCTTATCCTAATAAATTATTGACTATGAGTGTTTTAGTAGTGGATATTCCTCCCCAGTATGGGATGCTGCTATCAAGAAAATGGAGTGCATCTATGGGAGGAAGCATATAGTGTGACCTATCATTTGCCACTTTCAATTTTGAGGGGGAGAGTATCAGGGTTACTAGGGAATCTAGAACTCCACACATGATAGAAGAAGAGGAGCCGGACAACATGAATTGTTTCCTTGATACTGACATCAATGCCTTCAAGGTCCAAGACAAGGAGGAAGATGAAGGTGTTGACCCTACCTATAGATCAGAAAATCAAGAAGGATGGATTGACCTAGATGATCTTTGGACTATGTATTTTGATGGTGCAAGTAGTAGGGAAGGGTCTAGAGCTGGAATATTGCTCATATCTCCTAATGGTAAAACTTTCAAGTACTCATTTTCCTTGTTGTTTACTTGCACAAATAATGTTGCAGAGTATGAAGCTCTGTTAATTGGTCTGAGACTGGCATCAAGACATGGCATAAGATGTTTAAAAGTAGTTGGTGACTCTGAATTGGTTGTATCCCAAATAAGGTCAAAGTATGCTTCCAAGAATCAAAAGTTGAAACAATATAGGAATGCTGTGTAGGATGAGATTGAAAGCTTTAGTGCTTTTAATATCTGTTGGATGGAGAGAAGTTCTAATAGAATGGCTGACCTATTAGAAAATATAGCCCTTAGACTAGAGGATGCTACTTTTGTAGATGTCTCAAATGTGGAGGTACAGACTAGGCCTTCCGTCCCTGACAATCTAGATAACTGGCAAGTTTTTTCTGATGATCAGGACATATTAAGATTTCTCCATTGTGAGTCTCACTTTGGTAACAAAGAAATGGATTTTAGCTCTTATGTTAATACAGTAAATGGCAAGGATGTTGTTTTTGGGGAAGAAGTGTTGCAATTGAAATCAAATAGAGTTCCTAAAGGATTGGTTGCTCTTGAAAGAGCATTTGACAACAAGGATAAAATTTTCCATGCTAATTTTGCTAAAACTGATGAGCTGGAGGAAATAAATTTGGGCACAAAGATAGCCCCTAGGAAGGTCTATATAGGTAGGTCTTTATCCCCAAGAATTAGAAAAAATTTGATTGATCTCCTCAGGAGATTTAGGCATGTTTTTGCCTGGTCTTATGATGATCTTAAGGCTTACAGGGAGGACCTTTTTCAGCATGAGATTCCCCTCAAGGAAGGCACAAAGCCTTTTAGATAGAAGTTGAGACCTGTTAACCCTACTTTGGCACCTAAAATGCAGAGTGAACTCAAGAAGATGATAGATGCTGGAATAATTGAACCTATTAGGCATTCCACTTGGGTTTCAAATCTGGTACCAGTTAGAAAGAAAAATGGTGATATCAGGCTATGTGTGGATTTTAGGAATCTAAATATAAATTCTCTGAAAGATAATTATGGATTACCAAACATGGAGAATATGTTGCAAAAGGTCACTGGGTCAGAGTTGATGTCCATGATGGATGGCTTTTCTGGTTACAATCAAGTCATGGTCAAAGACACAGAGCAATTCAAGACTACATTTACAACTCCATGGGGAATGTATGTCTATGTAAGAATGCCTTTTGGATTGACAAATGTTGGTGCCACTTTTCAAAGAGCCATGGATGTAGCCTTTGCAGATTTTATTGATAGATTCATGGTGGTTTATCAGGATGATTTGACAGCCTTCTCAGCAAAGGAAGAACAACATTGTCAACATCTTGAAAAGATTTTTACCAGAGCATTAGAGTATGGGGTATCTTTGAATCCAAAGAAGTGTGCCTTTGGTGTAATAGAAGGAAAGTTACTTGGGCACATTGTTTCAAGAGATGGTGTGAGGATAGATCCAGAAAGAGTTGAAGCTATTGACAAGTTAACTTTACCAAAAAATGTTAAAGGAATTCAGTCTTTTTTAGGATAGGTTAACTTCTTAAGAAGGTTTATAACAAATTTTGCAGAAATTAGTATTCCCATATCCAAAATGTTGAAGAAAGGAGTGAAGGTTGAATGGAACACTGAAGCAATTCAGGCTTTCAATGACATTAAAAAGGCCATAAAGCATGCCCCAGGCTTAAAGGCGCCAAATTATAGCAAGCCAATGCAAGTTTTTTCTTTTGCATCAACCCACACTATTGCTGCAGTGTTATTACAAAAAAATGCTGAGGGTTTTGAGCAACCCATTTCCTTTTTCAGCAAAACCTTACAAGCAACAGAATTGAATTATGATATTATTGAAAAACAAGCTTATGCTTTAGTCAAGGCTATCAAGATATTTAGGTGTTATTTGGTAGGGGCTACTGTGGTTGCTTATGTACCAAGTGCTGTTGTCAAGGATATCCTAGTCCAACAGGAGGTCTCAGGAAGGAGATGTAGGTGGATAAATAGGATTCAAGAGTTCAACATTGATATCCACATAACAAAGCTGGTAAGAGGATTAGGCCTGGCAAAGTTGATGGCCCAGAGTAATCTAAATGCAAACCAAATAAATGTGTTGGAAGAGGATCAGAGGCCTTATATATGCAATATGGACTGTTGTGAATGGTACAAAGATGTTGTCCAATATTTGCAAAAGATGATCCTACCCCCTGAGATGGATAATAATAAGAAAAGAACTATCAGACTCCAATCAATGAAATATGCAATTATAAAAGGTGAGCTCTGGTAGAGGAGCAATGAAGGTGTTCTACTCAGATGTATAGATCAGGAAAAGGCTGAACTTATGATAAAAGATATGCACAGTGGAGTCTGTGGGGGGCATTATATGGCTAAAACTATAGCTCATAAGATCATTAGAGCAAGTTTTTGGTGGCCTACACTTTTTAAAGATGTCCATTAGTTTGTTAAGAAATGTGATCCCTGCCAAAGGTTTTCAGGAAAGTTGAAATTCAGTGGGAATGTTCCACTCAGGCCTGTTTCTGTTCAAGCCCCTTTTCAGAAGTGGGGTATGGATTTCATTGGGGAGATCCCTAATAGGTCTAGTGGTGGGAATTCTTATATCTTGGTGGCAACTGATTATTTTACTAAATGGGTTGAAGCAATCCCTACAAGAAGGGCAACTAGCAAAGTAGTGATAGACTTTATGATGCAAAATATTTTGACAAGATTTGGTTGCCCAGAAACTGTAGTGGTTGATAATGCATTGTGTTTTAGATCAAAGGAGTTTGTTGATTTTTGTAGACATAATGGTATTAGAATTTCATACTCATCTGCTTACCACCCACAAGGCAATGGCCAGGCAGAATCCAGTAATAAAAGCCTAATCAAGATTCTGAAGAGAGTTCTGGATAAAAACAAGAAAGCCTAGGATTCAAAATTATTACAAGCTTTATGGGTTGATAGGGTTACAGTGAAAAAAGCAATAGGATGTGCCCCTTTTGATTTAGTATATGGGATTAATGCTAGACTGCCTCAAAACAATTTGCTACAGATGTACCAGTTCATTCAAGCTTATGATGATGATGTAGAAAAAGACATGGCAGTTAGGATGAACAATTTGATTCAACTCAATGAATTAAGGGTTGGTGCACATGACAAAAATGAAAGGGTGCAGGCCCAATGCAAAGTCTTGTATGATAAAAGGACTACCCAAAAATCTTTCACAAAGGGAGATATGGTTTTAATGTGGAATGCAAAGCTTGAAGAGAAAGGCAGGCATGGAAAGTTTGACCCTGTTTGGTTAGGGCCTTTTATTATTGAAGAAAAATGGGGAGCGAATTCTTATTTTCTGACAAATATGGTGGGTGAACTCCTGGAATTGCCTGTTCATGGGCAGTTCTTAAAGTTTTATTTTTCCTAAAGTTCGATGATCCCTGCACAGGTCTAGTTGTAAATTTTTGTATATAGTTCCCTGCTTTTGGCTAAAGTTTTGTTCTGGTCTGCTGTACCAGGAGATTCTGGTTTCTCAATGTATCTGCAGGAGATACATGTCCCCAAGCAAGAGCCACTATTATCACTTTTTAAATATTTCTTGACTCCGTGTTTGTAGCTTTGAAATATCTAAGTTTTTGGCTTGGGTTTCGTCCCTCACTTCCAAAACCCTAGGTTGGTTTGTTCCCTTTTTATTTTCTCGTGTTACCTTTTTTATTCACTAAGAGTGCTAATCCGCATGTGCCTTTAACATTTTTTTAAAGTCATGCATTTGCGGTTAGAAGGTTGTTGGCCCCCGTTCCCCTCTTCTCCTTTTTATTTCTCTAAGCCTAAGTTTTGGGTATATTTTCCTAAGGTTTTCACTTTCCAAAACGAGTGGCTGTCGTTACACCGCAAGACCCCGATTGTCAGTTTTCTCTGACATGAGATATTGCGACGAGTTGCCACCTGTCTCAAAGGTGGGCCTGACTGGAGGAAGAGTTTGCAGAATTTAAAGGGAAAAAAAGATTTACGGTGGTCGTTATACCATTGATCCAAGATGCTTGCATGTTAAGCTTGCGGTATAGCAACAGCCGTCAGATTTTCTTTATTTGAAAAAGGTTCGGTGGGTCCTAATAGTGCCAGGTCATTACAATCTTTTTGGTTCTTACTGGTTCTCAGAAAAACTAGGTGGCGGCTAACGCATATTTAAAGACGGTAAAGGATAGTCAGAAGGGACCCACCCATATGAAACGTGGAACAATGTGATTTGATTGATAGAAGGTGATGTGTTTGATTGTGGGGTCATGTTTTCCAAAGGGTTAATCTTCAGTTTGATCAAACGATTCTCGTTATACCGTTGATCAAAGATGTGAGGATTTTAAGTTCGCGGTATAGCGACGACCGTCCGATCTTCTTAAAGACTTAAGTGCTCAGTGGGCCCCTTATTGCGCCAGTTCACTTTGACATGTTTACTTCTTATTAGTTGGATAACAGCTGTGATCTGACTGTTTTCAAAGTGCTCTGAGTTAGAAAGGAAAAGGGACTGGGTCCACTTGTCAGTCTTTTACAGCATGGCATGTTTTGATTTGATATGTGCCCGCTGATGTGTTGCAGTGGGACCTTAGTTTCTCAGATGATTAAAATGCTACAAGATCTCACGGTTGTTGTTAAACTGTTGGGATGAGATGCTCAGGTTTTAAGTTTGCAGTTTAGCGACAACCGTTGATTTGGATAAGGAGATGGAAGCTATTTGGTGGGTCCTCTGTGTTAAATATATTGATGAGGTGGTCATTTTTGATTGCCCACGGGTGATGTTGACATGTAAAGATCGCTGCTCAGACCAGGATGAACTTAAGGAATTTAATTTTGCACATGCTAATTTTGAAATGTTCTCGTTGGTCGAGAACTAGCTTGCTAAAGGTACTATAGGATTTTGTTGATAAGATTGTCTGCCGCCCGATGCGCCGAAAATGAAATATATCAATGGCTTGAATTTGAATTTTTCTCTTGAATGACGTTTTCACGTCCAGTGAGTGATAGGGCCGCCAACCTCAGTAATGATGGAATAAATTTGTTACGTGTAGGAGAATTGTGACCCGTTAGCAGATGTTATATACCAGAATTTGATTATTGTTTTTCTTCACTGCTCTCGTATGTTCTCCGGTGATATATTTTTTTCATGCAGTGCTTTCAAGCAGAAGATTTTTTAGGTGCCTGGTAGGTTTTCTCCTGTGTTTAAGTCATTTGAAATTTGTAAAGCTTTGTGGGGTCTTCTTTCCTATTGTCAGTTGATATTGTTTAAAGTTTTCTTGGGAATTCATATCTTAGTAAGAAGCCCTATTTTCAAAATGCCACCCAAGAGGAATTTGTCTGGTCAAACAGAATATAGTAAGAGAGGAATTTTCGAGGATTTGATGCAATTGCTCCCATTTTCTGATAATGGGGCACAAAGAGTAAAAGAGCTCACTTCGAGACATCCTAGAGATTTAGTTGCAGAAGGTCTCTATGACAGAGGGAATTGGATGAGAGATGCTAAAGTGGGCGATAAGCACAACGGTATTATTCTTTTTAAATCGGCATATTCACAAAGGAACACTTGTGCGCCCCTCAGTAATGTATGGCAATTTGACATTGGGAGGTTGGTATGCCCTGGGGTTTTCATGGATAATGAATTGTTAATACAGATTGCTAAATGCTATGATCCTGTGACAAGATGTGGCAGGGATATAAATGAAAGAGACCTGATAATCATTACCGAGGATGAGATCAGACAGGTTTTCTCATTAAATGAACCATTTGTGGGGTTGGAGAAAATAGATTTCACGGAGTTCACTGAGATTTATGAGGCACGAAAGGATTATCTAAGGGCAGGGCCTCTAAGGCAATATTTTGATCAGATAGGATCAATGTGTGCTGTCAGTTCAAGTACACCAGAGCCCATCAAGTGAGATTTATTCAGTAAAAAGGCACAAGAAGTTTATAAGTCTTTGTCTTTGATCCTAGGGCATGATGAGAAGACTCATATGCCAGTACCTTTTATGTTCATGATGGTGCAGTCACTCCACCCCCAGCTAGCCCTCATTTTTTACTTTGCTTCTCATTTGGCTAAAATAATTCATGAAGGATTAATAGGGATTAAGAATATGAAGGTCTCTAGACCATTCGGATGGTACTCGATGCTTATGCACATATTTTTGTATAAGGGTGAGAAGTTTTTTAGTACAATGATGAATATTGAGAAGGAAAGATATGGAGAGACTCTCCCAGTGCAATTGTGGACCATAGCCTTGTCCTGGGATAGAACTGATGCTAGTTATATTGCTTTTGATAGGGATTTTGCATCGAGGCTTAGGTCTCTTTTATTTATTGATAATCCAAGAATCCCAGGAGAGTTATTAGGATTGATTAGGTCGATGGATTACTGGAAGGACACTACCATTGTCCATAATTTTGGAGACATTATTTTATATCTAGTCTCCACAGTATTTAGAGTGTATGGCAGTAAAGTGGCACCTTATATTTTGCCATATCAGGTCCCTTTGAAGCTAGGATATGCTGAGATCTTAAGATAGATTGGAAATTTACAAGAAACCACACTCACTGGCAAAGGTAGAGGAACTTTCTTTCCTGATGTAACTCTGGCACATCAGTATGTAATTACAAAAGGAGGATGGGTGCACTTGCATAAGGTTTTGCAACGCTATAGAATGTCAAAGGTAGTGGTGAGGTGTGCGGATATAGAGGGTTTCCTTTCGGCATGTTCAAAGATAAGGTGAGGTGTGCTCTTATTGAGCATCAATTTAATTTTCCAGAAGATATAATAAGAAATGAGTTTGACCTTCAAGCTCAGGAGATTAAGAAAGAAAAATGGGTGATTTATAGCAAGTCTATAGGTTTTATTCAAAATTTTGATAAAACTTATGACCCATTGATTAGTTTTGAACCATGGGCTAGAAAAGTTAATGTCCTTATAGATAATTTTGAGGGACTCATGAGTGCTGTAAATGAGAAAAGGGTATCTGTGACTAAGACAGATCCAGAAAAGGCTAGGTAGATCTTAAACCAGCCTAAATATATGAAGTTAATCCCTAAGGGGGTGTACACAATACAGAAGAAGAGTGGATATACTGTCCTTCTGACCTCACAACAAGGAAGTGAAGATGTTCCTTCCACTTCAAGAGGGAAAAGACCACTTGGTGATCCAGCAGTGCAGGCACCTTCCCCAAAAAGGCAAAGACAAGAAGAAGAAAGACCGGCAGAGGAGATTTACTCTCCTTCTCAATCCCCTATTCAGTTGGATGAGCATGGAGTGGTAGAACAGCTGGTGCAGTTAAGGGATGAAGGAAATCTTTTTGTTTTTAATAAATATTTGCAGGAGGGAATGCCGAAGGCACCTAAAGAGGTGGCCATGGATCTCACAGTAGAAGAATTTGAGGGTAAACAAATAGACCCTATTCTAAAAGAGGCAAGTGACTCTTTCCTTGCCGATGATGATTTTGTTAAAACTAGGGCCTTCTCACAGTTCTTGTGGAGAATGAAAATCAATCAGTTTAAGGAGATTTGTGAGAAGAAGAAGGAAGAATCCCCTGATAAAGATTTGAAAGAGATAGAAGAGGATACCAAGGCACAAATGGCTAGACAATTTGAGAAGATCACTCCAGAAGAAGGGAGAGCCATGATTCATACAGCAGGGATTCTGATCCTACCAGAATGGGACATTGCTGATGCCATTATTTTTGACCAAGTAAGGAAGAGCAAGGTAAAGACCCTAGCTACACTAGAAGAGGCTAAGCAGGCAGCTAGGGGAATTACTTTTTCTAAAGATCATGCTGCTCTGGTCATGTGGTGTTTAGATAAAGATAAAAATAAAGGGAAGAAGAGTGATTTATCCATAGGATATACAAGGAGCCTAATGGTTCAGAGAGTGGGAGAAACATCTGGTGTGGAGGCATCTAATTTGATTCTTGAAACTGCCAAGTTCAATTTTAGTGTGGCAGAGAAGGATGCCAGAGAAAAGGAAGAGCTTAGGCTCAAATTTGAAATGGTCCTTAAATCTTATAATGAGCTCAAAGTTGAGCTAATTCAAAAGGACAAACTGATTGTCCAGTTATCAGGGCCACATGATCAAAGATCTCCTCAATTAGCAATTTCTGATAAGCTTGTGGTGGCTTCATCTTCAAGCCCAATAATTGAATTTCCACCCTCACCACTCCCAGAAATAGATATGGATGCAAGGGTTGCTTGGGAGAAGCTGAAGCTGACAGAGGAAACAAATAAATTGAGGGAAATCAGGGTACAATTGGGAAAGGAAAGGAATGAGAATGCAAAGGCTACAGCTTTGGTAAATCAGAAATATGAAGAAAAAATAATAGGGGCGATTATGGAATTTGCAGTAGATTTAAAGCCTTCTATTATACATGGTCATATGGATAGGTTAATTTCTTTGCTTAAGGTTTTTAATAAAGAGAAGGATGAAATGGCTTCAGTTTTGAAAAGAGGGATTGAAAGGTCTCCCAATGTAAAACTATTTCGTATATTATCCAAGGGACAGGAAGACCCGGATCCTTTAATAAAGCCATTGCATCAAATTGTGAAGAAGTTGGTGCATTTCAAGATTTTTGTGGATAATTTTATCAGGAGAACAAGTATGTTGAAAGCTGAATTAATGCTTTCAAGTTATGAACTGGTGCCTCCTATTTTCACAGACAAAGGATAACTTAAGGAAGCTTATCAGTGGAGGGAGGAGTTAGATGGACTCCTCACAGAATGAATCACTAATGTTTTAAGTGATAAGTCTTCTTTCGGTGGCACAATTAAAATATTGAGAAATGCCAAATTGATGTTTGACACCATTCAATAGAAAATCACACAGATCATAAGTGAATGGGAACAGTTGTCTACCAGGAAGGATGAATTTGTTAAGTTTGAGTTCCCAAGTGAAGAGGTGTATAATAAATGGAGATATCAGTACATGCCAGCTGTGGAGAGTGAAGATACACCGCCAGCTTCATAAAGTAGATCAGAGCAGTTATTTTTGAGTCATGAGGGTGGTTGAGATATGAGGAAATATTCATTATAGAATGGACAACAAATATTACAGATCAAATTTGTTAACAGCTATCCAAGGACTGCATTAAAAGATGTGAAGAAGGTCGGCTCAACTGCAATTTCCTCACCATTGTGACTGAGTGTATTTATTGTAAATTTTGTAGTTGTTGTAAAGTTTTAGGGTTGATATTTTGTAAACCCTCAAATAACCGAAAGCTTATTGCATCTCCATTTATATAAAAGGATTTCCCATGGTCATTCTAGGCATTGAGTGAGTTAGGTGTAAGAAGAAAAAGGAAATTTTGAAGCCTTAATCCTCAGTTGAGGATTGTAAATTTGTATTATTTTGTTAGGATAATAGAGAAGAGATACAAGTTGGCACTATTGTCCAGTAAGTTTGTTATTTAGAATATGAGGTATGTAAATGATCATGGTTATACTTAATACAAATATCAAATCTTTACCTCTCCATTGTGTTTGTTCTATGAATCTTTAAGCCTATTTTAGGGTTTATGTGTATGTAGCTCACTTTGAGTTCTGACCTAGGGTTGGATTAAATATTACTCAAAGTAAAATATATGTTCATTGAATTCGCATAAGGATTATCTGTAAGTAGGGAAGAGTTGGGGTATTTGTATTTATGGTTCAAAAACCAGTTGTTCTTAGAGTTGTTTTGGGATCCTTTCTATTTTCTGACTCTGTTGCCCAATGGATAAGACACTGGCCTGTATTCTCCTATCTTTGTTCTAAGAAGGTGATTCAAATTTCAAAATCCCAAAATCTTAAAATCATTACCAATAATTTTAATTTTATTTACATTTATGAGTTGTCCTACCCAGTGATGGAGGATCAATGAACAATAGGTTATTGTTTAGTATTCTCTCACTATTTTTATCAGGTGTACCCGCCTTAGTTTGACAGAGCCAGAAGTAGAAGAGGGAATATCCATCCCTATAGTTGGTCCAGTTGCCTATAGATTGTTCACATTTGGAACTAACCAATCCTTAATATCCATCATAGGCATATTGGCAGCCCCAGTTGGCGTAAGCGTTTTCAAACACCAACACAAGCCACTGATTAGAAAGGCATCAAAGTAACTATAAAAGAAATGAACAACAACTAAAATGATTTTTTCTTAGAAAAATGTATGCAATACTGATAAAAAATAAAAAATATTAAAAAAACAAAAGAATAACTCCAAACTAAGCAGCGTTGAGGACGTGAGATCGGAGGGTCGAGGGTTCTTAGGGTTTGGGAGCAGAGTAGAGTGCGAAGCGAAGGTGATGAAGGCTGTGG
Source organism: Chamaecyparis obtusa (assembly GCA_027943335.1). Taxonomy (NCBI): domain Eukaryota; kingdom Viridiplantae; phylum Streptophyta; class Pinopsida; order Cupressales; family Cupressaceae; genus Chamaecyparis; species Chamaecyparis obtusa. The sequence goes on from BSBK01009006.1 coordinate 383,253, forward strand.
ATGTGACTGGCCCTAATGGAGTGAGCAGTGATGGAGGCGGAAGCTATGGCGGTGGTGACAGCTATGGAAAAGGCAGCAACAATGGAGGCTTCTTTGAGGCTCAAAGCAGCACTCAAAATTGAAGCGGTGGAAGAGGGGCGGGGTGAGGAGAAGCGGAGGAAAAAAATAGCGACTAGGGACAAAAAATGGCATGCAATGAGAAGAGTAAACCGCAGATGTATGCAAACCCACCATAGAGAAGACGTGGGCTATGAGAACCCTAAAACATCGCGCTTGAATCAAACACTAAATAAAGAAAACCTCCAAAGCGACAAAAACAAAAAACACGACTCAATGAGGAGATCACACAATCAAGGATTGCGAGACTAGAAAAAAAACACATGATTATAAAATCCCGAGCTCATGAATAGATGCACGGGCTGAGAGCTAAAAAGGCCACAGGCATAGAATGTCCACAAAATGGTGCCGAGACAAATGAAAGGTATAGAAAAGAAGTATAACGTTGTTTTTAAATTAAAAAACGTATACAGAACTATCAAACCGTTGCAGGAGAACATGCAAATGGAAGAACAAAGCAAGAAAAATGCATGCTACTAATTTAATAAAAGGCAGGAAAAGATAAAAGAAGTGAAACCAGACTTGACTAGTGATGTTTATATAAGAATTATAAACGTTATACAAACAACCGCAAAAACACACTACTTTCTTAGAATCGCAAAACACATGAATCTCTGCCAAAACTCAGGAAAGCGGTGCAACAAGAATGATCAATGTTACGATCTCCAACAAGATGCATAAGAAACTTTTTAAGACTTATTGCATTAGTAATGATAGTGAAACATTTTGTGATGAAGATTTTTTGAGAAGAAAACCGCATGCAAGCCTAAAATAACAAATGCAAAGAATAACAAAACATAAACTTAGAAACTGAAAGCTAATGCAATGAGCCGAAAATAGAAACAATAATTGCAATTTGAAAAGAATCTACTCATGCAAGAACCGATATTAGAGAAAATTATAAGTTTTTTTTTCTTTTTTCTTTTTAAGAGATATTATAATATAATATTAAATTTTAAAAAACTAGCTTAAAGAAAGAGATAAATAAGAATTTTTTTTGAAAAAGAGATTAATATTAGAAAAAAAGATAATATTACTTGCACAAACCAAATATAAAAGTGAATTATTTGCTTTATCATAAATGTATCGAACCCTGCACAAATTAGAACAAAGAGGAACCAATAGGTAAACTGGGTTTGGTGGTAAACCAGCCAAACCCAAAAAAAAATTTGATTTTTCTCTCTTAAGTAGATTAGTACAAAAAACTAGTAAAGAAATCTCTCAAGAGTCTCTGATTTGGAGTGCTCCAAGATATGGTAGCTCCTTCACCTGTACACTCAATAAACGATTAAACCAACTTGCTCTGATACCATGTTAAAATAATAACCAAAATGAGAGAGACAAGAAATTGTTTAACGCTTTGAGCTAGGAATAAGGAGATTTACCATGAATAAACCCAATTCTAGGAGCATGCACCAAAGAAAGAAGCAACAAGGAGATGAGATTTTGAAGGGGGAAAAGCATAAAAAAACCCCCATGATATTAATGAAAGTGGCAACAAAATGCCTAAGAATGAGAGAGAGAGAGAGAGAGAGAGAGAGAGAGAGAGAGAGAGAGAGAGAAAAGCTCATACAATGATGATCAAGAAGAATAAGAGAAAATCTCATATCAAGAGAGAAAGAGAGCCATCTCTTAATAGAGATGTGAGAAAGGAGTTACATTGTAACTCCCATTTCTGTGTATGCCACATTTCACTAGTGTGTGAGACAAGTGTAGGATTCCTCATAAGGAGGAATATCTATTTTCTTTAATAAAGGAAATTACAAATATTACATGTCCTCCCACTTGGACTAGAGGACGAATACATTAGGATACCTTAGTTTATCCTTTAAATACAAATATACCAAGGAAAGATTAAATTCTAACAGATCCACATAGAGTTAGGTTAGCATAGACTAATTTGAAGGGTCATGTTTCCTTATGGTGGAAGGAATTGCAAAAAGATAGGGAAGATAACAATGAACCTAAGATCATTAGGTGGAGAGTTATGGTTTCTAGACTTAAGGCCAAGTTCATAACATAGGATTATGAATTGGAATTGTTTAAGAAACTATAGAATCTAAAGAAAAAGGATTTGATTGTTAAGGAGTACAATGAGGAGTTTTACAAGATGTAAATTAGATCTGGAAACCGAGAGTCATCTAAAGAGAAGGTGGCTAGATATATCAATGGTCTGAGACTTAACATTCAAGATGAGTTGAGTATGATGAGGACTAGTGCGATTGAAGATGCTTATATGTATGCCCTGAAGGCATAAAACAAGTTGAAGAAAAGATAAGGAAACCCTAAGGGAAGGGATAGACCAGTTGATGATAAGGGAAAAGAAAAATGTGTTGATGAAGGAGAGCCAGATTAGAATATTCTTGGAAGGAGAAGTAGCAATAGTGGTTTCAAAGGTACTTGTTTCAAGTGTGGGAATGTTGGTCATACAACTTTCAAATGTTTTAAAAATTCTAGCAGAAGTAAAGGAAAACAAAACTTGGTGGCACATGAGGAGAAATTTGAGGATAAACCTGTTGAAAGAGAGGTTGAACCTAAGATGGGAAAATTTCTAATGTTATGGAGAGTTATGTTGAGTAAGAAATAATCTGATCTTGTTCAGAGAAGGTATTTTTTCTGAACATTTTGTAAATTAGAAAAAAATGCTGCAAAGTAATAATGGACAATGGTAGTACTAAAAACCTTCTATCAGAAGAGATGGTACAGAAACTTGGACTGAAGAGGCTTAAATACCCTTTGTCCATATGGGATAAGTTGGTTTCAACATGACCATATGGTGGAGATTAAAGAATAGTGTTGGGTTAAGTTCAACATTGGACCATATTGGGATGAGGTATTATGTGATGTGGTTAACATAAGTTCTTGTCATTTGTTTTTGTTGGAAGACCTTGGAAATGTGATGTTGGAGCTATTCATTATTTTTTAAGGAATGTTGTTTCTATAATGAAGGATGGCAGGAATTTCATTTTAATTCCTTTGAAAGAGGGAAGGAAGGTTGATACTTTGATTGTAATGAGGACTTACACCTTAGGAGATCATACTACTTCGAGTCAGAAGGTGATGGATTTGCAACAAGTGGCTGAGAGGTTTTATGAGGTTGTTCAGTTGTTGAAGGATTTGATGAATGAACCAAAAATGATCAAGTTGAAGGTTGAGGATGTCAATATAGTGTTGCAGGAGAAGGTTACCAAAGTGGTATTAGATGAGCAACAAGATCTTGTTAATAGATCAGAAATAAGGGAGTTATTAATTGATATAAGAGGTGGAGTCAAGCAGTAGAGGAAGAAGATATTAATTGTTGAATGTAGGAGCAACAAAAATAAAATAAATTGGCATGAGTTTGATAATCCGAGTAGTATTAGAAGAGAAGTACCTGATGTTGGATTTCATAATACTAGGTTTGAGGATTTAGATAGTAGGTGTAGTCATTTGTAGGATATGATGGTTGCAGACAAAGAGGATACATGGGTCAAAGATGAGTGTGGGATTTATGTCTTGAATCCTACATATGTTCATAAGTTCCTCTTATGGAACATCTTCTATTCACCTGGGGTGTTTGATGTAGGAGCATCTTAGGTTTGGAGCAATCTTGCATCAACCAAAAATATTTCTTTCAGTTCGTTTATTATTTTATTCTAGTTGGGCAGTTTTGTGTGTTTTAGATATAGATCATTTCAGTTGCCTCATTATCTTATGTGATCCTTATGATGTGATCTATAAATCATCAACATCCTATGCCTAGGTTTGCAGCTCGATCTGATGTTTCCAGATGAAGTTATCTTATGATAGGTTTGGTCCTATATTTCTTTCCTATTTTAACAGTCAAGATTGGTGAGATTCAACTTGTGATGGAGATTCACGTTACTCGAAGCTTCATGGAACATTATCCTATGTTCTTATACATGTGGCTAACCTTCTTTCATGTTTGCATTTCATGATCCATCTATTTGGGGGTGTTCTTATGGGTTTACATATGTTTCCTTTATCTTGGAGATTGTTGATCAGATAGGCTGACTTGTGCTTGGAGTTCTTGTATATAAGTAGGGCAGTAGTTCTTGTTTAGGGGTAGTAGATTGGTAATGAGGATAACCAATATATATGATAGAGAAGATCAGAAATAAGGCTTATATCTTTAGTAATGAGGCATGTATGTTGAAAAATTTGTAATTTGCATTTGCACGACAACTCAAGATGATAATTGAAGAGCATTGTTCCTTATTTACTAGTGTTGATTATTTTATTTTTTTGTCATTTCCATTGTGTAATCTCTAGCTACAAGGTTGGTCATCTCCATTGGGGATTTCTCATCCCTTGACTACATCATTTTATGGCCTAGGCTAAAAATTACTAATCCATTTTTTAAGGGGATGTTCTAAAACAACATAGGGCGCATTTGAGATATTTTGTAAAATATCCAAATGGGAATCCTAATCTTTTTTTTTTTTGTTAGAGGTCATGGATCAGAGAGTTATGTTCCAAAAATCATTTCTTGAGGGCTACTAGGATTTAGGATAGTTTATGTGAATACTATTCAAGTTGAGATAACTAGAAGTGTTGGGGGGTTTTGTTAGTTCATTCATGTTGTATTTACTCAGTTTGAGATGTCTCCAAGGCTTGTTCATGAATTTTGCAACATTGAACCAAAGTTGGTATTTGTAGCCTATGAAGCTTGAGTCATTGTGAAGAGAAGCTTGGAGTTTGGTAAGGATGGTAAGGTAGTGTTGGTTGGGAACCCAATACATGGTGAAACCAATTCTTTTTTAAGCCTTTAGAATTTTCAAAATTTGTGCATTTTTAGTCATGGTTGGTTGCCACCTATTGGATAGGTGAGTTAGGAGAAAGATATCCCTTTATATAAACCAATCTTATTTGTCAAATTGTGATATGATGTGTTGATTTTACCCACCTTTGCATCATATAAGAAATTTATCCTCCCTCTTTTTGATATACATCCAATTTAATTCAAGCTCTCAACTATAATTTTACATCTCAAGTCCTAAAGAAATAGATCAAGTGTCCAATTTAATTCAAGCTCTCAACTATAAATTAATGCATTTGTGATATTCTTATCCTAAATCCAATTACATCAAGTTAACATGAACATCATCATGAACATTTCAATATAAAGAAGGTTCATGAAGGTATAAACATTTCATTTTTAGATGTAGCCTCTACTCCCTAACAACACACTTTCAACTCAACTCCAATTATTTTAAACTCAAGGTTGATTCCTAAACCATGGTTTGACTTAGGCAAAGCCCTTTCTGCACAGTATTTTACCTTCTTTTTTGTATGTAGTAAATCTAGTTACAGACACATGAAAAGAGTTACAAATAGATCAAGAGGAGAGCTATAGTCTGTAGTTCATCATATTGAAAACATTGGGAGTGGTTCGAGCTAGTTTCCTCAATTCTAGGAGCAAGACGACCTGGACGCCCCAGTTCCTCTAATTTTCCTTGAGATTTGGACCATAGGTTAGTTACAGTGTTCACTTACCCATTATTCTGCCAAATTTACATGTCAATCCATTGTCTTCTGGCACATGTTAAAACCACCATTTCATCCAATTTAGCCATATTTCTTACATTCTTCATTTACAATTGCATAATAATAGTCCCCCACTATGAAGGACTGTTGAATCCAATTTTTTCTTTAGCCATCTTGAGCCTAGTGAATTATTCTCCTTCCAATTACATGGGATATGAATTAAATAAATTCCTTGTTTGCATGCATAAACTTGTGGATCCTATTTCACCTTTTCCCACCTTACATTTTGTTGAACTTGACACATCTTACATCTCATTTAAATTTTATTTGGATGTTTAGATCTGATTTGTATGCATTTCAATAACCTATATTTACATCATTGTTACATTTCATGCATTCAAAGATTCAAGTTTATTTCATTTTATGCAATGTTTAAATAGTCAGATTGTTAATAATTTGTATTGTTTAGACATTTCCATCTTCTATAGCTTTATACATGCATTTTATAACCTTAAGCTCCACATCTAACATCCTTGTGAGAAGAATTTGTAATCTTATGGCTTCCCTTAAGGGTATAGAGCTTGAGTCAACTAGCATTTTTCATGGGAATTTAGGTGAAACCTCTATGCCTACATATGAAATGCCTAACATTGCTAAAAATCATTATTCTCATACTTCTCATGATGAAGATGACTCATTAACACAAATGTCTCCTATCCAAGTGGAAAATTTTGTCAATGATTTAGAAAACCTTGAACATTGGATGGGCCAAGAACATTCAAATAGGGAGGTAGTCCCCTCGATTGAAGGGTTGAGGCGGATGGTTCAAATGATGAGCATGATGTGGACTTTTTGCGTGGCATATCTCATTTTTCACCTTTTACCTATAAAAACATATTAATCAATACACAAATTATTAGAAGCTTCTAATAATATAGTCAAGATTTTATCCTCCTTTAAATTCATGCATACTTAGAACATACAATAATCGCTTGTATTACCCTTGTGCACTAACATATTAGTCCTTAGATCACCAAAGCATGAATGAGTCCCAAAACTTTATGCCAAACCTATATTACTTGTCTGCTATTAAGTATTGTTATTAAGTATGTGAAATATTCATGAACATATACAAAAATCATTATTAAAACCCTCATGCAATAATACAAACTCAGATTGACTTAATACAATTGAGATTTCAATTATATACATTAAATATAATTATGAAACATAGTTATAATAAGGCAACATAATACAAAATAAATTAAACAATCATGTTCATTTTAATTTTAAATTTGGTTAAGGCACAAATCTAATTAGAGATGTCAAATATACCAATAACATTTTAGAAAAAAAAAATTACATATAAATTGTTAAAAGATGAATCACAAAGTGGATTCATAGCTTAATGATAGATAATCCAAGTATAATGGAGGTCCTAGGGTTGACTTCTAATTGATCTATGGAAAGTTTAACACGATATCAAAGCCAAACTAAAAACCCTTGAACACATATAATATATTACAAAGAGTGTTGAAAAAATAAACCTAAATCATAAAAAGACTGATCATAAAATAGATTAATAATTCAATAATAATAATAGAATAATAACAAGATCTTGTGTTCGATTCCCAAAATAAAAACTTAAATAAACTTAATATAAAATATCCAATTTAAATCCTAAATTTAACAATGCTCAACCCATCAAACCTTGGATATAAACTTGTAGATAACTCTCACATCATCTTCCAATGGTAGTGTTGATGATGTTGAATCCACCCAAAAAAAACCAGAAATTCAGCCGGATTTCTTTCAAAGAAACAAAAATAATAGTCAAATAAAACAGTATTTCACTCCAGAAATGGAAGTGTGAGGAATATGAGCAACGTGCTCAGATCTTGTCTGGGGCTTTCACCATTTTTGATACATACCAAAGATGGCAAATATGAAAGAAGGAAAAGTAAAGAAGAAAAACGAGCAGTGCATCGTAATTATCAATGGTGGATGACAATAAATCCAAAGGACAATAATAGAACGGTCAATCAATTGAAAAAACACGAGGAATGCTGTGTGATATCTGTAAAAAGTTGAAAATAATTGGCATCCTTAAAACGATAAGAAAAGAAGACCCCTTTCTTAAACTTACTGTATTTTGTCCAGTGAAGTGAAATTTTATAGGCGGGAAGAATGAGCTCAAACCAGAGACAATGATTGGAAGCAAAACTGGAATCTGCTTTCAGTCAAAAGTTTCAAACACAATATTCTCAGTTTTCACTTTTAAAAGGTGGCAGATTTGTCAATCCCCTTTTATATATTCTTTATCCCAATCTGAGGTCCCACTTTGTCAACACCTCTAAACTTCAAAACTCTTGTCAAATTAGGTTGATTCTAAGAATAAACACATAAATTATAATGATGTTATGTTGGGATTATTTGTCATTGTAGAACAACCTAATGTTTGCTTTTTGAAATTTTGAAAGTTTGTGTACGTTTGGAAAATTCTTAGGTTCATTTTCTTTTCTTGTTTTAAGATTTGGTTTATAATCATTGTAAATTTGTATTAATGATACATTGAATGTCTTGAAATATGAAAACATAATATATATATGGACAAATAATTATCAAGTTAATTTACAATAATTAGCATTGATATTGAAATGATGTGATGGTTAAGTTGTATCGCTAGTATTCTTGTCCTGAAAGTTCAAACCCTATTATTGGTGGCATTCTTTGATTTTTATATTGGGGGTGCTCACATATTTGTAACCTCACTAACTTGAATTTTGAAATTAAAAATAGAAATTCAAGATCCAATCTTTCATGTGGGAAGATTGATCTTGACCACTATAACGATTAATCTAGTCAAGGAAATGAAGTTTCAATATAGGAAGTGAATTTATTGGGGGCAAGTGAAATGAGGTGGATTAAAGAAGTGGTGAATGACAAATGTGTGGAAATGAGTATGAGGAGGAAATAAGGTTAGATAGGAATCGAAGAGAAAGTCAAACTTAATACAAAGTATAACACTTATAACTATATTTTAGACATTACACCAAAGTGAACACAAATATTTTTTTTTAAATCATCTATTAAATTTTAAGAATATAATCTAAAATAATGAAAAAAGCTATATAATTAGTTTATAGGTTTTATTTTAAACAATAATTTGAAGAGTTATTTGTTCTTCTTGTCAATCGTTTTTATTATAATAAGACATTATTAATAGATGTTTATTGTTAAATCTTAATAAGCTGACATATAAATGAGTCTCAAATTTAAGTATGGAAATTTTGTTGAAATGCAACCTTTAAAGGCCCGAATTTGACAATTGCCCCTCCCTATCAAGTATTTTTTTTTATTTTCTCTTAAATATTAAGATATAGATTTATTTTTTAAATTGTAATATGATATTGATTTTGTCAAAAAGAAATACATAAAAAATTTGATGTCCAAGCCCTCAAACTAGCTATGTATGAATTTAAGATATAGATTATTACAATAAAAATATATAAAATAAAATAAAATAATAATAACCTTATATAAATTTTGATTGTCCTTCTAGATTAAATATATAATAAAAAATGCTATACAAATGGGATAGCAAGTTAAGTGAGCTTGATCTTATGATAAACCTTATGGTTAAGTGTGTTTGAGTTGTAGTCCTAGATTGATGACCTCTAAAGAAGTATTAGTACTTCACCCCTATGAACATCATCTAGATGAAATGATTGCTAACTAAATCATTTATTCAAGCATAAAATATAGATTCATGTGAACTACTACTCGTAATGTAAAGGGTCAGTGAGCTTGACTAAAAAATCTACACTATTAAATTGAGTGGACCATCCATTCTCATATGAACCACTTGCTACTCATCAAATGTGAATAAATGAATTTGACTTAAAAACTATCATTATCATAAAATATACACTCATATAAGCCAACCATTATATTGGCTAAATTTGCCCTTAAATATTAAGACAAAATTTATTATAAATTAAATAATACTAGAATAATTTTATATAAATTTTGGCAGTCCATCTAAATTAAATATGCATTAAAATAATCTTATAAATGCACTAGCAAGCTAAGTAGGCATGACCTTGGGGGATCTCATGGTTAAGCTTGTTTGAGTTGGAGTACTACTCAATGGATGACTTCCAAAGAAGTTTCAATACTTCACCCCTATGAACGTCACCTAGATGTGGTGATTGCTAACCAAGCCATTCATTATCATAAAATTATGGATCAACATGAACTACGTACCATGAATTATAAGTCAATAAACTTGACTAAAACTCTACGCAATTAATTGAGTGGACCATCCATTCTCATATGAACCACTCAAGGCTCATAAAATATGAATAAGTAAATTTGACTCAAAATCTATTCAATTGAATCCATAACTATATCATACACTCATACAAAATCACTCATTTTCAACTAAAATCTTTCTACAACAAAGACATTAAATTTCCAAAGTCCAAAAACTATTCAATTGAATCCATAACAATATCATACGCTCATATAAAATCACTCATTTTCAACTAAAATCTTTCTACAACAAAGACATTAAATTTTCAAAGTCCAAAAACTATTCAATCAAATCCATAACAATATCATTCGCTTATATAAAATCACTCATTTTCAAGTAAAATATTTCTAAGACAAAGACATTAAATTTCCAAAATCTATAGTGATGTGTCCCTAAAAAAACATATTTCTACCATTTTAATCATATTTAAAAACCCAAAAAAATGCAACCACCAAATTAAGCCGAAGAACTCGGACCATTTACAATCCCAAGGAAATGATCATAATGAAATACCCGGTGGATAAAAGGCCCACAAAAAACAATGGACATGATTTTGACAGTGTATCTGATAAGTGAATGGGCTGTTGCCACGGCATTCCTGTCCCTTGAAAACTCTAGCAGGGCGCCCGTGTTTTACAGAATGGCAGGCCCATGCGCATTTCAGATGTCTGTGCAACATGACACAGCATTTCTGAAACATCTGACACCACTGTCTGGAATTAATGTACAGTATATTATACGCCCTTTCATTCACACAACCGTCAAAACTGGCCCAGACACCAAAGCCCTCGTACGCCTAGATAAGTTCATGCACACTCCTTTCATCCTTTGTCTTTTCAGTATCAGCCCTTTGTTGTTTATACCTTTTCTTTTCTACGTACGTCTCTCTCTCAAAAACTGTCTTTTCCAACTCCCCTATGTGTGAACAAAGAAAGACCACCAGCAGGCCTACTGAAGGGAACGTCCACTAGCTCGTCTGACGCAGACGGGTTTATATGCATCTTTCTTCAATACGTATAAATGTGATGTCTGTAACAGTGTAGCGACACTGTATTTAATGCTTGTACATTCCAAGCTCTTGTCCCCTCACTGTGGTCAACTACTCAAATGGTGATAGCACTTGCCTCTCCCAACATAGATTAATGACTTGACAACTCCGTTGTTGGGCAAAACTCCTTGTTCCTCATTCATTCTCTTCCTCGTATTCTTAATTTTTTTTAAAAATATTAGATGATATTATAAGAACGTGTTTGCATTCAGTAATTGAACGATCGAAAGTGTTCTAACACATTCTACTTATACTTGATTCTTCAATTACTAATTTTTAAGAGTTCCAAAAAAAATAATAGATGTACTAATAGTCTATCATTTTTTAACTTTTTTAGTTGGTAATTGGCCTATTTGTGCACTACTATTGGGACATTTGTGCACTACTATTGGGACATTTGTTCACAAGTACCGGGAATTTTGAGTGAATGGTTATTGGTACATCTTTGAGTGCGTATTGAATGACACTTTTCGCCCCTTCAATGCTTGACGATCTCTACTGGGAGTTTCGTTAATACCTAGAAGGTAAGAAATATTTTATAAGGTGTCAACTTGAATACGAAGACAACCAAAAAAAATCATTGAAATCCGACATATAGTTTAGGCTCTACACGTGCGTGAAGTTAGGGTGTGCAGGTATTGATGCTCTTCCCCTAGGAGATATTCTCCACATCAAGTCAAATTGTTATATTGTTATTAAGATTTAAATGTGTAGTTTTTGAGTCAAACTCATTGACCCATGTTTCATGAGTAGTGGTCCACAAGAACCCGTCACTCATTAGAATGAATGGACCACTCTGCACTCGTTGCATCTAGGTGATGGTGACAGAGGTGAAGCATCAGAACTTCCTAGGATATCACCCATCCCAATACTACTCTAGCTCAGGCGTGTTTAACCATGAAGTTTTCTCGAAGGTTAAGCCCACTTTGCTTGCAACCCCATTTGCAAAACCTTCAACAAGTGTTGTGCCTTATGAACCATTCATTATAAGGGGCTTATAATGAATATCTCCTACTTACCAATTGATGAGCTTAAGGGGCTTTATAATGACTAGTTCATAAGGCACTACACTTGCTAAAGGTCCTGCAAATAGGGTTGCAAGTAAAGTGGGCTTAACCTTGGAGGAAACTTTGTGGTTAAGCGTGCTTGAGCTGGAGTAGTACTAGGATGGGTGACCTCCTGAGGAGTCCTGGTGCTTCACCTCTGTGAGCATCACCTAGATGCAATGAGTGCTAAGTGTTTCATTCATTCTCATGAGAGATGGGTTCTTGTGAGCCACTACTCATGAAACATGGGTCAATGAGCTTGACTAAAAAACTACACAGTTAAATCTTGATAGCAATATCACAATAACATATTTACTATTGTGTCAAAAGATCAACCTGTCTAATACAAATGCCAAAGATAAATGGATCTATTGAAAGTAGTTAGTCCATTTCTCGAATACAAAGGGATACTTTGGTGATTAGTCCAACAAATGCATGTGATCTCTACTAAATTCAAATATTTTGAGTTTTGGCAATCTCGTCATGGTGCATGTCATGTCTAGATTCAATTATGTGAGATTGTTTTGTCATGTGTCAATCACTATGGACTGTGGAAATATAATGTCTCTAAAATTGTCAGACTCGTTATTTGGTGCATGCAATTTTTGGATTCAATTGTGTGAGATTTCTTTTTCATGTGCCATTCACTATGAACCATGGAGATCTAATGTCTCAAAAATCATAGTTGGGTTTTTGGATTTTTGGTGCATGCAATTTTGAGATTCAATTGTGTGAGATTGTTGTGACATGCATCAATCAATAAGGAGTGTGAAAATCTAATATCTCTAAAATTGTCACTTTTCACTAGTACCGAACTCGTCAAATGCAATGCCAAATGCAAATATACAATAGTGATTTTAGGAAATATCATGACAACTTTGTGGCCACCTTGATGAGGTTTTCTAGGTCCTAGAATACACCCATTTGCATTGCAATAGAACAAGTGAATTTGTTATAAGGCAAGCAAATAGTTGGAATGTGAATGCCTTTCATATTTAATTTGACTCCTTGGCATTGGTTTGTATGCTTGAGCCCCAAAGGGATGTGAAGAAGTCTATAGAAACTAGATTTGGATGTGGAACAAGGGTTGGCATTCATATTTTCCTTTTGTAGTACTTTATAAGTTACAAGCTACTATATGTGGTTTTGAAACTTGGTTGACATTGTATTTGATTGGTTGGGACTGAAGATGATGAGTTTTTGCCCCACTTATTGGAGCTTCTCTCCAATTACAACTTGTTGTCATAGTCCTTGTCTTATAGTTTAATTGTTGTGTTTAAGTTCTATCATGATCTTGTTATGCATGATGAATGTAATTACGTGTATGTTATGTGAAAGTAATATTGATAACATTATCTTAAGCTATTTAATTGTAATGAAAATATATAAATTATATCCATTCTAAACCATAATATAGTGATATAATGTCATCAATTTAGACAAGATTGAAGCTAATTATCCTATAAACTCTAATTTAACATTTTTCAACTAAACTAATTTATCAACTGAAAACAAGAAATAGATTGGCACATCAAACCAAGATTTTAGTAGAAAGATGTTTGGTGAAGCTATTACATATTAGTCCTCAAGGGACTAGGTTCTATAGTCCCCCCTTCCATCCATCCTACAATTCCCTAATTGATGGAAAAAGAGTAAGAGAACAAAGCTTAAGTAATAAGTAGTAGAGTGTTGTGATGGTGGAATCTTTTAAGCTTAAAGATGAAAGAGCCATTGGGGTTTGTGAGGAGTGTAAACAGTGTATGAAATGGAAAGTGGTGTGGATGACTAAGAATAGATTCATTTTTCTACTCATGTAGTTATGAGAAAAGAGGTAGTAAAATCAAACTAACACAAAAGGCTTGTAAAGATCATAAATTCAAAGCTCTTGAAGATTAGAGAACCTCTAAAAATGGGAATGAAACTACTTAAGTAGGTAGGTGGATTTGAAAAGAATGGGATTGGTGGAGTTAAGTATCAATTAAAAAAATTAATTGGAAGGAGAAAGAAATAGAAGATAGATGGATTCAAGACTCAATTGAGCTCATAAATAGAAGCAAAATCGATGAAGAAATAGATAGAAAGTTATCAGTGTTAATCTTGAACATTAATGTTTAGCCTTTTATTAGTGGGTCACCCATTTTACCAAGGTGGGTTACATGTATTACCTAGGTAGGTTACCTAGGTGAACCATTAGCTAGTCAAGTTACCTAGGTGACCTTAAGAAAACTCAAATAACCTCATTGATTTAAGGGTCAAAAAATAGTTTTTTGCAAGGGCGATGAAATGGATGTAAGGAAAAAGGGTGGATAGGACAATAAAAATGTATGAAAGGGTCCTAAGAGCTAAGTAGATGCTTCCATCATAATTAGAAAGGTTGAGAGAGTTTTCTTCATGTCGTGTGATCAATGAATTGAATTGCAAGATAATAAATCAAACTATCATGTATGCTCATGCAATGTTGGGAACCTACATAGTTGACCTCACATATGATAGAAATGGAAGGTAGTTATTTCTCAAAATAGCCATGTGGGGCCTATTAGAACTCAATATGACACTACAAAAAGTTTCTCGAGTCCTAACCCCTTGTACATTAGGCTACATTTATCCAGAATTTTAAGAAAAGTAAGTCTTGACTTCAAGACATAATCTAGATATAACCTTGGTAGATCAAATTGGAAAAGTTAAAATGATCAAAACTTAAAATTCCCTAGTCTTAAAAATTAGGGGCATGTTGTGAAGACCACTATAAGTTCCAAGTTTAGGTGTTATTAATGTGGACACATATTTGTCATTTTAAACACCTCTTAACAAACTTGGTTATGTCTCCTTCAAGAGTGCACCAAAAGTGACCCAATAAGTGGATTTTCCTTGTTATGAGATGTTTAAAAAAGTGGCATCCATAGATTCCACTATATAATGATTCCAAAGTTCAATTCACCTTATCTTTTTTCTACACATCTTAGCAATGCCCCACCAAGAACTCTTTACTAGAATGTGCTTCAATCTTGACATATTTCAATGCCATGATACACATTCACATTTATTTTTAGGGTGACTTAGTCTTTAGAATAGACACTAGAGTTGTTAGATATTTGACTATATTTTTGTACAAAGGAGAAGACTCGTTTCTAATGAACTATTTTCATTCCTCCAAATGACTTGAATAAGAAAATAATCAAATTATTAAATTAATTTTTAGATGACATTCCTATATAACTATAAATTCATATTAAATATAATGAAAATTCTCACACTTTATATATTACTAACGGAAAGTCCCTTTGGCTTTATATTTAATCAAAAATCTACACAAACTTATATGTAGAAAAGACCAAAATCGCCAAGCTCCAACTCATATTCTACATGTTGCTATATGGAAATGGATGGACTAGAGATTGTTTAGCTTTGGAATGATTTGTGATGGTGTATCTAGTTCAAGAATAATTTGGTGTTCTTCATTTGCTTCCTCTAGGGTGAGCTCAACCATATAAACTTGGATATCGTCTTCGTAGATTTCATCACCCGTTTCAACAATTTAGATATTGGTATCTTTCTCAATTGGTATTTATGCTAAGTTAAAAAGAGCATAGGGTCCCATAGCATGAGTTTCAAACAAGAATTCACTAGATTTTCAGTATTCCTTTGTAGTTTTTGTAAGGGGCTGGTTCGCTATGGTTGAAATTTGGTTGGAAGAGTCCTCGTAAGTTATGATTCCATGTTCTTTAACGTCATTCATGGAGCCCCCTCGCTTGTGAGTCATATGGTCAAGTAAATAATGAATTTAAGTGTTTGAAATTTTTGGATGGTCCCCCCAAGTTGCAAATTTGCATTTGAAACTTCCACCCCATAAGCTTTTAGTTTGAAATCCTTTGCCTCACTTCATGTCCGTATCATTAGAAATTTGACAATAATGCACGCTCTTCACGAATTCTATTTTTTGACTTCTGGCCTGAAATCTCGATGTCCACATGAACATTATGGATAGTAAAACAAAACATAATCTAATCACCCTATAATGAAGGAAAAGTGGTCAAAGGTAAAATAACACGGTGTGGATTGTTGTCACTAGTCATAAACAAGGTATAAAACAATTTGAAATTCATGAATTGATTATCACTAGAAGATTCGAAAAAGTATAACCACTTTGTGGATGAGGAAAGAATACATAAATGATGACACATTCTTTCCATAGCACATTTAAGTAAGGATTGGATAGTACAAAACATAAAGATATCTAAGAAATGTTGGGATGGAAGAAAATTATGAAGATCTATATGAAAGTATGATAAATTATCTAATAATGAAGATCAAATTACATAAGGATGAACAATTACAAATTAAATAGAATTAAATTATAATATCTAAACTTTAGATTTAATATGGGTTCATCACTTAGCGTGTTGCTTAAGTGGTGTTGGTGTTGTTGTACTCATCAAGGTTCAAACCTCTATTGTATCATTATGATCACGGGCTTGTGCCTTTGTTGATTCATTGTGCTCGCAGGTTTGAGCCTCAACTTTATACATTGGGAATAAGGTTCCTCATTTGTGGCCTCACCGATTCTTAGCTCCATGTCAAAAGCGTTATGCACGGGGATGAAGAACATGTGCTAATATCACTAGTCTTAAAAAGTTTGCTAGGCACTTTAAAAATAAAAATCTATTTAATATATAGAAAAAAAAATTAAAGATAAAGGATAGATCTAAAGCCTAATCAAATCTTAAATGAAAGATGAGAAAATAAAATTACTAGATCTAAATCCCTAATGTGGAGGGAATAAACCTTAAGTACAAATCTTAGGAGGTGAAATATAAATTGATTTTTTTATGTGATCGAAAATAATATACCCACTATAAATGTCAAAAGTAAATTAATAAAACCATAATCATTTATCAATCTAGTCTAGGATATAAAGATGATTAATCGTAATACTAGAATATACACACTAAATTGAATAAATACAATAATGACAATTAGCTTTAGGTTCAATGCCAAATTATCAAATTGATTTACTAATATGGTTCAATATTGAGACATATAAAATAACTACATTTTGATTAAAAGCTTTTGTTTGATGGTCAAGTTCAATTCCATGCTTGTAGAACTAGCCTCTACAATTGTACACTTCAACCTTACATGTGTAAATTTGAACCTTACCCAATTATATGAACTTTACTAACTTTCATTTCATTGATCTATTGACTCGATGTTTCAAATCTATGTCTGAAAAGAAGTGTTGATAGACATAGTTGAGAAGCTCGTTAGGATAGGATTATTCCTTCTTTTCGTCAATCCCATCAACCCTTCCAGATATGAGAACTCGTGCAAGGGTTCAACACACAAGATCCTTGAGCCCTCATTACTGAGTCAATAATACTAAATAATGGTAGAAGATAACATGTAGCTTAACCCTAAATGTCTAGATATTTTTATAATTAATTAGTGTATGTCCTTTTGTACGACACCCTAACATGCAATTTGAAATACTTTGCACTTTATATGGTTGAAAACAACTATTTAAAAAAGAGTTCCATGGACCCATTTTTAGTTTTTATATTTAAAAGTTCAAGGGTAAAATATGTGCTCATATATTTGTTTTAAGTTAAATTTGTACCTACAAAACTAAGCTAGGTCAGTTTTATGTCCAAGAATCTATGTTGGGTTAGTGTTGCACTAACAAATGTAAGCTACTTAGTTATGTGTTGATGTATTTGACCTTAATAAATAGATCTAACCTAGATCATTGAAATTGGGTGATTTGGTGAAAGTTTTGGAGTGTTATGAAGTTCTTTGGTTTTTCAATTTATTTGACTCAAAATAATAAATAAATAATCAAGATTTTTCTCTAAATCAATAGATTACATTTTTAAAATAATTTGAAACCCCCCTCCCTCTACACTATATATGAAATTCATTTTACCAATGTAGCTTAAAGATGTGTACTATATGAGGTTAATGTTTCTATTGAAATGTCCCAAGTTCCAAGTATGAATGAAATGCTTCAAAAAACTAGACATAAGAGGGAAGAACTCACCGACCTCGATGAGATTCTGATTCGATTGCAATTGATGGAGAAAATGATTGCAATTGAAATAGTGGGGTATGATTGAGTAGTGGTAAAATCAGATGATTCGTGTGAGTCATATAAAGATAAAAAAGTGGCACTTAAAGCCTTTCCCAAACATAATTAGATTTTCCTAATTGGAAATGCTTTCTATCCTGCTCACGGATATTCAAAACGTACGACTTAAGATTTTGCAACGGAGAATATATCTTTCTTAGAAAAGACTCCACACAAAATTAGTAAAGTATATCTTTGGGAATAATTTTAAACTTTTGTTTGTTGTAAGAAACTTCGAGGACGTTTCATGCTTTCTTATCTCACCAGTGGAATTTTCTTCCTCCTTAGCAAGGACAACATGATGGAGAATGACATGGCAAATAAGTATTCAATATATGGTAAGGGAGACTTATATTAAAATATATAAAAATTAAAAGTTGTTTCAATTTTCCTTTTTACAAAATATTTAGGTAAGTTTATAGAATATTAAAAAAATTAAAATTGTAATATTTTTATTGTAATATAAATAAAAATGAATTGTATAATCAAATATTTATTAATTTTTTATTTTTTAAAATGGGTGGATCTTTTATTAAATATTTAATATGTTTTTATTTTTTATTTTTATAGTGTATAAGTTTTATTGTTGAATATTATATTTGATATCTATTATTTTCTTGTGTAGCGTAGTCTTTTCTAATATCATTATTATATCATGTTTTTAGATCTTATTCCTTTATTAATTTGTCTTATTATATGCTTTTAATGAAAAGATCAACATTTCTTTTGAAGAAGATTTTCATTTATTTATTTAAAAGTTATAAAAGTGTTTGGTATTTTTTAATTAATCATTAAGACAACATATATGTTATTGTGTGTGTGTGTAATTTGTGTATCACAAATCTATATAGGACATTAGTATGTTCTTTCAATTCAAATCAAGATATAACACTAGTTAAAGAAATCAATTGAAAACAATCATGAGCATCCTATTGCTCTCTAATTCTAGGGACTTGATTAATGCTCTCAGCTAGAAGTTAGATTCAGGTGACAACCTAGAAAATGAGATTATGAGATGAATTTGATAGAAATAAGGCAACACATACAACTAAAGGGGGGGTGAATCAATTGTGTTAAAACTAAACTAAACAATACTTAACTTCCTTACTTAGAGAAACATGAAGCAACTAAATCATCAACACAAGAACACATAACACCAGAGATTTTTGTGTGGAAATCCAGTTAAGGGAAAAACCACGGTGGGGATCAAACCCACTAGATAATGCACTAGTACATAAAAAACCTATTAAAGGTACAATGGGGAATGCACATGCATTCAAGCTCATTGCCTAGAGCTCACAACTCAAATACAAATGAGGGCAACAACCCAAAATACAACTAGGGATACAACCCCAAAGATGGACTACAATCCACTGCAGACAACAATCCACTAATTTGATGAACTAATCGATAGCATCTTAGACATACCAATACAACTCTAATGAAGTACAACTATGTTATGAACTTATTTTAGATTCCACTCATACCTATTCGTGCATTCACTTATATCACTTTACCCAATATCACACACATCTATTACATACACAGACACACCTCTGTCGATCTCAAATATTACATCTTTAAATACATTACATCAACTCAATTACAACTAGGTCGGCCAGGTACCTAATTATAAAATATTACAAAGATTAATACACAATGCATAATGTGATCCAAGACATGTCGGCTAAGACATAGCTAGGACCCAAATCTCCATCCATGAATACACCACAATTTAAAGATCGTGCCTCAAATCTTCACAACACGCTAACTCATCAAGTCACCAAAAACACAATTGTGACATAGACAAATCACTAAATCTGATCACATATCCCAATGTGATCCACGAACATAAATAGAACATGATCTAGAAACATCAGTAAGCAACATGAATTAGTACAATACCAACACAAACATCTATGTCTCAGAATTTATAACTAGCTCTGCATTGTTCATTAGGAACATTGAACATCAACCTTCATCATATAAGAAAAATAGCTTGCCAACATCAAAATCATGATCTAATCAAGCTAAGAACACACATACATGTTCTGAACCCACAACCAGGTTAGCAACAAAATATATTGCATAACCAATCCTCAGCAATCTAAAAACTTCAACACTGTCACCATAGAAATAACCAGAAAACTGTCCTCTGATAAATTTATCACAACTTCCTCAAATCATACAATGAACCTCTGAAACTTGAACATGATCAAGTACAGACATTCCTCAACACATCTCCAACTTCGCAGCAACTAATATGAAGTACATTGTTCATATCGAACCAAAACTTTAACTAAACAAACTAGGAAACTATCAATAATAAAGAAATATGTTGACATTAATGACAAAACATTAATGTCATTACATATATGCATGGAATCTCCAACAATCCCCCCCTTTGGCATTGATGGCAACATATGATGTGAAAAAACATATCAATGTAAAAAGTAGCAATCAATTTTCAATACACTGATTACTCCTCCTAAGTCTGACACTTCTCTTCTACAGGGCTATCTCTCCATTGATTCTCTCTTTTTCACATGGCTATCTCTTCTCCTTTAACATTAATTAAAATGACATATATATGCACTAAGTAATAGAGGCCAAAACATAAATATGAACAACATACCAACTACTCCCCCTAAGGAGCAGTCCCAAAAATCATCAATCTAGAATAAGGATAATCTTTGTGAAAACACTAGACTAATGCAAATCTATGCATCTCTAGCTTTGATCAGGAGGGGTTGTCACCCCAAGCTTACATAAGAGATACTCAAAAGTATCCTTTGGAAAGGCCTTCGTGAAATTATCTGCAATCTTCTCTTTTCTAGGCACATATTCCAACCTGACTTCCTGTTAATTGACCTTATCCTTCATGAAATGATACTTCATAGAAATATGCTTTGTCTTTGAATGCAACACAAGGTTCTTCAAAATATTGATAGCACTTGAATTTTCAGAATAAATAACTATAGGCTTGAACTGAAGCTTATTTTGATGTCTTCCAGCATTTTCTTCATCCAAACTATCTAACTACAGTTCATAGCAGAAACAACATACTCAACTTTAGCAGTAGATTGAGATATACAAGTTTGTTCTTACTGGACCAAGAAACTAACTTCTTGTTGGCAAGTTGAATTTAATTAGTATAAATGACTAAGTCTTATGTTGTCATTATGGAAACAAAGTCATATGAAGTGTTGTAGTCAGCGCACTAACTTAGAAGATCATAATTTGGCTAAGTATGGAAGACAAAGCAGACAGAGAAGCACTCGATGATCAAAGAAATGGCGCATGTGTGTATGATCAAGTTTTGGTATGCGCCCTTAGATATAAGCTTTTGAGTATGTTACTATACTAAGTCTAAGAATGCATGGTCAGATATGACAGTGTGAAGAATTTATAGCAAGTCAAGTGACACAATCAGTAAGCGGCAGAACATAAAAGAGCATGGAGCCGACAGATAGCATTTTGATTAGCGTATATCATTTTTGTTTTGTAAAGGCTATGCACCTATTGTAATTGTGTTATAAACATGTTAATATCATTGTATGTAAACATGCTTGAGACAATTAACTTGGAAGTGTTGTATGTGTTAAGTTATAGGCCGACCTAGTAGTTAGTTTTGGTTGCGTCTATTCAGCATGTATATATATGACATGTGCTTTTGTATTTGAGTACGAATGGCATATAGAGATGAGAAGAAGTATGTGAAGTATGTATTAGATTAGTAAGAATGATATAGATATTTACAAGAGGTTAAAGCATCAACGCACAAAAGGAACTGATTAGACAACAGTGTCAAAGCAGCAGTTCACCTTGCATATATAGTGTGTATTTGATAATCAAGAGGTTGTAGCCTTATTCATTGAGCATTGAGCTCTGGCAGTGAGCCATCCACCCCTAACAGGGTCTGTTACTTATAGACTCTTAACCAAGTCATTGTACTCAACATTGTAATGACTACTCCTAACAGGGCAAAGGAACATTAATAGGTTCATAATACAAAGTACAATTATTCATGGGTACTAATTCCCACCGAGGTTTTCCTCTGGCCAAGGTTCCCCCGTAAACATATCTTGTGTTATGTGTTATGGTTGAATACTTCATTTTCTTTACAATTCATTTTAGTATTTAAGTAATCCAGTTTCAAGTATCATAAATTAATTATAGAACATTGATTCACCCTCCCCCTCTCAGTGTTCCCATTCCTAACAATTGGTATCAGAGCTTTGGTCCTCTAAAGACAAGTTTAACCACTTGAGGAGATCATGGTTTCGAAAGAAGTAAAACATCTGAAGAAGAATCTTGAAGTAGCTCTTGAAGATCTTGATAGATCTGAAAAAGAAATTGAAGGTTAGTGGTTCACAAGTATTCATCAAGAAACTGAAAAGATTTAAAATATTGTTCAACAAATGATTTGGGAGAAATGGTCAAAAAGATGAATGAAGAAAACACATCTCTGAAGGATTAGATTGAAGATTTGGATGAAAAGCTAACTAACAATTAGGAAGCCTATGAAGAACATATCAAAGAAAATAAACAATTGGATAAAGAACTTAGGCAAGAAAACATGAAAATCTTGGAGTTAGAAAACATCAAGAAAAAGATGGAATCTGAGCTGACAAAAGCAAGGAACCATATTGACAAATTGCACACAAGTACTAATCTAACAGAGTCACAATTGTATGCACAAAAGATTAAAGGAGATACCGATGGTATTGGATTCAATGAAGCACAAAATCAAATCAATGATATGCGAGAAATAATGAAAGCACCAGAAGAATCTACATAAGCTAAGAAGACTGAAAATCATACTGAAACTAAAGAAGAACCATCTAAAGATGAACGCAAGCTAGTAAACCAAACTTGTTATGCATGTAACAAGCATGGACATATAGCAAGAGATTGTAAAGAGGTAAGACCTTTCAATGGTTATTGTTATTCATGTAATAAATTTGGTCATAGAGCTATGAATTGTAGATCAAATCAAAGAAGTCAAACACAACACAATCAAAGAAATCAACCTCAAAAAAGTGTTAGAAGTCCTCTGAACATTACATGTCAGATATGCAATTACAATGGTCACATAGCTAGACAATGTAGTATGGTAACTCACATCAATGCGTCGAGGAATATAAGGCCTCCAGTCATTTACCACTCTTGTAACAAGGTTGGACACATCTTAAAGTTTGGCAGATCACAAGCACAAAGACAAGAAAGACCTGATAAGTCTCAAGGATCAATATTGGATGAATCTGGAGAAGTCAAGTTTGTGAAAGCTACAGAAGATGTGATGGATGGAAGAAAATAAAGATAATGTAAGTGCCATAGTAGTATATGCATCCTCAGTGGACACACCTTCTACTTCTAGATAAATGACCCTCATGGTCATAGGGAGATCTAGATAAGCTTTAGACCCCTGCGCAACTAGTATACTCACCCTCTGAGTATGCACCTTTGGTTTTATCTATTTGGTTACCAGTTGATACAGTATGCAAGATCACGTATCCTGATTGACAACACGAATGGAGATTGGAATTCGCTGATTGCAACCTGTATTTACACGGTATGCATTAATTGCAAAAAGTTGATTTATTAGCCACCAGAGATCTATTATCCTCACTTTTGCATTCAAGATCAAGCCCTTGGAGAGCACAGGAGATCAAAGCAGTAAGTGTTGAAGGATTGAAGTTGTTTTCATCAGCAAAGAAGTGTTTAAATTATTGTGGAACCCTAGCTTAGATGCGACATTTTAGAAATCTTTTGAAACCCTACTTAAGCATTGAATCAAGTAAGTAATGGCCACTCCAATTATATTTGATTTCACAGAGAGGAAAAGATATGTATTGAAGAAGAATCCATTTAAATCAATGTTAGATGACCTAGAAGGAGCATTCTCTAGAACTCCGATGGGATTTATGCATGTAGAAGATATACGTGCTTACATATATTGTAAGAAGGAACCTATAGGAGTAGACATGATAAGGTCACACATAGAAACAATGGTTAATCTAGACATGACATTCAAGAATGAATTCATGCACTTCACAAATTACCCTATCATTGAGTATGTGATTGTGTATGATTTATATGAATCTGAATGGATCAAGATATTTCTAAGTAGAATTCATGATGATTTGTTTTGGATTGGAGAAGTCCCTATTCACATAACAACTGATCTCATTCCTGAGATGACCAGACTCTCTAAGACCGGTGCCATACTTCCAACAGGTAAAGATGTCAGGAAATAGGTCGAGGAAGCATGTAAGTCCAGGAGTGATAAGAGCGATATGAAATTTGAGCCCATAGAGGAAAAGGATATCATACTCATGGCTATGATCCTTGGATATAAGTTCCAGCATGCTAACAGAGTGAACATTGTATCAACAATGACTATTCTGGCATCTATAAGGATAGTTAAGGAAAATGGAGAGTTTAACCTCTGTGAGATCTTGCGCACACATTTTTTAGACAACATAAGAGCCATTAAACATGATAAGAGTAAGGTATTCAGATTTGGTTCACTGATTATCTACATGTACTTTCACATAGTTGGTAAAGTCTCTGATCTTTATCTTGACAAGATCTTACCTACATTGCCTCAAATCTCATTTAAGGCAACATCAGAGAGTACCATGAAGGATTTCATGGATCTTGAAATCAAAACATTCAGAATCAAGATGCAGAGAAGGTATAGGATACCTGAGAGTATAGTGGAGAAGTACAAAGACACTATATGCTTCATGGTGGAAACATACATTACATGCATGGAAGTAGTTGAGCCTAGGACAAAGTGGATTCATCCACTTGGATATGAAGTAGAGGAACAAATTTTGGAAGCTTATGCACAAGTCCTCCTATCAGCACCTAAGGATCCAAATGAACCTAGATGGGGAACTTATGAAGAGAAGAGAAGACAAGTAGACTCTATCTTATACATGTTGTGACAAAGAGAAAAGCATCAAGGATTACTTCAGACATTCTGAAAATTCATGGTGTCACCCAAGAAGACTTAGACAAAGCAAGGGAAGCCAAGATTGTCATGCAACTTGAGAGTGCACCCTCATATGAAGTGAAAATAGAAAAATCAGATGATCCTAAGGAGAAGAAGAAAAAGATAGAAGAAAAAATATCCGCGCCCACAACCACAATTGATCCGGAGTCCACTCCACCTCCCAAGCCAAGTAAGATGCCTAAAAGGAAGAAGCAAACCAACACAAGCCACCCATCCTCAAGAACAACCAGAAGCAAAGGGAAAAGCACTCAAGCACCTCCTGAGGTAGGATTCAGACCGAACTTAGAAGTCTTGAGAACTAGAGTTGTAGATGAAGGAAGAATAGATCAAATAGAAAATTTTTATGACAAGTATCATGAGATTGAAAAATAATAGATTCATTCTATGATCATCAACCACATGATTAAGTTCAAAAAGATAGTTTTGGAACTTAAGACAGTCATTCCTGATAATGTATGGAATATTTTGGATTCTTTGAAGAGACAAGCCATAGAAGATGATTTTAGGATAAGAGAAAAGACATTGGATGACAACCTCCCAGTTTGTTCATTTGAAGAGAAAATATTGTTGTTGGATTTGGTAAAGCCTCATCTAAGAACTAAACTCAGAAATCTGCAAATAATGAACAAGGACTATGAGTTGGTTGTGAAGGAAACAAAGAAGGCATTTGAAAAGGTGTTCTTGGAAAGACAGATGCACCCTCCTATTGTGCCTACAACCCAAGTTACCTCTGAGAAAGAAAAAGACTCTAAGATCCCAAATGCACCTATGATAGGTCCACAGGAGTCTGGACCCATGCATGAAGCTAAGGATGAAACAATTGTGATTGATAATGTTGAAATCACCATGGCGGCAATAGATAATGAACTAGATAAGTTTGAAGAAACTTATGTCAGCACAGAAGAAGCTGAGATCCTATGTGGTGAAGACACATCTATGCAACAACAAGAAGTCCAAGTTGAGGACTTAACATGATAGGAAGAAGATAAAGAAGATGAACCTAAACAAGAGCTTTCTATAGAAATACCAGTAAAGGTAAAAAATGAATTCATGAATGTAAGTCAAAGCACACTTCTTACTCCTAATTCATCTATATCATGTTGGAAACTACAATTGAAACAATTGTTGTATTGTCATTGATGTCAAACCTTAACTAGTAAGACTATTGCTACTTAGGAAAGTACTATATCTATTTGAGTGTTGCTGAGGGGCTAGACAAGGTTGGTAACAATAGCACCTAAGGGAAAGGTTGAGTTATCTTGATACTACAAAGTGTACTTGACTATGTTGCACAATGATGAGATAATGTATTATTTATACTAGTAAGACTGAAGACTAAACTGGTAGGCTTAACTGAGCAAAGAATGGAAAAATCATGTTTAAGCCAAGTTATGTTAGTGTCGACCGAGTTAGTATATGCCGAGAAAAATTCTTGTGTCGACTGAGCATCAGTTAATTGCCAAGCAAGACAGTGTAAGATGAGTAAACAATTTTAGTAATGACCGAGCTTTCTACATGAAGACCAAGTAGTTGATCATAGTATTGACTAAGCATCAGCAATTTTATATTTGAAGAGAATTTAATTTTGGAGCCGACGTTGTTGAATTCTTGGATTATGTAAAACATGTTGACTTTATTTATTGATTGTTTGAAAGCATTAAATGCACTATAAAATGTTTTATTGTAAATCTTTAAGAGATTTGAGATGATTCTAGAAAAGGAGTCGAAGAACATGAAGTGGGTAGATTCAATGAATCTGACCTAACCCTAAGATCTATGAATGAGATTGAGTAGAAAAAGATGAATTAACCTAATTGAGGAAAGAATAAAAGGATTTGAGCATTTGGATATGCAAATGCATGGGTGAATAGAGAATGTTGGAAGAGTAAAGTTTTATTGACTGAACAAGCAGAAAAGGCTGAAGGAGAATTGTGGTGGTTGCTTGAAGAAAAGTTCCAAGTAGATCAGAGATGGAAATGGAAAAGTTTCAAAGTCATTAAACCAGCATTAGTGTATGAAACTGGATCTGATATTTGCAAAGTGAGTTGTATATTTTTAGATAAATATAGATGCTACTTTCTAACCATTATAATAGTCAAAATTCTTTTAACAAAGGTTGACCTAATAGTCATATGTTAAATCCTTTGAACAAGGTTGCATTCTAATGGAGTGTATGTAAGTCCTATGACTAGGCTCACTTTTAACAGGGTGATTGAAATAATTTAACCGGGTCACACTTGACAATGTGTATTGTAACCTTTGATAGGGTTGGCTTTTTACCGAGCTCACTTCAGAAGAGTGAAAATAATAGTAGCGTGTTACAAAGTGGTTTTTCCCAAATTGGGTTTCCACTATAAATCCTGGTGTTAATACTTGTGTGAATGTTTTGGTTTGAACATTTCTGTGTTTTACAAGTTAAGTTACAACTGGGTTGTGGACTGCATTGTTATATGTTTCTGTTACTGAATCAGTGATGACCAAGTTTGTTTTGGTTATTGGATCTAATTTAAGGACAAGTTTTAAGATTGTTTTATACATCAGGACCTGAGAACAACTAATTCACCCCCCCCTCTCTATTTTTCTAAATCATATTAACAATTGGTATCAGAGCTTTGTTGCTTATTATTAGTGTTGACATAAAACAAGTTTCAGGGGCTTGAAGCAAATGATCAGGATGTATAAGAAGGAGGTACCAAAGCTGAATAAGGAAAACTTCCCTGCATGGCAAAGCTTGATGAAGCTACATCTAGCCGGTATTGGTGACTCTAAAAAGTACTACATTGAGAATAACTATGTCTCACCTGTCACAACTTTGACTGCCGAAGAAATGAGAGCTAAGTAAGAACACAATCATGCAATGCTGGAAATTGCATCTACCCTAAGCTATCCAAAATTTGAAGACATCAAGGATTGCACAACTGCAAAGGATATGTGGGACACACTTGCAAGGATCTATGGTGGTGACCTAAATGTGCTGAAGCAAAGGCCGAGGGTCTTAGAGGTAAGTTTGATGAAATGAGAATGCAAGAAGGTGAAAACATTGCACAATATTATGGTAGAATAAAAGAAGTTGTGAATGCTATTAGAGGAGCAAATGAGACTATTGATTATGAAACTATAATTGGGAAAGTACTAAGAACCCTGTGTCCTATATATGCTATTAAGATCTCAGTTATTCAGGAATCTAGATGTAACTCTACTAATGTGCTTACTTTGGTAAGTTTGGTTGGTAAGCTGACTGCTTTTGAACTCTTTAACTATGATAATTTCACTGTTGGAAGCATTGGTAATGTTGAATCTGCTTTCAAGTCACAACTAGTTCTGAACAAGCTAAAGAAAGAAAAAGAAAGATGCATCAGTGAAAGTGAAAGTGAAAGTGATAGTGAAAGTGACAGTGACACTTCTGATGAAGAACTAGAAGATCTAGAAGCTCTTATGGCTAGAAGACTGAGAAGGGGAAAAGGAAAGTATAAAGGTAAACTCCCTATTATATGTTTTGCATGTAATAAAGTTGGTCATATAGCTGCTAGATGTCCTGATAGGAAGGATAAAAATGATGAAAGGAAAAGCAAACACAAAGACAGAAGAGATGACAGAAGCTATCGATGGAACAAAGACTACAAAGGAAAAGGCAATAAATCTTGTTACATTGCTGAAAAAGAAGTTGACACTGATAGTGATGATTTTGAAATTGAGGTAGTCTATGTTGCAATGAAAGATGAATCTAATGAGGATGAGAAAACTGCATTGATATCCTATGTGAACAAGAATGATAAATGGATTATTGACAGTGGTTGTTCACATCACATGACTGGTGACAAAAATAAGTTTGAGACCTTACATCATTACAGAGGTAAAAGTGTAAAATTTGGTAATGATGCACCATGTCTTGTTAGAGGAAAAGGTTTGATTAAAATGACTGATAAGATATCTTGTGAAAATGCATATTGGGTTGAAGGTCTTAATTATAATTTGTTAAGTGTTGCTCAGCTTAACAAAATTTGTTACCGAGTGGAATTTCATCACAAGAGAGCTAAAATATTTGATGCTACTGGAGAATTGATTGGAAGTGGAGATCATACTAGAGGTAATTTGTTCTATCTTGACCTATCTAAATAAACATGTTTAATTGCATAACTTGATGATATTTGGTTATGGCATAAAAGGTTGTGTCATGTTAACTTTGACAATCTTGTAGAAATAAGTAAGAAGAAAAAGGTAAGAGGTCTACCTAGATTGAAGAAACCTGAAAATGTGATGTGCAAGGGATGCCAGTTAGGAAAAATGACAAAGTCAAGTTTCAAGAGCAAATCCTTTACTTCTGAAAATATTTTAGATTTGGTTCATATTGACCTTTGTGGACCTATGGGTATACAAAGTTACTGTGGTGCTAGATACTTTATCTTATTTGTTGATGATCATACTAGGATGATGCATGTAATGTTTCTAAAAGAAAAATTTGAAGCTTTTCAATTCTTTAAGCGGTATTTGGCTAAGGTTGGGAAGGAGATAGGTAGGAACCTAAAATGTCTTAGATCTAATTGAGGTGGAGAATTTACATCAAATGAATTTAATCTATTTTGCAATGATAGAGGAATTAAAAGATAGATGTCTACACCTAGAACACCTCTATAGAATGGTATACTAGAAAGGAGAAACAAATCTATCTTGGATTGTGCAAGGACATTGTTGATTGAAAATAATGTGGCACAGAAATACTAGAAAGAAGCTATAAGCACTGTTGTCTACACTCTTAACTGGGTACAAATCAAGAAATGTACAAATCTGACACCCTATGAATTATGGCATGGGCATGCACCGAGTGTTAAATAATTTAGAATCTTTGGAAGTAAGTGCTATATATTAAAAGACACTAGGAATGGAAAGTTTGATGCTAAGAGTGATGAAAGCATATCCCTAGGGTACTCCACAAAAAGTAAAGCTTATAAGTGTTTGAACTCTAACACTAAAAAAATTGTGGAAAGTGTGAATTTTAAAATTAATGAGTATGCAGAAAGAAATGAAGCTGACAGTAAAAGAGAACCAAAAGATTATAGATCTTTTGTGTACATTGAGGAAGAAGAAGAGGCAAGTAACAGACTTGCACCTGATGCCGAGTCTTGGGTAAGCAATGTTGAGCGACAAACAAATGCTTATGAGCATCAGGAAAATAGTGCTGAGAGAGAACAAGATCATGCTAAGCTACAAGAAAATGCTGCTGAGTATCAGGAAGAGGTTTTCAAGCATTCAGAAGTTGAATCTGAAAATATTATTGAGGAACATGATGAAATAGAGGAGAGAGGAGCTGAACCTATTTTGGCAAAATATGTAAGAAGACATCACAAGCCTGAACAAATAATTGGAGACAAAAATATTGGAATTCAGACCAGAAGTAAGACCAAGGATCCAACATGTCTACTGTGTGAATTTGAACCCAAGTCAACTAGAGAGGCATTGGAGAATGAAGACTGGATACAAGCAATGAATGAAGAGATTGACTAGATAGAAAAGAATGATACTTGGACTCTGGTGTCGAGACCTGAAAACAAAAATGTTATAGGAACAAAGTGGGTGTTTCAGAATAAAATGAATGAAAATGGTGAAATCACTAGGAACAAAGCTAGGCTGGTATGCAAAGGCTACGCACAAGAAGAAGGAATAGATTATGGGGAGACATTTTCCCCTGTAGCTAGATTGGAAGGAGTAAGAACTCTGCTTGCATATGTTGCTTATAAAGATTTCAAGGTATATCAAATAGATGTCAAGTCTACATTTTTGAATGGTATACTAGAAGAAGAAGTTTACATAGAACAGCCAGAAGGTTTTATTGATCCAAACAAAAGACACATGGTATGCAAACTGAACAAAGCATTATATGGATTGAAGCAAGCTCCCAGAGCATGGTATGAGAGGTTGCATAACTACTTGATATAGATTGAATTTTCAAGAATGAATGACACAAGCAATCTATACATGAAGGATGAAGAAGGTAAAGGTATCTTGTTGGAAAAAATTTTTGTGGATGACATTATTTTTGGTGGACAAGATGCATTATGTAAAAGTTTTTCAAATGATATGCAAACTGAATTTGAAATGAGTATGTTTGGTGAGATCAAATTCTTTGTTGGTTTACAAATATATCAAAGGAAGAATGGAAATTTCATTACACAGTCTAAGTATGTTAATGAAATACTAAAAACTTTTGGAATGGAAGATGCTAAACAAGTAGGAACTCCTATGGTTACTGGACAAAAGTTATCTAAGAATGATGATGCTGCAGAAGTGAATCAAACTTTGTACAGATCCATGATTGGAAAATTACAGTATGTTGTACATAGTAAACTAGATATTGCACTAGCTGTTGGGATTGTGGCAAGATTCTCTGCCAATCCTAAGGAAACACACATGATGGCTATGAAAAGAATTATGAGATAATTGAAAGGAACTACTGACTATTGTCTATATTATAAGAAGGATGACAAATTTGAACTCAGAGTTTATACAGATGCTGATTGGGAAGGAAATGTAGATGATAGAAAGAGTACTAGTGGTGGAGCTTTCTTTCTTGGATAGAGATCAATCTCCTGGACGAGCAAGAAACAAAATTGCATTTCCCAATCTACTACCGAGGCTGAGTATGTTGCTATTGTAGTAAACTATTCAAATTTGGTATGGATAAAACAATTGTTGATAGGCATGAAAGAAGAAATCACTGAACCTGTTGTTATTTTCTATGACAACACAAGTGCTATCAATATTTCTAAGAATCTAGTGATGCACACTAAGACCAAGCACATTGCAATCAAGTATCACTACTTGAGAGAATTAGTACAAGATAAAGAAGTCTGAATGGAATATGTGAATACAAAAGAACAACTAGCAAAAATATTCACTAAAGCTTTACCCAAAGAAGCTCATGAGTATTTGAGAAGTCAATTAGGGGTCCTTCCCCTAACTAAGGTTGCCTAGACAAGCTAGGAGCACTGCATCAAATATGCTACAAGATAAGATTTGACAAATTGATGCAGAAGATTGTCACACTTTAGGGCTGGCCTAGAGTTCTGAAAAGAAGCAAAGATAAGGAATCAGTCATAAGCAAGATGACAGAGGGAGAAACACTGAGCTGCACAGATATTATCTACATCTGATGGATTTATGTTTTAGTTGCTGCTTTGGCATTTTTGTCAAAGAGGGAGATGAACTGATATGATAACACATGACACTGAAAGGTAAGAGGGAGTTTGAAAGGTAAGAGGAAGATGAACTAAAATGAAGGATCATGATAGAGGGAGATTTGAATACTTCTGACGGTCACAGAAGTGAGGCTTATAGGATTCTGAATCAGAATGAAGCTAAGGATATTATAAATAATTCTCTGATGGACAAATAAGTTTTGGATTAGTTGGTAATCCATGTGTTATTCAGGTGATATCATATGGTGTTGTCATCAATGCCAAAGAGGGAGATTTTTGGAAACTGCAATTGAAACAATTATTGTATTGTCATTGATGTCAAACCTTAATTGGTAAGACTATTGCTACTTAGGAAAGTACTATATCTATTTGAGTGTTGCTGAGGGGCTAGGAAAGGTTGGTAACAATAGCACCTAAGGGAAAGGTTGAGTTATCTTGATACTACAAAGTGTACTTGACTATGTTGCACAATGATGAGATAATGTATTATTTATACTAGTAAGACTAAAGACTAAACTGGTAGGCTTAACCGAGCAAAGAATGGAAAAATCATGTTTAAGCTGAGTTATGTTAGTGTCGACTGAGTTAGTATATGCTGAGCAAAATTCTTGTGTCAATCGAGCATTAGTTAATTGTCGAGGAAGACAGTGTAAGATGAGTAAATAATTTTAGTAATGACCGAGCTTTCTACATGAAGACCAAGTAGTTGATCACAGTATTGACCGAGCATCAACAATTTTATATTTGAAGAGAATTTAATTTTGGAGCCGACATTGTTGAATTCTTGGATTATGTAAAACATGTTGACTTTATTTATTGATTGTTTGAAAGCATTTAATGCACTGTAAAATGTTTTATTGCAAATCTTTAAGAGATTTGAGATGATTCTAGAAAAGGAGCCGAAGAACATGAAGCGGGTAGATTCAATGAATCTGACCTAACCCTAAGATCTATGAATGAGATTGAGTAGCAAAAGATGAGTTAACCTAATTAAGGAAAGAATAAAAGGATCTGAGCATTTGGATATGCAAATGCATGGGTGAACAGAGAATGTTGGAAGAGTAAAGTTTTATTGACTGAACAAGTAGAAAAGGCTAAAGGAGAATTGTGGTGGTTGCTTGAAGAAAAGTTCCGAGCAAATCAGAGATGGAAATGGAAAAGTTTCAAAGTCAGTAAACTAGCATTAGTGTATGAAAGTGGATTTGATATTTGCAAAGTGAGTTGTATATTTTTAGATAAATATAGCTGCTACTTTCTAACCATTGTAATAGTCAAAATCCTTTTAACAAAGGTTGACCTAATGGTCATATGTTAAATCCTTTAAACAAGGTTGCATTCTAATGGAGTGTATGTAAGTCCTATGACTAGGCTCACTTTTAACAGGGTGATTGAAATCCTTTAACCAGGTCACACTTGACAGTGTGTATTGTAACCTTTGACAGGGTTGGCTTTTTATCGAGCTCACTTCAGAAGAGTGAAAATAATAGTAGCATGTTACAAAGTGGTTTTTCCCAAATTAGGTTTCCACTATAAATATAGGTGTTAATACTTGTGTGAATGTTTTGGTTTGAACATTTCTATGTTTTATAAGTTAAGTTACAGCTGGGTAGTGGACTGCATTGTTATATGTTTCTATTACTGAATCGGTGATGACCGAGTTTGTTTTGGTTATTGGATCTAATTTAAGGAAAAGTTTTAAGATTTTTTTATACATCAGGACTTGAGAACAACTGATTCACCCCCCCCCCTCTCTATTGTTCTAAATCATATTAACATATCATTATTGTCAAGTTTGACCCCTGATACAACAAGCCTAGACTCTTGGGGAGAAGAAGATCTGATGAAGATTAGTGTATTAGCTATGGAGAAAGCTAAAGAAAAACAAGTAATGAGAAATCCTTTATTTGTGGAATCAGTCAGTATATTGAATAGTTTATTTCCTAAGGATAAGAAAGTGACTAGTGTTCATTCAGTGGATGATGTTAGCACCATCTTATCAAGCTTCAAAGAAAATTTCTCAAGTCTAGAAGAATCGACATCATAGATTGTAGAAGATAAATATATTAAGAAAAGGCTGAATGAATTGATAGGAAATTTCTCGCTTGACCTTAATTCACTTAATATTGGTCAAGCAATGCTAAAAGATTTAGCAGCAAAAGGAAGGAAGATAATTGTTGACTGCATGAATAAGGACAAATTCACTACAGACCACACTAAAAAGATTCAGGAAGAAGAATTTCTAATGGCAACAGTAAGAAAATCAGTGGAAGATCCATCTCAAGATATTAACATGTGCAATAATGTTTATCAAGGATAGTTGGATAAAATTGAGAAGGCAAAAAAAGAGATGGAAAAGATAAAGGCTAGAAAAACTTAGCTAAGACATGCACTAGCACCCTCTCTAGATGTATTGAGTCAGAATATCAAGCAGATAGATGCCACAATAGTAACATATGATCAAGGTCCTTGCATAGATCTAGAAAAGATGGAGAAGCTCACTTATGCATTATGCGCCCATCTTTAGACAGTGGATGCACTCAACATTTTTTGACAGCAAGAAATCAAGAACCTTCAGTTTGCATACTCGGATGTACTTTCTATGTAAGTACATCAAGTTTTCCTTTTTGAGCACCTTTGTCATTAATTTCAAAGTGAGAGTAGTGTATATGATATAAAGGAGATATTAAAGGAGATAGCAGTGTATAGAGAAGAAGAAGATGATACATACAGTTTGTTAGCAATTTTTGTGTATAAGTTAAGTTTAGTAACTTTGCCACATTCCTTTGTTGCCATTAATGACAAAGGGGTAGATTATTGGAAAGTTAACTTTACTTATTATATATGACTAAGTTTTATGTTGTCATTATGGTAACAAAGTCATATGAAGTTTTGTAGTTAGCGCACTAACTTAGAAGATCATAATTTGGCTAAGTATAGAAGATAGAGAAGATAGAGAAGCACCTGATGATCAGAGCATCGACTCACGTGTGTATGATCAAGTTTTGGTATGCACCCTTAGATATAAGATTTTGAGTATGTTACTATTATAATTCTAAGAATGCATGGTCAGATATGATAGCATGAAGAAGTTACAGCAAGTCAAAGTGACACAGTCAGTAAGCGATAGACCAGAACAAAGCATGGAGCCGACAGATAATATTTTAATTAGCGTATATCATTTTATTTTTTAAAGGCTATGCACCTATTGTAATTGTGTTATAAACATGTTAATATCATTTTATGTAAACATGCTTGAGATAATTAACTTGGAAGCATTGTATGTGTTAAGTTATAGGCCGACCTAGTAGTTAGTTTTGGTTGCATCTATTCAACATGTATATCTATGACATGCGCTTTTGTATTTGAGTATGAATGGCATATAGAGATGAGAAGAAGTATGAAAAGTATGTATTCAAGTAGTAAGAATGATATAGAGCTTTACAAGAGGTTAAAGCATCAACACACAAAAGGAACTGATCAGACAACAGTGTCAAAGAATTAGTTCACTTTGCAGATATAGTGTGTATCTGATAACCAGGAGGTTGTAGCCTTCTTCATTAAGAAATGAACTCTGGTAGTGAGCCATCCACCCCTAACAAGGTTTGTTACTTATAGACTCTTAACCGAGTCATTGTACTCAACATTGTAATGACTACTCCTAATAGGGCAAAGGAACATTAACAGGTTCATAATAGAAAGTACAATTATTCATGGGTACTAATTCCCACCAGGGTTTTCCTCTGGCAAAGGTTTCCCCATAAACATATCTTGTGTTATGTGTTATGGTTGAATACTTCATTTTATTTACTATTCATTTTAGTATTTAAGTAATTCAGTTTCAAGTATCAAAAATTAATTATAGAGAACTGATTCACCCCCCCTCTCTTAGTGTTCCCATTCCTAACACTTCTTACCCAAGAAGAATGCTCCACTTGTAGTAATCTTCCTATCATCCACATTACCTTCCCAATCAACGTCAGTAAAAACACACAAAGTATAATCATCATCCTTAAGATACCATAGTCCATAATCCACTATCCCTTTCAAATATTTGAATATCCTCTTAACAATAGTAACATGTGATTCCTTTGGTTCTCCTTGAAATCTTGCAATAATGCAAATTGCATTCATTATGTCTGGTCTAGTTTGAGTCAAGTATAGAAATCCACCGATCATCGATCTCTACCTTTTCTGGTTAGCAAGAGGGGAATCATCATTCTTTTTTAATTTGCAACCAGTAACCATAGGGGTTCCAACAGGTTTTGAATCATCCATTCTAAATTTCTTCAATAATTCCTTCACATACTTAGATTGTGATATGAAAATCCCTTTTTTGATTGAATAATTTGAAGACCAAGAAAAAATTTCATCTCACCTACCATTGACATCTCAAATTCCTTTTGCGTATCATCAGCAAAATTCTTACTCATCCTATCATTTGTACTAAAAATAATATCATCCATAAATACTTCAATAATAAAGACATTTTCAAGATCAATTTTGAAATAAAAATTAATGTCACCAAATCCTTTGCTAAAATCAAGCTTCAATAAGTATTTATTTAACCTTGCATACTTGGCTCTCGGTACTTGTTTCAATCCATACAATTCTTTTTTCAATTGACACACCATATCACTTAGATTAATCAAACGAAAACCATCAGGCTGCTTAATGTATACTTCCTCTTCCAATTCTCCATTCAAGAATGTAGACTTAACATCCATCTGATATGCCTTGAGATTTTTGTAAGTATCATATGCAATAAATATTCTAATTGCTTCAATCTAGCAATAGGAGAAAAGGTCTCCTCAAAATCAATACCTTTCATCTATGAATATCCTTTGCAAACCAATCTAGCTTTTTTTCTTACCACTTCACCATATTCATTCAATTTATTTCTAAAAACCCATTTTGTTCCAATCACGTTCTTGTCCTTCAGTCCAAGAACCAAAATCCATGTATTTTTCTTATCAATATGTTCCAACTCTTCTTTCATAGCTTTAATCCAACTTTCATCTTTGCAAGCTTCATTAACATCTTTAGGTTCAACTTGAGAAATCAAACAAATTTCATTTCTGACTCTAGCATGTCTTCCTCTAGTCATAACACCTTCATTCCTATCACTAATAATATGATTTTCTGAATGATTTAATCTTACATACCTTGGAGTCTTTGGATTTTCTTTTGTAGAATACTCTTGAGTTTCCACTTCTTCTTCATCAACAACTTCTCCATTCAGTTATCTCAATCCACTCTAACTCTGATTTGTATTTTGATTTTGCACTTGAACAATCTATTTTTATTCATCATCTAACTCATAGTTGCATGAATTGACCTATTTTTGATAATTCTCATTAACTCTCACATTATCACTTTCCACTATCTTTCTCAACCAATTTTAAAAAAAATTATAATCTCTATTCTTTGTAGAATATCCAAGAAAGATACCTCCATCACATCTAGAATCAAAATTCCATAAATCTTCATCTCTTCTGATATAACATTTACTTCCAAAGATTCTAAAATACTTCATTTTGGGAACATGACTATACCAAAGTTCATAAGGGGTCTTACCGGTACCATGCTTTATCTGAACTCAGTTTAATGTGTAGACTGCATTACTCATGGCTTCTATCCAATATATCTATGGCACTTTTTCTTCCATCACAATAGTTCTTGTAGTGTAAAGAGTTGTTTGATTCCTTGGCTCTCCAATTCCATTATGTTGAGGGGTTCAAGGAGAAAACATTTTTCTCCTTATTCCATTTTATTTATAGTAAGCATTGAAGTCTCCTCAAATAATCTCTCCTCATCTATCTTATCTTAAGTATTTCATCTTTAATCATGTCTCAGTCTCAACCATAGCTCTAAAGATCTTAAATTTGTCAAAAGATTAATATGTCTCTTTCAAAAATGTAATCCACATCATCCTTGAAGAGTCATCAATGAATAGAATGAAATATTTTTCATCATAATAGCTCTTAGTTCTAGTAGGACCACAAAAATTAGTATGCACCAAATCTAACAACCCACTTGAAGAATATACCTTGATTTTAAAAGTAGATATTGTTAGCTTTCCCAATTTACATTCCTTACACATAACATTATCAAGCTTCATCAATCTAGGGACATCTCTCACAACATGTGTACTACTTATCTTTGAAATGTTATCAAAATTTACATGACAAAGTCTCTTATGCCACAACCAACTATCATCAATTCTAGCAATCAAATATTTATCCTTAGTTCTATCCAAATGAAAAAACATTACCTCTTGTCTTAGTACCTTATGCAATTTCATTTCCAGAGTTTCCTTTGATTATGAATTTTCCATCCTTGAATTCTAGCATGTATCCCTTATCAATAAACTATCCAACACTCAAAATATTAAGCTTTAAACCTTCAACATATAAGACATCATTAGTATTGTTCTTACCATCAAGTGTAATCGAACCTTTCCCTTTGATAAAACAAGGAGTATTTTCACTGAATCTGACAACACCACCATCATACCTTTCTAATTTCACAAATTTATTATTATCTCCAATCATATGATGTAAATAACC
This sequence comes from Chamaecyparis obtusa, assembly GCA_027943335.1. Lineage (NCBI taxonomy): Eukaryota > Viridiplantae > Streptophyta > Pinopsida > Cupressales > Cupressaceae > Chamaecyparis > Chamaecyparis obtusa. The sequence continues at coordinate 422,170 of BSBK01009006.1, forward strand.
ATTGTCTATTACTCATCCATCTTTTACCTCAACATGTGTAGCTAGGGCTTTCTCCTCATTCAAGAAGGTGAGGTTCTCATCTCTAATAGAAATAAAGACAATCTCTTCTTCAATTTTCTCAGACTCTTCATCAGTCACCCCCTCAATAGCATAATAACACTTCTTATGATATTTAGGTTGAAATTCTCTAGGCTTATGCTTCAGTACTCTCTTAGGACATCTAGAAGAAGAATGAACAATCTTATTGCAAGAAAAACATTTCAAAGTTAGCTTCCCTTTATACTTACCTAGACCTTTAGGAACTCTCTTCACAATTAAGGATTCTAGCTCTTCCAACTTACTTTCCTCTTTTTTAATCTCTTCCCATTCCTTAGCATATCTAGATCCAAACTGAGATGAACTTGAAGAACTTTCACCAGATTCATAATTTGGCTTATCTTTAGAAATAGTTTCTCTAAATATAGTTTCATACTTATGAATATTATCACAAAGTCTGTTCATTTCAAAAGAAGATAACTTACCAACCAATGAACCTCTTGTCACCATAGTAAGAGTTATGATCTCTTCAATTACAACAACTTTGTTGTCATAGAAAGGAGGAAAGGATCTCAAAATTTTAGAAATAATCTCATCCTCATGATCCATTACACCACCAACACCTCTAATTCCACAAACAAGTTTAGTTATTTTCTGAACATAGGCTTGAATGTTTTCTTCTTCATTCATCCTCAAGGATTCTAGATGTCCTTTCAAGCTCTGTACCTTTTCTTTCTTCACACAGGAATATCCTTCATGTAATGCTTCAAGTTTTATCCATAAATCACGTGTGATATCTAACTCCATTATATTTTTATATTTGGCATATGATGCACTTCGCAAGGCTTCCTTGGCTCTCATACTACATCTAAATTACATCTTCTCATTAATAGTAACAACAGACAAATTTGTAGGAGGCTTATAATCTTTCTTTTTAACATCCCAATACTCTTCTCCAATACATCTCAAATGTGTAATCATTCTTCTCTTCCATAAAGAATAGTTGATTCCTTCAAATCTTAGATTGTCCTTAAAATTTTCCATCCCCGATCACCTCAAGTGGTTAAGCTACAAAAAGAGGATCTATTTTTTATACCAATTGATAGAAATAAGGCAACATACACAACTAAGAGGAGGGGTGAATCAGTTGTCTCAAAAATAGTTGTGTCAAAACAAAAATAAATAATACTTAACTTCCTTACTTATAGAAACATGAAGCAACTAAATCATTAACACAAGAACACATAACACCATATATTTTTTTTTGTGGAAACTCGGTAAAGGGAAAAACCACAATGGGGATCAAACCCACTAGATGATACACTAGTACATAAAAAAATTGTTAAAGGTACAATGGGGAATGCACATGCATTCAAGATCATTGCCTAGAGATCACTGCTCAAATAAAAATGAGGGTAATAACCCAAAATACAACTAGGGCTACAACCCCAAATATGGACTACAATCCATTGTGGAAAACAATCCACTAAGTTACATCAATGAATTGATTGATAGCATCTTAGACATGCCAATACAACTCCAATGAAGTACAACTCTATTATGAACTTATTTTAGATTCTACTCATACCTCTTCTCACATCCACTGATATCACTTTACCTAGAATCACATGCATCTATCACACACACACACACACACACCTCTTTAGATCTCAAAGAATACATATTTAAGTACATTACATCAACTCATTACAAATAGGTTAGTTAGGGACCTAATTACAAAATATTACAAAGAGTAATACACAATACACAATGTGATACAAGACATGTTGGCTAAGACATAGCTAGGACCCTAATCTCCATCCATGAGCATGCCACTATCCAAAGATCATGCCTTCAATCTTCACATCATCCTAACTCACCAACTTAGCCAAGAACACCAACACGCCATATGAAAATAACTGAATCTAACTGTTGGAAAGTTGACTATACTAGTATATATGACTTAATATAGTGTTTCCATTATGGAAACAAAGTCATATAGTGTTTTGGAGTCAGTGCGCTTGATGAGAATATTAGAAATTAGCTAAGTGTAGAAGACTGGACAGTTAGCAGAGCACCAATAGTTTAGAGCATTAGCGCACGTGCGTATGACCGACTTATAGTATGCACCCTAGAAGATAAGATGGTAAGAGTGTATTCATGCTTATTCTATGAGCGCATGATTAGATATGTAATTATGATGAAGTTACAGACAATTGAAGTTACACAGCCAGTGAATGCCAGAACAGAACAGTGTATACAGCTGACTGATGGTAAATTGATTAGCGACTATAATATTGTTATGTAAGGGATATGTGCCTATTGTAATTAGGTTGTAGACATATAATTATGTTTATTTGTAAACACGCTTTAGCCAATTCAATTGGAAGTGTTGTGTGTAATCAGTTAAAGGGCCGACCTAATTAATTGTTTTGTATGCGCATATAAATAATAGATGCGCCCTTGTAATTAGATATGAAAGAGGAGATAGAGTCAAGATAAGAAGAGTAGAAGTGTGCTAAGATTTAATAAGATGTATTAGAGCATTGCAAGAGGTCAAAGCATCAGTGCATCAAAGGAACTGATCAGACAAGCAGTGTCACAGTGCCAGCTCATCCAGCAAATATAGTGTGTATCTGAGATCATAAGGTTGTAGCCTTCACCACTTGAGTAGTGAGCTCTAGGATAGTGTGTCCCCACCCCTAACAAGGTTATTGTAAAAGACTCCCAATAGGGTCTGACCCTTAACCAGGTCACTGTACTAAATACATTGTAAAGCAACTCCTAACAGGGTTAAGGATCTTCTAACAAGGATCATAAAACACTAGTATAGATTATTAGTGGGTGTCAATTCCCACCGAGGTTTTTACCTATTTGGGTTTCCCTATAACCACATTGGTGTTATGTGTTGAGTTCATGTTTCTTAGTTATGTTGATGTTCATTTCAGTACTTAAGCATTCAAGTTAAGTTTAAGAAGTAAAGCAAAAAGATTAAATTAAGTGAACACTGATTCACCCCCCCTCTCAGTGTTCCCATTCCTAACACTAACCACATATCCTAATGTGATCCACAAACATGAATAGAACATGATCTATAAACATTAGCAAGCAGCATGAATTACTACAACAACACAAACATCTATATCTCAAAACCTATAACTATCTCTGTAATGTTCATCAAGAACACTGAATATCAACCTATTTCATACAAGAAAATATCTTTCCAACATCAAAATCATGATCCACTCAAGTTGAGAGCACACATACATGTTTTAAAATCACCACAAGGTTGGAAACAAAATATATTGCATAACCAATCCTCACCGATCCAGAAATTTCAACACTATCACCATAGAAATAACTAGAAAACTATCCTTTGATAAATTCATCATAACTTCCTCAAATCTTATAACAAACCTCTGAAACTTGAACAAGATCAAGTACATACATTCCTCAACATGTCTCCATCTTTGTAGGAACCGATATCAAGTGCATTGTTCATACCAAACCAAAACTTCAGTTGAACAAACTAGGAAACTGTCAAGAATAAAGAAATACGTTGACATCAATGAAAAAACATTAATCCCAGCACATATATGAAAGAAATCTCTGACAAAATTATACTATGATCAATGTAAATCCTATACTAGATGATCAAGAACACCACAATGCAAAGCTATTTCTCCATGATAATGATACACTTAATGATACAATACACTAAGTTGCTTATAATAACAATACTCCAAGGATGAATGCAAACTAGCATTATGATGATACTAAATGGAAAATGGATATGATTTTCTCTGATTATGCATCCTATTTATAGTATTTCTCAAGGTGTGGGAGTTGAGTTCGATTAACCATTGTCAATGTATGAGTTGAGTCAAGATTGATGATGTGTCCAACTTGGATGGTCAAGATTCCCTTTTAAGAATGAAGGGTCAAGATAGAAAAGCCTATTAGTGATCCATGTGCACTTATTCTCTTATCTCCCATTGGTCAATTTAATTTTGTCTTGTAGTGGTAGGTAAGACATTTTAGGAGAGAATTAAATCAAAAGAATTAATTAAATTAGCCATGTGTGATGAGTGAATAGGTTGAAATTAATTAATTAATGAACTATATAAAAAAATATTAATTCAATTACATAGTTAATTGATTTTGATTCAATTAATCCAAATGGATTGAATTTAATTATGTTTTCTATTGACTATTTTTAGCTATATACATTTGCCCCTATTTGAATTAACATGTGAAGAACATTGAATCAAAGAATTATCTAATGTTTTGATCTTGATTTGATGTCCTGATTAGTTGATTTGATATATTGATGTTTCCCCACTGATGGTGATAAATTGATTTGAATCCCTGATATGAAATTTTCTCCCTTTTTTATGCCCTAGGATGAAATTTAAAAGTTTGACACTCAATGTCCCTGATTTTGAAAAGTGCCATGATTTTGAGAATTTTGTCTTGTAATGATGATATGCCCTCTCAAAAAATGAATCAAAATAATTTAATGCTTTTTAGGTGATTTTTTTCCAATTTTTTGATATTTTTGGATTTTGATTGATTTCCCAATTAAATTTTTTTATTTGAAATCATGCCCCGGTGAAAATTTGAATTGGTTGGCTTCAAGTTTTAATTATTTGATCAAAATTGCCCTCAAATAGGTTGAAAATTGGAATATATTGGGTAAAAAATGACCTTTTTTATCATTCATTTTACTTTCATCCTTGGTTTTTTAGTCTAAGATATTTTTGAGAAAAATGGTTATTCCTCATCATGAGCACTGATTCAAGAAGGCAAGATGGTTCCAGAGACCTCAGGCTTACGGTCCACAATATGTTTCTAGTCCTTTCTTGTTAATTCATCATTTTTAGATCAATTTGCATCATTTTTAATGATTTTACCTTCTGTTTCATTAATTTTGAATTAGGGTTTAGGGTTTTTTCATGTCACTTCTAAAATTTTTTATATCACTTTTAAATTGAAAGTGCAATTTTTGGTATTTCACCACTTTTAAAATTTGTAGTGTCACTTTTGGATTCTTGCATCATTTTTGGTACATATTACATCCCTTTTAATGTTTTTTCGCTAATGGATCACATAATGTCACTTTCAAAATTTATTGTTTTTATTAATTTTTATGAAAATACTGTGCTTTTTATGTTGATTTTGATTTTGATGATGGTTTTGGATTTCATGAGGTTTATAAGTCAATTTATTTATTTTTAGTCTGATCAATTGGTTTATTTTGTTTTAATGTCAATTTTGATAAGATGGGATTTTTTATGATTTTCCATCCTCAAGATCTACAGGAGTGAAATTTGACGTGCTCAATGAGATTGTTTCAAATCTCATCTAAGAAGATAAATGATGTGATGATTTGATTGACACTTGATAATCAACTTAGTGATTGATTGAATGATGTGTTTGACTTTAAAATAGATTTCCTACTAGAAACTGAACATGAGCATTCAATACCCCAAGCCTTTCAAGATGATTCCTTATTTGACTAGATTTGATAGATGAGTGATTGGTCAGTATGGTCTCCTCTATTTTATTGAAATGTTGTGGTTTTGAGTGAACCAAGGTTTATTGAAAGCATATGTGGAGTGTTGGTACTCTGACCATAACACCTTCCATTTACTGGTGGGAGAGATGACAGTTACTCTCGAGGACATGTACCAAATTTTATAGATCTCAGTGATGGGACAACTAGTTTATTATGATTAGGCGTTATATGGTGATGCATGCAAACATGTCTTTAATGATTATGATATTTATAATGAGACCATTACATGGAGGACTATGCAATGGAGCTATTCCCTACTCCCCTTAGTATTGGCTACTCTTATTGGTCGATTCATGATGCCAAACAAGAGAGCTTGCAGATTTGATGTTGGATGGGGATGGATGCTAGAAGACATGATTGACCATCCCTAGTGATTTTCTTGGGATACTTTTATCTTAGCACACCTCTATCATGAGTCACATCAAGTAGTCTATCGATGTGGTGCATTTTTATCTATCAGAGTTGTGCTACTTTAGATTTGGGCTTGGGAGCATATCCCAGTTACTAGGCCTTTTGCAGATAGAGATTGTTCAGATGTTCGACCTTATATCTATGGATTTAGGGGAATCATTATCCAACCTAAGATGGGAAATCTAGACTATTGGCGACGTCAAATTGATGATATAGACATAATTTTTTAGAGATCGTATATCATATGTGAGGCCTGGGTAGAGGATCGGGATGAGATGTCCTATTTATTTGTATCATGATGGTTGATTGGGTGGATAACTTATATCTTTGAATTTTTCTACTTACTCAGGTGTTGTAATAGTATTTTTAGATTTAGGTTATGCTATAGGTTTTGACAACGTATGCCTGAGTTCATGTAGATAGAGCTTTATGGGGTCTATGTGAATATTTTTGGATAGATCAAGATGAGTATTAGAGACTCAATGTCATGGTTTGGGACTATAGACTAGATACTCTTGATGTGGGGATGACATCGGAGTATGGTCAATGGTTCATGACACATCCCTTCCCTAGACTCACATATCCTACAGAGATAGGGCATGCCATTGATGATGATGATGGACCTCGGTGGTGGAGAGGTGGTGCAAGGGTGCAAGGTGGTAGAGATAGGGTTGGTAAAGTCATAGGAGGTGGTAGAGGTGGTAGTGGTGCTAGGGTAGTGATAGGTAGAGGTAGAGTGATCATAGCTACATTGGGCAGTGGAGATGGAGGCCAAGGTGGTGCAGTTATTTCCATAGGTAGAGTTATTTTGGCATAGGGATGGGAAACTTGCGGGCCTTGGTAGGTAGGTAGATTAGATAGGTAGTTCCTCTAGTTTCCCATGTTCACCTGATGTGCAAAGATTATAGGTAGGTATTACAAAATTACAGTCTTAGTTGCAGCAAGCATAGGGTTACATATAGGCACTAGTAGCAAAGGTAGTTACTCTTCAGGTCAAGAGAGATAAGGTCACTTGATAGAAAAGACAAGGAGTTATAGGTCCATCATCTAAACCACTAGGTGATCCAGATGTAGGTTTAGGTGTGGGTACCTCTATAGGTTTTGGTGCTGGTGCACATACTGATACAAGTGGCAATCATGTCTAGATTGCATTGTGATGATATTAGATTTGGACATATTGATGTATATATTTGACTCCATGTATCGTGATGAGATACCTTGACATGGATATTGTAATTATAGTTCTCTCCCCCTCTATTTATGCTTATGATTTATTTTACTTTGATATCATTATATATTGGACTTTATTATTTTGATAATATATATGATGTTGTGAGACTTATGATGGATGCATTTCTACATGGTTCTATTTATGCATGTTTTTGGGTTTTCTATGAAAAATGTATGAATGCATTTACTTACTTTGATGCTTATGTATGAACACATATGGCTGGTTTACTTACATAGATTCTTAAGTGGATGTCTTAGTTACATGGATAATGATGGCTATGCTTAAATGATGTTTTCTTTTATATGAATGCAATATATGGATGCAATGTATTATTGGCAAGTTATCTATACGGAGGTATATGACTTGATATAGTGTTTTCATTATGGTAACAAAGTCATATAGCAGTTTGGAGTCAGCACACTTGAAGAGAAGATCGGAAATCAATTAAGTGTTGAAGACTGGACATTGTACATAGTTCCTACAGTTCAAAGCATTAGCACACGTGTGTACGAAAGAATTATGGTATGCACCCTAGAAGTTAAGTTGATTAGACTATATTCTTGCTTAGTCTATGAGTGAATGATCAGATGTGAAAGGATGAGAAAGATACAGTCAGTTGAAGTTGCACAGCCAGTATGTGCCAGAAAAGAATAGAGCATGAAGCTGACAGTTACTATTTTGGTTTGTGGATATAATGTAATATTGTAAAGGCTATGCGCCTATTGTATTTGGGTTTCTGACATGTATACTTGTTTGTTTGTAAGCGTGCTTAAGCCAATTCATTTGGAAGCATTGTATGTAATTAGTTTAAGGGCCGACCTAGTTGTTTATTTTGTATGCACATATAAATATAAGGTACGCCCATTGTATTTAGTATGGAAGTTGATAGAGAGTTTTGATAAGTAGAACAGAAGTGTGCAAAGATACTAGAAGATGTATTAGAGCTTTGCTAGAGGTCAAAGCATCAAGGCATCAAAGGAACAAATCTGACAAGCAGTGTCACAGTGACAGTTCATCCAACAGATATAGTGTGTATCTAAGATCAGAAGGTTGTAGCCTTCACCACTTGAGCAGTGAGCTCTAGGACAGTGCATCCACCCCCCTAATAGGGACTATTGTAAAAGACTCCTAACTGGGTCTGACCCTTGACAAGGTCTACTGTACTAAAAGAATTGTAAAGAAACTCCTAATAGGGTTAAGGGTCTTCTAATAAGGATCACAAAACACTAGTGAAGAATATTAGTGGGTGTCAATTCCCATTGGGGTTTTTACCTATTTGGGTTTCCCCGTAACCATATTGGTGTCATGTGTTGATTTCATGTTTCATGTTAATGTGAATGTTTATTTCAGTACTTAAGAATTTAAGTTCAATATAAATATTAAAGTGAAGTTAAAATATAGTGAACACTGATTCACCCCCCCTCTCAGTGTTCCCATTCCTAACAATTGGTATTAGAGCTATGGTCCTCAACAAAGAAGTTTAACCACTTGAGGAGATCATGGAAAAAGCATAAATGACACATCTGAAAAGAAATCTTGAAGCTTCTCTTGAAGACCTAGACAAATCAGAAAGAGAAATTGAAGAACTAAAATAAAAAGTCAGTGATGCACAATTGGTTATCAAAAGGCTAAGAAAGGATTTGAAAGAATGCTCTAACAATGATCTAGGAGAAAAGGTCAAGAAGCTGAATGAAGAAAATGCATCTATGAAAGAAATACTTGAAGAATTTGATGACAAGCTGATCAACAATCAGGAAGTCTACAATGAACAAGTCAAAGAGAACCTTCAACTCAATGAAGAACTAAGACAAGAAAACATGGAAATATTGGAGCTAAGGAATATCAAGGAAAGCTTGGAGTCTGAATTGAAAGAAGCAAAGAGTCATATTGAGAAATTACACACTAGTTCTGATTTGATAGAATCTCAGTTGTATGCAAGGAGAGCCAAAGGAGACACTAGCTGTATTGGATACAATGAAGCACAAAATTAGATTGACAACATGCAAGCAAGAAAGGATTCAAAAAAGGGCTCTACTGATGCTAAGGAGACTGAAGATCAAACCAAAGATAATGGTGAACCACCTAAGAAAGAGCACAAGCCTATAGACCACACTTATTTTTCTTGTAACAAGCATGGACACATTGCGAGGAACTATACAGAGGTAAGACCTTTTAATGGTTATTGTTATTCATGCAATAAATTTGGTCATAGAGCTATGAATTAAAAGACTAGTAAGAAGAAAATGATTCAGCATGATTAGAGAAATTAGAATCAGACTAATGTAAGAAGTTCTCAGAATGTTACATGTCAGATATATAACTATAATGGTCACTCAGCTAGATAGTGTAAAATGGTGACTCGTGTCAATGCACCGAGGAATATAAGACCTCTAGTCATTTGTCACTCTTGTAACAAGGCTAGACATATCTCAAGGTTCTGTAGATCAAGGACGCAAGGTCAGGAAAGCCCTAAAAAGGCTGAAGAACCAATTTTGGATCCCGAAGGAGAAGTTAATTTTGTCAAAGCCTCAAATGATGTGAGCATCATTTGGTCAGAGAAAAATAAGGACAAGACAGATGGTAATGTATTGGATGCATCCACAGTGGATGCACCCTCTACATCTAGATGAATGGCCCTTAGCATCATAGGGGGAGCTAATTTAGCTCTAGACCCCTATGTGGCTAGTATACTCACTCTCAGAGTATGCACCTTTGGACATAAGCTTTTGGAGTATAAAGGAACCTTTGTGCAAGAGCGCAAATATTGATTGTTAGTAGAACTCATGTTGGAAATGTTTAAGTGACAGCCTAATTTACGCAGCAAGCATTAATGGAAAAATTTTCACTTTAAGTACATAGAAAGTTGTTTGATTGCTCATTGCATTCAAATCCAAAGTGATAGGAGAGTAGAAAGAGCCTTAGAAGTTGTTGTGAAGACTTGGAGATTGATCTATAAGTAATTTTTAGCAATTGACAGTGCATTTGGTTGGTTGGAGAAACCCTAGTTCGATGCGCCAATTCAGAAATCTTTGGATCATCTTAGAGTACAATTGGAAAGTGATTAAACAAGTAAGTCATAGCCACTCCCATAGTTTTTGATGTTGCTGGGAAGAAGAGATATGTATTCAAGAAGCATCCATTTATGTCAACCCTAGATGATTTAGAGGGTGCATTCTCCCACATGCCTATGGGTGTTATGCATGTGGAAGACATTAGGGCTTACATCTACTACAATAAAGAACTAGTAGGGTTGGATAGGTTAAGGGTGCACATGGATACCATGTTGAAACTAGATAAAACATTCATGGATGAATATGTTAAGTGGAATGATCACCCCATAGTTGAGTATGCTATGACATATGAATTTTATGAGACTGAATGGATTAAGATACTATTGAGAAGAATTCATGATGACCTATTTTGGATAGGTGATGTGCTGGTCAAAATTACTAGTGACCTAATACATGAAGTGATAAGCCTTTCTAGGATAGGCTCCATCCTTCCTGTCAACAAGGATGTCAGGAAAATGGTTGAGAAAACTTTTAAGTCAAGGAGTGATAGGAGCAGAATGACAATTGAGCCTATTGAGCAAGTTGACATCAAATTGATGTTTATGATACTTGGGTACAGGTTTCATCACACCAATAGGGTGAATAGTGTGTCTGCGGGCACTATTCTAGCAACCATTAGACTTGTGAAGGAAGATGCAGAGTTCAACTTGTGTGAGATCTTGCACGCATTGTTGATTGATAACATCAAGACAATCAAGCATGACAAGACCAAGATATTTAGGTTTGGGTCATTGATCATTTACATGTACCTTCATATAGTTGGGAAGATATTAGATTTGTATTTGGACAAGTCCATTCAAACCATGCCATAGATATCCAACAAAGCATCCACTAAAAGCACATTGAGAGATTATATAACATCAGAATTGAAGACCTTCAGGGTCAAGATACAAATGAGGTATAGAATTCTAGAAAACATTGTTGAAAAGTATAAGGATACTATTTGCTTTATGGTAGAGATAGACACAACTTGTATGGAAGCTATTGAGCCAAGAACTAAGTGGCTTCATCCACTTGGTTATGAGGTAGAGGAATAGGTCCTTGAAGCATATGCACAGGTTGTACTATCATCTTGTAAAGATCCTAATGAACCTAGGTGGGGAACTTATGTGGAGAAGAGAAGAGAAATAGATGCAAAGCTAAATAGTGCAACAACTAAGAGAAAGCCTCTAAGATTACATTTGAGATACTCATAATTCATGGAGTAACACAAGAAGACCTAGACAAAGCAAGGGAAGAAAATATTTCTTTGGAAATTGAGAGCGCATCCATAATGGAAGCTAAGTCTGATGATCCTACGATGTAAAAGGTAAAGATTGAGAAGACTGATGAACCAAAGGATAAACAAGGTAAAACTGATGATATTAGTCCTACCCCCACTACTACAGTTGATATTGAATCCACAGATGCATCTCCTAAGATGCCCAAGAGGAGAAAACAAATTGCCACAAATCACCCTTCAGCTATAAGTGCAGCCACAAGAAGCAAATTGAAAAATGTGCAGTCACCTCTAGAAGTAGGATTCATACCTAGTCTTCAAGTGTTAAGGACTAGAGTTGTAGAAGAAGGAAGGCTAGATCAGATAGCCAAGTTTTATGACAAATATCATGAAATTGATAAATCAAAAATTCATGAGATGCTGATCAAACACATGCTAAAGTTCAAGAAGATAGTTCTTGAATTGAAGACAACTATCCCATATAAGGTATGGGAGATTATGGATACCTTGAAAAGACAAGCCACTAAAGAAGACTTTAGAATAAGGGAACAAACACTTGATTCCACTCTTGTCATGTGTTCTATTGAAGAAAAGTCAATGCTATTGAATTTGGTGAAGCTGCACTTAAGGACAAAGATGAGAATACTACACCTCGTGAACAAAGACTATGAGCTGATATCTAAGGAAACAAAGAAAGCCTTTGAGAAGGTATTCTTAGAGTAGCACATGAAACCTAAGTCTGTGCCCATCACTCAAGCACCTAGTGAGCAAGACAAAGTAGCAGAGACCATCAAGATACAATCTATAGGTCCTCAGGATTCAGTGCCTGATGTGGAAGCACAAAATGAGTTAGATAAGTCTGCGCACATGACAAAGTCACTCAAAGATACCACCATTATCATTGATAATGTTGAGATAAACATGGCAGCCATTGACACTGACTAGGATAAGTTTGAAGAAGCTTTTGTGAGCACACAAGAAGCTGAAATGTTATGCAGCAACACACCGTCCACTGATCAAGAAGAAGCATTGATTGATGATGAAAAAGAAGAAGAAAAGATGGAAGAAAAGGAAATAGAAAAAGCGGAAGAAAAAAAAGAAGAAGAAAAGGTAAAGGAAAGTGAGAAAAAGGATGAAATGTTAATAGAGCAAGAAGTGTTGGATAACACTCCCATCACTCCTACAACAACATTGTTGTCAAGTTTGACACCTGACACATCCAGTTTGGACTCATGGAGAGAAGAAGACCTGATTAAGTTCAACGTCTTAGCTATGGAGAAAGCCAAAGAAAAGCAAGTAATGAGGAATCCCCTCCTGGTAGAATCAATAAACATGTTGAATAATCTATTTCCAGAAGATAAGAAAGTGTCAAAGATACACTTGGTTGATGATGTGAGTACAATCATCTCACATTTTAAAAGCAATTTCTCAAGCCTTGAAGAATTTGCATCCCTAGTTACAGAAGAAAAGTATATGAAGAAGAGACGGACTGAATTGGTGAGTAACTTTGCACTTGACCTTAGCTCACTCAAGACTAGTCAAGCATCCTTGAAAGAATTTTTAGATCAAGGAAGAAAAATCATTGCAAAATGCATGGATCAAGATAAGCCACTAGTAAATTTTACCCTATTTTTCGATGAGGATTAGTTAAATTTCTGACATGAATTGGTCGAACAGATGACTAAAACCATGGTCAAAGTTTTTTCATCAATTTTTCTACAGGGAAAACCATAGTCCAAATTTTGACCCTACTAGTGGTCAAAGTATCGACTGAAACAATTGCTTGGAACTGGAATAATTGAGATCAATTATGGGTCAAAATTTCCACCAACCTTCATAGAAATGGACATCGAATGCATAGCATTCTCGTCGAACATAGGGTTGTGGAAAGGTGGAAAGTGAGACCAACTATGGGTCAAAATTTCCACCAACCTTTGTAGAAATGGACGTCAAGGCATAGCATTCTCATCGAACAAAGGACTTTGGAAAGGTGGAAAGTGAGACCAACTGTGGGTCAAAATTTCCACCAACATTCATAAAAATGGACGTCGAATGCATAGCATTCTCATCGAACAGAGGACTATGGAAAGGTGGAAAAATTGACCAATACTAAGATTTGGTTAAAAAAAAATGTGACACAACAACACAGTTCATATTTCCTATTGTTATACACTGAATTTGTGCCTCTGATCTCAAGCTCTTGTAGTCTTGATAATCCAGTATAACATGGGAATCATCTCAAGGTTGTGGGACCTTTTGCTAACCGAGATGAGACCTCCAGGTTCTAGGTTGGTTCCTCTTGGATAATCACCCTAATTTTCTCTTAACAGGAAAGTAAACTTTGAGGGGAAAGGGTTAGGAGGAATGCATGAAAGGGAAATAATAGAAGCAAATCTATCCTACCAGGTGATGCACCGAAACTAGGGTTCGAATCTCAGTATAGAGGAATGAAACCTGTGATAGACTTAGGTCTAGGAGATCATAGCTTATCGAATAGGCTTGCATGATTATTTCATTAGAGGGCCTAAAAATTAGACACAAATTATGACCTGCAAGCAGACATTCTCTTCAGCAAAAGGACACAGGAATGAGACAGAATGACAGGGGCTGAAGGACACCCACAAACTCACTTAGATTAGATCAAACATAGTAGTGCACATATAGGCTAAAAGTAAAAGGGATCAGGAAAACTAAGTATCACTGAAAAACATTCATAAACTTCAATCCAATAAGAGATAAGCCAAACAGGAAAGCATAAGGACAGGAAAACATGTCACAAAATACTTTGCAACATTTGTATTATCAATGAGAACTTACAAGATGTGAAAAACCAGAGAGAAAAAATGCTACAGATAGTTCTCCAAGAAAAGACTTTCTCTTTTTACAAAATGTGAATTTTGAGCTCAAAAGCTCCAAAAAAAACAATATATACAACCCTACACGCAGGCAAAAATAAAAAATATCTCAATTAGGGCTACAAAGGTTTACAATAAAATATCCAACCCTAAATCAATCCAATCTGGCCATAAATGTACACAAAAATATCCCAGAAGATCAGATATATTTTGTTTGTGTGTTCACTTCATGTTTATTTTTGCAAAAATCTGGCTGCCATGATCCATCTACCTTCCTACAACTCGGGCTTGCCATAACTGCAAAAATCTGATACTGTGAGATATTTGAATTTAAAAATTGATAACGGTCAGAGGTGGCACATAAATTTCCCATCGACAGTTAGTATTCAAAAATTGATCTTACTTTAAAGCATGACCATCAGATCCTTCCTCTTTACCCGGGCTCGACACTTGACTGCAAAACTAACTCGGTATTTACCCTAGGTTTCAATTTTCCTTTTGTCACTGAATCGCTTAACCTTTTAACTAACCTCGGCTCTTCCTAGTGATTATGTGACTAAAGCCACAAAACTGGGTCCACCTTGCCACCTGTCATTCTCTTATTCATTCTTGACTGCTTTGTAACCATACACCTCGGCGGGCTCTGACACGGTCCCACTACAACTTAGATTCTGATCCAACAGTGGTCGCATGATTGAAAAGGCAAGGAATATTCCTTGCAAACATGCAACCACCGTAGAGCTCTTTTCCTTTGGTACCCCACTAACACGTCTAAGAAATCTATCCCCACTAAAAGATAATCCAACTCAGCACATGGACCAATGAGAAATGAGCATGTCAACGAATGAGGACCCACTCGACAAAGGTGTGACAGCGGAATAAAATCAACAGTGGGCACATGATCGCAAAGGCAAGGAATATTTCTTGCGATCATGCGACAACCATTAGATCTTATTGCTTGGAAGTCTACTAGGCCCGCTTTGACGGATTGGAACAAGTCATTACCTCTGGCCAATGAGAAACTTCCATATCAGAATACGTGGCACTAGACCCACCAAAGCTTTGAAGCGCTGCAAAGAAGGAAAGATCAACAGTTGTCATGATTTCACAAGGCTTTGATAGATCCTTTGTGAAATCATGGTAATCGTTGATAATCTCAAACAAGACCCTACAAACTGCCTGTCGCATGATGTTAACCGATGACTGCAAACTGCCACCACCGAAACCATTGACGGTTTGTCACATGATCACATGCAACCAGGAAGGCCCATGTGATCATGCGACCAACCATAGGAGGTTAGCCACTGACCACCACTTCACATTGCTGACTGCCTGGATAAGCCCACGGTAAAATTAAAATCCAGGGTGCAAGAAGAAACCCCTTAGTCACATGATCGCATAGGGTGAAAAAGGCCTATGCAATCATGCGACAATCGTATGACTGTTTGCTGAAAACCAACTGGGCTCCACTTGTCGGAGTTGCTCACATAAAAGAATGTTGTCGCTAGGAAGAACTGGTGTGAAGAGGTCGAAAACACACAAGACTTTCAGGCCGAAAGTCAAAAACATCCTGAGCTTGCAGAGAGGAGGTCAAAAACACACTGGGTTTTCAACACTTGAGCATTTCTCTTGGAAAATAGGGCTGTGGCCGAAAAAGAATGAAAGGGAAATTTTGGGCAACACCTATATGATGCAAAAAATTCTCCATGTAATGATCAAGTTGTACTTGCTAAGTTCTCCTTTTATTTCTAGCTAAAGAAGCCATTGTCAATTTCTGTTGCCATTGACTCACTGTTTAACATCCTCTTTTAATATTGATGATACTGGATCAGTGCTAGTCCCACTTTTTTGAGATGTTTGATACACAATCGATGTTATCATGTTCTTGCCTTAGTTGATATTGCTCATCGAGGTTCTTGCCTGATCGCTGCACATGGATACTCTGTGTTATCATATGTAAGTATTGATCGATGATCTTTGATTGGCTTTTGTTGATTTTAATCTTTACAAGGTGATTGGTATGTTGTCCTTATACATCAGTGGTATACATCTTCTCTTTATCAACTTCCTTGATATCGGTCCATGCTTCAAATGATGTATTTGAAGACCTCATTCATATCTTGATGATGCATACATGCTGGTATGTCCTGATCTCTATAATTATTGACTAACTGATCCATGGAGATGTTCTTAATACTTGTTATTCACTTGATCTCTTCATCAAGTATATTATGATGTCAAAGATATGTAACTGGCATAATGTCATCATCCTTTTTAAAGGTGATCATTGACTGGAAAGAACCTTTATTCCTTGTACAAGGGTTAGGAAACCGTCTTATTTATAAGACTTCATGGTTTCTTCAATCCTTATTACCCTTACCAATATCTAGTATAATGTACTTCTAGCTAAATCTACTAACCTCTATCTGCTATTAGTGTCCAAGGACTACCACTCCTTGTCCACATCTGCTCTTTGTCAACTTCCTTGATATCGATCCATGCTTCAGATGATGTATTTGAAGACCTCATTCATATCTTGATGATGCATACATGCTGGTATGCCTTGATCTCTGTAATTATTAACTAACTGATCCATGGAGATGTTCTTAATACTTGTTATTCACTTGATCTCTTCATCAAGTATATTATGATGTCAAAGATATGTAACTGGCATAATGTCATCATCCTTTTTGAAGGTGATTATCGACCGAAAAGAACCTTTATTCCTTGTACAAGGGTTAGGAAACCATCTTATTTATAAGACTTCATGGTTTCTTCAATCCTTATTACCCTTACCAATATCTAGTATAATGTACTTCTAGCTAAATCTACTAACCTCTATCTGCTATTAGTGTCCAAGGACTGCCACTCCTTGTCCACAAATGTGTCTTAATGTTCTAGTGGGATTGGTTCAAAATTGGGGAAATTACATGTTGTATAGTGGGAATTGATTAATTCCATGGTTTGCAATGTGAGAAGGTGATCTGCTCAAATGTTTTACTAATCTGCAAGGCTTCTTTGAAGAGGCTAATCTCCAATTACATGTTCTATGGTGAACATCATTTGTTTCCATCAATGAATCACCTTCTAGTTTGAAACTCTGACCTTAGGCCACCTCCATGTTATCTGTTCATGTTCTCAAGTTTATTGATCGTGCAAGCTTAAAATAACCATCATCATCTTTGATGATAATTGGATTATTATTGAGGTACTACCAAAGTGAAGTCTGGAAAAACCAGCTAGTGGTGGCTTCCACATTAGTATTTTTCAAGCATTCCTCCTATCTCTTAATCCTTTAATGAGGGGATGTAGGAAGCAATTATCAATATGATAGAAATAAATTTGATTGCACATTTTATTTTGCAATTTTCTTGTAGTTGATTCCAGTATTTGTTCATAGCTTGTGGCTTGTGCTAGATTTCAAATTTGTTCATGGCTTGTAGCTTGTGCTAAAAATTGCTGAGGAATTACTATTTGGTAACTTCTCCTAGGGGTGGAAGGCCTTTAGCCCCCCACCCAATCCCACATATGAGGGAAAGGAGGATAAAGAAAGAAATTGAGAAACAATGGTGGCGAGGGGGTCACATCACCCAATGGGGCTCCTCAACTCAATCATGTACTTTTATGCCCGGTGCATGATCACTTCCTATACTTCTCTCCCCTGCTTCAGTTAGGTCATGACCAATTGCTAATGGAGAAGGGGAACCTAACCTGACCATTGATTTTGATGGCCCCCTTATTCTCACCCACCTCAACCTATAGCCTCCCACCCACCAATGTCAAAAGAATCATCGATGGAAAAAGAACCACAAGAAGCAAATAAATATTGCTTCCAGAGAAGATTTTGATGAAGAGGATTACTGGTATGCTACATAAATGTTCATTCCTCTTCAGAACATATGTTGAATTGGGTACTTCTAGACATATGCCAGAAGAAAATAAGGGGTTTCCCACCTCTCTACATCAACTTTATATGGGCAAGTTTCACTTGGGATGATACAACCTATGATGTACAGGGCATTGGTGAGATTTTGTTGCCACTCAAAACCCAATGATGTTGACTTATGAAGGTTCATGTTCTAGGGTTCATTGAAAACCTCTTGTCTATAAGTCAATTATCAAACCCTAACTTGAAATTTAAATTTCATAAACATGATGGTGAGAATTTTTGTCTTATTTTGTTAAAGTTCAAATTAATTAATTTTTTTTTAAATTTTTACACTTCCACAATAAAGAAGCATGAAACCTTAACACCTTTTAATTATTGAGATTTTGATGTGGGAAAGATGAGAGCAAATGGTGAATGAGTTAGAATAATATTAAGTACTTTATATTGAAATGCTTGTTGGTGGCAAGTTGTCAACTCAATATCACAAACTATTACAAAACCTAGAAGTAAAGATATGCATATTTTGGTGGTAAGCCTTCTGAATTAATTACAAATTGAAATTGAAAATAATTGAAACTTATTCTTATGGTTGGCCTTCAAGAACAATAAAAAAGTTCTAAATCTGGTAGGTAACTGCACAAATCAAAACAAGTTGAATTTGAAGCTATTGCAATATTGGTTCTAGTGGTGAAACTTCAAGAATGAGATACATATTCTATAATAAATCAGGAAATGAATTGCATAGATGATGAGGCAATGCAAAATAATAAGTATTTTACTGTTATTAGACAACATAAGCAATACTGGAAATAATTATGACCATAAAATGGAAATGGACCAATTGCAGGAATACTATCAACAACCCTATTAATAAATAATTATAAACATATTTTCGAAGGCTAGAGGCCCCCACACATTATGATTTACCTTTCCAAAAAGAAATGCTTGATTTCATATTGTACAACACCCATTTAAAAATGTATAGCAGTTTGAAAAATCCTTCAAAGGACCAAAAGTGAAAAAGATTGCAACCCTTGTATTGTTTAGAAGTTGTGATCAGAATTGAAGGTACAATAATAAAGAAGCATATTCAATATGTTTGACTATCCCAAGGAAGTGTGACAGTCAATGGTAAATACAAAAAAGTCTTAAGAATGCTTATGTTAGCCTTATCTGATTTTTACGACACCCACAAGAAATATGAATTTTTAAATTTGTACAACTAAACACATGAGACTTTCGTACTTTGTACAGTTCCTTGATAAAATGTGCAATGGTTTTCATAGGCATGATTGCAAATAATATGTAGTACAACTAAGCCAATAATACATAATGATTTTTAGAAATCACCACAAACTGAAATTTATTCAAAACATCAAATTCACAAGAGTCTGCAAACACCAACTGGAATTGGAAAAGGACTGCAAACTATCAAATCCTTAGTCCCAAATTGGATGGTTTTCATCCTTGAATCCATTTGCCAAAAAGGTTTTCATTTTTAGGTAGAAAGATGAACATGCATTCAATCTTTAAAAGAAATGAGGGTTTTGATTTCATAATTTTGTAATTTTCTTCAATGTTCAACTCCTTATGTAGGCACTTGAGAGTTTCAAAAATCCAACATGGTTTCGATTGATAAAACTTAATGTTGAGATTGTGGGGTTGGGGGTTGCTCCTAATCTTTGTACATCCTGTGCTTGGCATTTGACAATTTGTCCATAGTCTAACCTGTATCTCCAAAAAAAACACTTTGATAACAATGTTCTTCCTTATTTAATTTTTGCAGTTTGCATGCGCCAAATCAGAAACTCAGGGAGACAATTGTTCCAAGTGCAAAGTCTTATCCATTGGAATCATTAATGGAAGACTGTAGGGATTACTTCAAAGAAACTAGTTGAAGGGTTTCTTTTGAATATACCCTTTTGGGTATTATCTAACAAACCAACCTCTTTAACAAAGAGAAAAGTTGTAATTAGACTAGTCATCATTTAGTGCCCCTTTTCAAGGCAAAAGGATTATCGGCTGTGTATGCACCAATTTCAATTTTAAGTCCTCCATTTGTACTTCAATGTGAATATTCAAAGCTTGACCATGATGTTCAAGTTACAAGAGTATATTCAAAGCTGCAGTTGCAAGGCTTGGACTCAGAAAAGCCCGCTCCCAAGGTTGAATTGGACTTGGCAAGTTCATTTAACATAAAAAATGGACATCACACAACTGCAGTTCTCACTTGTTTGTAGTGGAGATGTAATATTAAATCCACTAATAATGCATAAAACAAAACAATTATTGCCTTTAACCTCTTATTAGCCCTGCCCTTCAGCATAAGAGAGCATTTTCTATTTCAGTGACCCATTTTTTGGGTTATCTTCCAATGCTACACTACTATTTTTGCATATTGTAAAGTGTTAAATTAACTTATAATTATTCATGTAGCATTTATGTGTCTATATTTCTTTTGAAGTAATGAAAATCTCCTCTACTAACTTAGAAAATTGCGTTAAATATATATGTGTGTGTTTTTTTTATTAATGCCATATCCAATTGTATCCATATTGGGGATCTTGAGAAATGGCTATATCTGAATCAGTATTTGTATCCATATCCATTTCCATGCAACTTTTCTTCCGATACCATGTGAAGGCTATGATCATGAGGTGTATTACAATGTTTACTATTTTGCTCATTTTATTTTATTATAATGAAAAAAGCTTCATAGCTTGTAAGTAACTACATGCACCCATTCAGTTCAATTTTGCAAGTTTGAATGATCGGGACATGAGTGAGTTATCAATCAGTGCAAGAGACTTTGAAGCAAGGAAATTGTTACCCTCACACTTACATACAGCATATGGGCGTTATATTTCCAATTTTAGGGAAGTCTGGATAATTTCTTTGAGCATAGACCAGTTTCAGGCTGGTGTCTCCATTTATGGTTTTTCTATAAGTCAATAAATTACAATGATTAATTTGAGTTGGAAACCTCCTAGCTGTACTTGATGGCTCTACAACTCATGAGGAATACAAATCAAATAAATTCATTTTGTTCAAAAGTCCCTTGTCTTTCAAAACTTGTAATTAGAATTTGTTTTTCTTCTTTATTATGGAATCAAATTTGCTAATGCAACATCATCTCTAGCTCCAAATGATTAGAGATGGCATCTTGGTATTGCTCCCCCTCAACATCACAGGCATCTGTATCAGTTTCTAAGATTTTATCCAATAGCCTCCAAGTTTAGCTTGCAGACATCTACTTAGAACCTGCAGACTGCCCTCCTAACAATAAGAATATAGTAGATAGCACATGTACATGAATTATGATCTTAAAATTATGGGCCTTTGGGGTGTACAGAGTTAATGTTATGAAATTTTATTCAAGCATAGATATTTTTCTTAAGAGCCCACAAGTTCAATAGCTAAAATTTGATATGTTTCTGTAACACTGCGATGTTATCACATCAGTGAATTCAACTTTTTGGATAGCTGACCATGCAAATTTTCATTCCATGACATAAACAGTGACATTTATCCAAAGAAATAAATAAAATCTGTGCATATGAGGTGACTTGTATACAAAGAGAGAAACAACTAGCAAGCTTTTAGACCATAAATCTAGAGACATACAACTCTAAATGTAAAAAGAAAAACACCATACAAATTGGATATAACAATGATTGATTCAAATGACCTGAAGCTTCTTTAGTTATGATTTTATGGTACAGTTGCATTCAAAGTATTAATAGATGTATTCACTAAAGATTTTCTATATGCATATAATTCTATCATAATAGGAGGAGATAGTATTAAACTCACATCTTGCTAGGGCAATGACACAACATGCCAACTAGCAGAAGCCAAGTAGTGCCGCTTCAGCATGGTATGACCAAGATGAGTTCCTGATATAAATGTAACAAATATGTTACACATGTCAATCTTAAAGTTTCCAAGATGTAATCAAGACTTTAAAAAATGTATTGTCATGCTAAAATTGATCTCAAAGGAAAAGCTTTGATGTGCTAATAATGAACAATCTATCTCATATAAAAGACACACCTGTATTTCGTGAAAAGTGGGATGGACCATCAATCTCCAAACAAACCCTTTTGTCACTTATTACTGCATCCAGCATATAACCATTAGATTGTCATTTGAATTGGGATAGTTGTTAAGTAATCATTTTATTGGCAGTGGTCGATGCTTCTAGGCTTGATGCTCAAATAGGTTGAGATTATTCATTTGGATGCCACACTTGTTGTGATAGCATGTGAGGTGCAAATTTTCTCATGGGCAATTGTTCATGGTAGCACATATATAGATTGAGACTAGATATTAATCTTCAAAAGGGAGCCAACTTTTCTCAGAAAAATGAAAGCTCGGTAGCATATTATGAATGCCAAATGGGTTTTGCAGTTCAATTGTTTATAAGTGCATTCATTGTGTAGAATCCATTATCTGCTCATTAGTAAATATTAAATAATAAAAGAGATGTATGATCAAATTGAGATAACAATAAAAAAATTGCATTATTTAAAACTAGCCAATTAAACAAGGATGAATGCATTGGTAGTTTTGGCTAACCCTTGTGCTTGTACTGTGGGAACCATATGAATGAGGAAAGGCTATGCTCATGGCTAGATCCTTTTGATTTCATGTCAAATAGGAACAAACAAAAAGATCATAACCTTATTCACTTGAAACTGTTACAAGGGAATTGTTTCAGGAAATTCATTAGGTAATAATATATGTATGTGTGCCTATTCAAAGGTTAATTACATGTTATTATGCTAGATGATAGAGGTAGGATAAGTCTTGTAGGGTAAAATTGTGGTTCAATTTAACTTGAGATTTGGCATTGTTTGGTTGTTCAGTTTACTCCTATCGATTGTCAATCTGGGGTCATAGACAATGAAAGGTATTGTGACAGTTTATCGAAGGGATGAAAATAGCAAATTAAGTGGGGATGAAATGCAGATTATGGAAAAGGTAAATCTTAATTATTGAATGATTTTTATTCAACCTCCTGTTATTTCTAAGTCTATTGTATCCACAAACCAATTTAGCCCTTAAGAAACCAATTAATCCAATCTCACCAAAGCTATAAATGAAATTACAAACCAAACTTCTAAGATTATAACTATGAATCTTATTTGAAAATGAAACCACAAATCTATTTAATAAAATCACACATATATTAATTAAAATTATAATTGAACTCACACACTCAATCTTGCTGGTAATGTGATGAAGAATGAAAGATTGTGATAGGAGGTTCACAGGCTTATAAGGAGGTTCACAGGCTTATAATAGGAAATATGGGTTTCCAACAAAGAGTATGAATCTGCAACAGAGGATGATAGACTATGGCAGATTGTGAATGAGGTGTGACAGTAGGTTTTAAAGTAAAGAACGAAGGCAAAGTCCAAAATTAGGTGCACGACAATTGAAATATTAAAGTGACATTTTCTTAAAACCTAAACCCGTAAATGCTACAAATCACACAATAATCTAATTGTATAAAAATAATTTCATTCATGGAAATGAATACAAAATGCTACCATTAACCACTCATAAACATATACTCTACAAAAGATAAATCACACAACAAATTCAAAGCAAACAAAAACAATCTCACCTGGGTTCCTAGAGGGGGCCCTTCCTCTGGTTCTTAGGGTGAGTTAAACTCAAACAGTCACACTGCCTTAACCATGTATAAACACCCACATTCAAGGAAACAGAGGGGGCCCTTCCTCCAATTCTTAGGGTGAGTTAAACTCAAACAGTCATGCTTCCTTAACCACGTATAAACACCCGCATTCACTAAAGATTTTCTATATGCATATAATTCTATCACAATAGGAGGAGATAGTATTAAACTCACATCTTGCCAAGGCAATGACACAACATGCCAACCAGCAGAAGCCAACTAGCACCACTTCAGCATGGTATGACCAAGAGGAGTTCCTGATATAAATGTAACAAATATGTTACACATGTTAATCTTAAAGATTCCAAGATGTAATCAAGGCTTTAAAAAATGTATTGTCATGCTAAAATTGATCTCAAAGGAAAAGATTTGATGTGCTAATAATGAACAATCTATCTCATATAAAAGACACACCTTTATTTCATGAAAAGTGGGATGGACCATTAATCTCCAAACAAACCCTTTTGTTAATTATTACTGCATCCAACATATAACCATCTTAAATCCCTCTAGAATTATTACTTCAAAATAGGAAGAGGAAGTTGTTGATGGCCAACAAAGAGAAGAAGGTGCTCATGTTGCAAAGAGAAGTCAAGCCAAAAGTCAAGATCAAGGAGTGGGGGTTTGAACATGATGGAAAGAATCACACTACCACAATTTAACCATCACATAATTAAACAAGTATGAACTGTAAGAGACTAAGAAAGAAGGAAAAGGTGTTACCTCACTAGGATGATAGTAATAATGAGACAAAGAACCATGAAGACTAAATCCAAGGAGACCAGATCTGAACATCCAGGTTCAATCAAATTCAAAAATTGGTTTGCCTTCATAGCATAGGAGCATATCTGACAATCTCATAGAGGGTCCATCCCTAAAAACAAAAGCACCATTTCAGTTTGAATATTGAATATATACAAATATAATGATGAAAGAAAAGCAAACAATCATATGCTCTCTGATTTATTATCATTTCCACCTTCTCCATCACCAATTGAGGTATGTTAACAAAAATTTCCCTCACATCATTTCTTCTCATTGCCTCATCATACTTTTCCCCAAGTGCACCAAGGACTGCAAAGAAACAAGATAAACAAATCACAAGCATATAGTGATGTTAGAATAGTTACTAAAATGGTCATAAATTATGTTCTTATAGTAAAAGAATACTTTGACATAAGAAAAAAAATACACAATATTAAAACATGACATTGTGCTTTAAAAACTAAAAAGGTACCTATAACAAAGAACTTCATTTTGACTTGCTAATAGGTTGTCACTATTAACTCTAAGCTTATCTTTAAAGTTTGAGCTTCACTTGGTTTCAAGAATAGTTTAATATTCTCTACTAAAAAAGGCCAACCACGTGAAGGTGGAAGCTCATTTGGCCTCTCCCCCCCCCCCTAACATCACTCTAAATTCTCCATTAACATTTAATAACATTCATTCATTCATCCATTTTTGAAATATAACATTCAATCATTATAATCACATGATAACATTCATTAACACACAACATTCATGAATAATTCATTAACACATAAAATTCATTAACACACAACATTCATGAAGAATTCATTAACACATCATTCATCAACATTACTAGTACAAAATTACATCCATTAAGACAACGTTCTTTCATTAGCAAAAAATGTTAATTATAATCATTTCTTTTTCGGTCTCTTGCTATTTTTTTTAATCATGTAATTTCTAAGAGGAAGATCAATGTCCTCATCATTCCCCTCCTCTACTAATTCTAATTCCAATGCATGTCTCCTCCTCATTTGTTCAGGAACACGAGGCCACTCCGCCAAAGGGGGGTCCGCTACAATAACAACTACTTCATGAGTTAAATTCACACCATTTTATATTAGTGAATTACAAGTATTTAATTAAGTAAAAAAACAATAAATGAAAAAATTAATTTAAAAGAACAAAACATAGATTTTCTTTACCTGAATGTGCCACATGATCTACATGGTGATCAGTCTGAACATCCTCCAGCACTTGTTCAACATGACATGATTTTGTTTCCTCTAAAATATACACAAATTAAAGGTTACACCAAGTTCAATTTAAGATGTTAAATTCTATTAATAATTACAAAATTAGTTTTAAATAGAAAATGAGCACCTCCATTGATAGTACGATGCACATCAGGGGCTTCATCATGCGGTGTATGATCTACATCACGATTAAGTGGCTGCATTGCAATGTCATGCACATTATTATCAAATAGATTGTTGCTCAAGTATTCAATTTCTAATATATTTTTTGGCATATTTACCTATGCACATGATGCAGGAGACTCTTCAGTTGGGCCAGTGGAAGCTTGCCATAGGTGTTTAGCCACGGCTTGATAGCCTTCCTTGAAGGAAATTTTTTTGTGTTCTGTCGTGGCCTCTAAATTAAATTCAGAGCCCTACATTTTTTCATTAAAAAAAATTATTTGCATTTTATAAATAATTTTTGTCTGCAATTCATTTACTGCTACTTACAATTCATGCTTTAATTTTCAAATATCCACTAGAGCCAAGTCTATCCTACCCAATCTTTTGCAGCCTGGCCTTTGTTGCCTTTGATGTGTCCTGCAACCTATGAAAAGTTTGAAATATGTTAGATGATATAGATACAAAGATCACTAATTAGTGCATTATTACATTGTACTAGTAGTTAATACTATTACATACCTTCTTCTCTCATTTGTTGGTGTAATTCCTCTTTGAGCATCCCCTTTCTCCTTTGCATCCAAAATGAACTCATTCCAATCCCTCACTAGAATAAAGGGAGGACGCTCGTACTTTGGGTTCTGGACGAGACTCTTTCTATATGAGTCCCTCACAGTCTTAAGATGTTTGCAAGCTCTTTCTAAAATTTTCTTCTCATCAAAAATATTATTACCAAACTCATGATTTAAATCTTTAGTGAGCTGATCTTTTAATTTTTTGTCTTGCAAGTTCCACCTTTTAAGAAAAAACACAAAATTGTTAGATATAGCTAGTAAAAGAAAAGACCCGAATGAAAGGAAAAATATTGTACCAATTAATGATATGAAAAAAAATAGTGGGATAAAGTTAGTTCACTTATGATGTTCCACCTTGTACATATGGTGGGCCCAAATATATGTAGTGTGAGGTCATAAAGCATCCTATAAAATGAATCATTTCCTACAAAAAATGTCATGGGATAATCAATCCAAAACTTGTTATGAATAGGTAAATGCATATTACAATATAAAAAATAATTATTTAAAGTACCTGGAAGCTTAGGACATTTTAAAGACATCGATTCATTATTGTCAATCAACAATGATGTCTGCATAACTCTCGTGCTAGAAACACAAGTAGATCCAGGAAATGATGGTGAATTATCACCAATACATGTACTTTGATCTGTATCTAGCGTACTAGACAGTGCCGCCAGTGTATCTCCTACTCCAAAAAAATTATCCACTATGTGATGCAACCAAGATTAAAGTACAAATTATCAAATCATAATTAACACAAAATCAAATATAGAAAAACAAGGATTTACCAGCTGCCATAGACTGTGAAGGCGTCGATGTTTGCATGCCCCTTGTTGCCGACATTACACTCAGCAATCTTGAATGGACATCCATCGACCTCCTAGGAGGAGTCTCCTGCACTTGATGACCTGAACAATACATTGTTAGCAAAGACATTATGAAATAATAAAAGTAAGAGTTAACTTAAGAAGTTTTTGGATGTTCCAAAGAAAAAATTCCTTGTAACTTGTCAACTAAAGGATTATTTTACCTGAGGCAGACATAGCTCTACTACTACCGGCCTCACCTTGTTGTCCTTGACCAGGTTCTAGATCAATTGCCAAAAATTCCTATAACAAGAACACATATTACATATTTTACTTCACAACATAAAAGAGTATAAAATATAAACCTTTATTGAACTTTTTTTATAACTAAAGATTCATTACTGCTTACTTCATAATGATGTGCTTGCGCTTTCAATTTAGATAACCTCTTCATCATCTCCTTGGTTGGAATATTTGCTTCATCCAAAATTCTCATTATTTCTAAATTGATTTATTTTAGTTTTTTCTTCAACTTAATTGTCATATTAGGTGATTCTATGATATCATCATCAGAAGGGGTAGCTATTGCCTCTATTACTGTAGGTGCTTTTCCCCTATCCTGAACATCAAATTGTGATAGGAATATCATTAAAACTATCATAAAAACTCTAAAACCATAAATAAAATAACGCAATAATATAACATTTTTCAACTATCTAATTTGTACAATTTCAATAAGGTTTACCCTTGCTGAAGAATGGGTAGGAGGAGCATCCTCATGGCCTCTATGATGTGCGGGATCCATATCATCCTGTGACAAAGATTAAATATAAAAACTTCAGCGAACTGAAAGCAATAGACTTAGCAAAAAAAACTTATTAATAAAATGGTATATAGTACTTACAACCCTCATGATAGTAACTCTGTTTGTATCTATGCAATTTAAATGGTAATCTATTAGCAGTTCTTCCCCTGCACTTATTGATTTATCACACATACAAAAACTTGATTCCCCTCACATGCATCAAATATGCAATTGGGTTTCTTATTAGTTGAGGAAGGTCGCGTACTATTTATAAAACTTGCAATATTACCTATTGCTTTTGGTCTCTCATCAATGTACATTGCAAATCTTTTACTTTGATCATTTTCTTTTCATTGTATATAATTAGCTAATAGTGCATACCTATGCATACTTTTTTTATATTGAACAATCTGCATCCAATCATTGTAATTGTAACACGGACCAACATACTTGAACAATTCAACAACTTTTTTGTAACATACCTTTATCCCATCCATGGAAAATAGGCCCAAACCAGTAATGAGGATGGAGCTATGCGATATATCCTCTCATTAACACAAAAATCAGTCTTAATTGGAGGTAGCTCATTGGGTACCCATTCTTTCTCAATGTGTTTGTACCGAAAGGGCACCTTGATGTCGCCTTTGGTCTCATCATCATAAGAACATGACCCCCCATTAGCAAGGAAAAATTGCATGCGTTTATCAAATTTTTTTCTAATCTTTTGACCTCTAGTTGATCTCCCCATTTTAGCTGTACTACATGTAGAACTTTCATCTAGCATTCCCTCATTTCCCTCATTCGATGTAGATAGATCTGACAAGTACCTATTTGGTGGGTCCTGCAATCCATTAAATGAGCTATTGTCATGTCCCTACTTCAAATAGAATTTTGATAATATTTAAATAATATATATAGAATAATCAAGTCGTGATCCATACGTATGGTTCTTCTTTGTCTATACGTGGGAGATAAAAAAATGTACTAAGTTGAAAGTGATTATATAATTATATTTCTATACGGTTATTCTTTGTCTATATATACATTATATGATTATATAATATGTCTATTTATAACATACGTGCTCAATGATAAATAACAAGAATATAAGAAAATTATGTCTATTTATTGACTTATACCTGCTGATCCATGTCACTGTGCATGATCCATGCCAAAGGGGTCAAATTTCCTGCATATGTTAATCACTTATCTTAAGTTAGCTAAAAATTACATGATACATATGCTACAAATAACTTAGAAGACAACATGAACAATATGAAACATCGTAAACATGAACAAATTTACCTTATATATGGAATGCAAGATCGTCAACAAAAGGGGTGATGATGTCTGTAGTCAACTACCTATTTGCAAAAAGGGTGATAATCAAACACAATATATACATGTATCAACAACAATTAATTAAGCATCATAAGCAAAACATTGGTAATTATAAATCACATATGTTATAATCATTAGAATTGAACACAATAAATATGTAATCATTACAATTGAAATCAATAAATCATGTCAATCATTTCATTGATCAATTCGATCATTTCATTGATCATCTTCATCATCATCATCATCACCACTATCGTCATCATCATCATCATCATCATCACCATCATCATTGTCATCATCACCATCACCATCATCATCATTTCTATCACCATCATCATCATTGCCATCACCACCACCGCCACCATCATCATCATCATCATCACCATCATCTTGATCTTCATCATCTGCTTCTTCATCATCTTGAATATCTTCTTCTTCCATAACATTATACTTTATCGGCCTTCCTCTTGGATCATGTCTAACAATAAATGACCAACCCTATTTATGTGGAACCTCTGAGTAAAATACTTGCTCACATTGGCTTGGAATAACATAGGGCTCATCTCCAACTGGCTCAAATGACCTTGTATTAATCATTTTAAATCCATTATCATGTTGAATAACAATTCTATCTGGATCATTTTGATTCAGTCGTAGCCTGTACCATTTGATGATGAATAAAACTACTTTGAAGGAGTTAAAGTCACACTCAATTATATCATCCAAGATGTCATAGTATCAATTTTGAGATTTTTGAGGATGTATGTCATTTCTAGATGATATATTAGTGACCTCAAAAACTGCAGTTATCCCAGAATCACAAGTTTTCTTTGTGTCATCCAACTTTTTTATGCAAAATTTGTGGTCATGATAGTACATAGCTTTGTGGTGCTTGACCTACAATTTTTCAAGCATTTGTAAATTATTTGCATTGTGAGTTGATATGAAACATACGAGTTATGATCATTAATAAATTTGTACGTACCTCTCTACCTCTTAAACCATATGCTAGATCAATTACCATTGGCGTAACATTGGAATCTCCATTACAATGAGCTTCTCTAACCAATGAAGAAACACCTTCCCATGTTAATGATAAACCATTTTGTTGACATCGTTCAATCCATACCACCATCCAATCAAGATTGTTCGCAATATACAAATGTATTGCATCCCACTCTCGACCAACTGTATAAAAAAAAAATACACCAATTATAAATAACTTATATTAAAGATTTATAAGAATTAATTAACTACAATAACATCTTAGATTTACCTCTCAATTTTCTCAATCTACCTTTGCCCATCAAGTACTCCCCTTCAAATTTGTTAATAAAGTTGGGATCCCAAATAGGATCTACATGAATCTTTGCTGCAAACTTAGGAAAATATTCACTAATGTACACCATGGTCTAGTATACCATATATCCCTCCACCATAGAACCCTCAAGATGTGCTCTCTGTCAAACCAAGCCTTTCAAAAATTTCAAGTGCCTCTCAACCATCCACATTGACCTAGTTGGTACAGGTCCACACAATTCAATCTCTTCAACTTGATGTATGAGGTAGTGTTCTTGTGCATTGAAAAAAGTTGAAGGTAGACACTTTTGCATTTCACACATAAGAAGAGGAATTTTTCTCTTCCAATATTTTATATCTTCTTTATTGATTTCTTTAGATGACAACCACCTCATGTATTTTCCAAGATCATATATAACTTGTTTGACACTGTTGGCGAAGTGGTGTGGGAGAGATAGAGGTAGAACGTACTGCAATATTTGTAAAATGATCTTGTCAATATTTTATAAAAGAATGCAATGAAAACTACATGCAGTATACAAATATATAGTGAATACAAAATAACATGAATTACCTTAATAAATGTATGCCAATCATGTGTTTTCATCCCTAGCCCAAATTCACTTTTCTTTGATATGAGATCATTTATGTTCGTAGCAAATCCTGTGGAAAATCATATATTTTTTATGACTTCTTTTATAGCATTGCTCTGCTGCTCCAACAATAACCAACTAAGGGCACTTGTATCAATATGGTCTCCATTGTTATTTGATCGAATGAAATTTTTCATTGCATGGTTGGATTCTTCAATGTCACTACAAATTTTGACAATTTGGTCTTTGTCACACCTTCCATCCAAGATTTTCCATAATATCTCTGTTACATTCTTTCCAATATGCATAGGATCAAACAAATGCACGATTGGGAGTTGCTCGTAGTATGACAACCTACTAAATTGTGTAAGATAACTTTTTAGTCATTTTGGAAGTTGTTCATTGATTCCTTGACGACCTTCACAAGCATCAATTACATCATCAGTAAACAAAACACAATATCAAAATATAAATTTGAAACAAAAACCATCAGATGGAATTACATTACCTCGATGATTTATTTTATTGTATGCCGACTTCCATAGGCAAGGTGTCATTCTCCGTGGCTTTGATGTAGTCTCTTCTTTCCCATTGAAAAGATATTTTTCGATAATTTGGTACTTATGATTTCTGTGGAGAAAGTGTCTATTCTCATTGAACACCTACTTTCTTAAAATTTTTGAATAATGAGATTTCATCTTTGGACCACAAACTGGACATGCAAACTTTCCCTTTATCTAAAGACCTACAAGATCGTGTATAATTGGATTAAATATGTTAACTTTGTGTTAGCACTATAACATACCAAAAAAGAGGTGTTAAGAAGAGAACATACCACAAAAATGTGTTAGCCTAGGGGCATCATGTATTGTCCATACAAGCATTGCATGGAATTGAAATTGTCTTTGTCATAAATTGGTCTAGAGATGTCATACATAGTGACCCCATTCCATAACACCATCAACTCGTTGATAAGGGGCTCAATATATACATTGATATCTTTAACTTGGTACTTACCTAGTTGAATGAATAAAAACATTACATAATTATAATGACCATTTTGATGGATTATTTATAATAAATTAATTTAGATGACTATTAAATCAAAAAATACCTAGAACAATCAGTGCCAACATTATGTGCTCCCTCTTTATGGACAACCAAGG
Source organism: Chamaecyparis obtusa (assembly GCA_027943335.1). Taxonomy (NCBI): domain Eukaryota; kingdom Viridiplantae; phylum Streptophyta; class Pinopsida; order Cupressales; family Cupressaceae; genus Chamaecyparis; species Chamaecyparis obtusa. The sequence continues at coordinate 454,923 of BSBK01009006.1, forward strand.
AGGAATGTTATTGTTGATAACAAAAATAGGCCACACTGAGTAAGTAGATCTCATCTCTCTAAATGGATTGACACCATCTGCTGCCAATGAAAGCTTGAGATTACGAGGTTCTTCTTTAAAGTGTGGCCATTTTTCCTCTATCTCCTTAAATGTCGAACCATCCATAGGCATTCACATAATGTCATCTTGACTTCTATTGCGTGCATGGTAATCCATAAATTGTGTCAAGCTATTGCACCTGAATAATCATTATAGACATGGAATAATGGAATAAACCAAAGAACCTTGCGAGGCACCTTTTTTGTTATTCGATCTGATTAATATCTACTAATATGACAAATAGGGCATTCTGTTGCAAATTGATTCTATTTATGATATATAATATGATCATTCAGACATGCATGTATTGTTTGATACTCCATTCTAATATCTTTCATAATGGTAGATAATTATCGGTACGAGCGAGGTAGAATATTTGATGGTGGTAACAAACACTCACCTATCAACCTATGACCAAAAATATAATTTGTTAATTTAAAAAATATTAATTGCTACATGATTCACCTAATGTTAATTGTAAGGAAATTATGACTAAAATAATGAAAAAAGATGACATACCTTAACATACGTGTCATTGCTACGTTGGTAAACCATTCATAACCTTCAAGTTCACCAACAACAATATAGCAGCAAGAAGAGTTGTTTGGGAGCCTTCATATAGGGGCTTGTGTGCCTTCTCAAGTATGGGTACATCAAGGTCTACATCAACATCATCATCATCATCATCATCTTGATCATCATGATCTTCTTCATCATTGTGGTCTTCTTCCATGGGATCATTACCTTCTACTTCTATATTCACACCTCCATGTTCCCTCATTTGGAAATCCACATTCTCTGGATTGTCATGGTCCATAACATGAAACATAGGGAGGTTGACCTATATGAAAATGATAACCTTATATTAACCATGACCATGATGTCATCATCCAATCATGTCTTATGTATTTTATAAATTATTAAAATACATACCAATGGATGAAATTTGTTTCCCCCTTCAATGTGACCATGTTGCCTACAATGCTTCTCAGCTATTTTGATTAGATATCTTCAAGTCTTTAAGCCCTTACAAATTTTGCAAGGACAATAACATTTTCCATCACCTTTTCTTTTTAAGTTAGACCACAGTCTAGCAATTGTCTCCCTATTTTTTTGTGCGTTGATATCGTCAGACATGGTCTTTCTTGAATGGAATGACTCGTTGGTGGAAGAAGGATGATTTGTTTGCAACTTGTAGATTAAAATTGTTACTAAACAACCATTTTCTCAACTATAATTTTCTCAATGCAAAGGGACATTTATCATGCCAAATCAAAGTTTAGAAATGGACAATTTTGATGCTTTGCCATTACAATAATTGAGCATTCATCATTTGGTATTGTGTATTCCATTTAAGTATGTCAACAATGTTCAAAATGTTCTCACCAAGTACAGACATAGGAAATAAAAAAGGGACAAAAGATAAGAAATAAGAAAAATCATTATGACTATAGAAAATCTGCATGTTCACAATACTACATGTGCATATAAGAGTTGATCAGAGAAGGTATATGCATGGGTGAAAAACATGCAGATTTATCGACCAAGCATTACTAGGAGCTCGACCCCGCAACAAATGGACTTGTGATGATATTTCACAATAGTACATGTGTTGCAAGGTAAGCTCCCAGTAGTGCTTATACAAATATGCATGTTCATTACCTATGCATATGAAATAGCTCTAATGGTTACTTGAAAGAGTGGCTTAATATAAACAAAATGGTTACAAAGATGAGAATATGTCGTTAGAATAAGGCAAAAGAGAAAAAATATAAAAATACCACTATAATCCTTTAATAGATCAGCATAAAAATACCACTATAATCATTTCATTTCATAAAGGCAAAGAGAAATTTCAGTTAATACTACTGACTTGATAGTGTATGTCTACTATGTCCTTGATCACAACCTCTTCCTTGCTTGAATAACCAATCCCCTACATTTGTGTGCTAGTCTTATTCTAAACCAGACATAGTGGGCCATGAAATTTCCAACATAAGCACCATTTTCAAATGCCAAACTGATAGGAATATACGCTAAAACCTTAAGTGCCAACATGCCCTTTCCTTGCACTCTACAAGAATGAAAGCTGCAATCAAAGAATAAAATAAATATTAATTAACAGTTAATGAAGAGGCATGAGTCCTCACAAAGGATTACCTCTCCTCAAACAAGTGAGTCAATATAAAACAAAAGAGTAGATCAGATTGTTAGGATCATGGAATGGGAAGAAAAAGAACACAATCTATACACTAAAAAGAAACTCCACGGGATATAGTAAGAAAAGAATGGAGAGGGCAGACTATATCGATAGTGATGTAAAAGACAAGACACAAAATGCAATATATATTTTTATCTGGTGTGTGCCGAAGCCTGGAAACTCTTGTTAATAATTGATGTATATATTCAAGATATACAAATGAATATTTATAATTATATATAGAAACATTATACACATGATACAATAACAAGTAAAATGATTATGAAATGAGTGAACAACAGTGCTGGTAAGCATTGTGTGACAACAAACAATACTGTAACACATCTATGAGTCTATGAGTTAATACTGATTTATAGAAGGAGTCTATGAGTTAATACTGATTTATAAATCAATGTATGGCCAACATGAGCATTTCCAATGTCATCTAAAACAACATCATCAAAATCTTTAAGTAAAATCTTAGACTCTAATCTGAAGCACAACTATGGATTCTAAATTTGTATGTTTTCTAGTAAATGGAAATAAGAATGAAATTCATGACACACCTTAAATTTGTATATATAATTTCCAAAAGGTTAACACCTACATAAATCTTGATATCATCACAATATAACATTATGTCCAACATATTTTCTAATATAACAAGAGTTGAAAACCGAACAAGCCTTACAAGATAGGTTTTTCCTTGCCTTAGCAACAATTTGTACACAACATACAATCATCCAACCCATGTTCCCAATATTCCAAATCTTCTTAATCAGTCCCTGAGACCTAATTGCAATTCTAGTAGCCCTACAGCAGAATACAAACCCAAATAACTTCACCTTTTCCCAAAGCACTTGACAGAGAAAAAACATTTATGAATACCCTTTTCCAAGTACTAGAACATATCAAAAACTTTCTATGGGCCTCTTTGGACCAAGTTTGACTGTTCCCACACAGTGACCCTTAAATAGCATGAAAAACTACCAATTTTCAAAGCATCATCACTCTCCCTTTATCCTTATCACTCCAAACTCTCAGTAGTGTTATAAAATAGTTAAAAATGAACAAATTCCAAAGGGATAAGACTCAGTCCATTGGGAACCCCCAAAACCCCAATTTGGTACTTCTAAACCCTCAATGCAAGGGTTTCTCAAATCTCCTATCTCCAATCCGTTCTAGGTTCAACAAGTGATTATTTGTGACTTTATATACCAAATTAGATTTTCAATTAGTACCAAAGTAATGGATGATAGGTAGCATGGATATGTAGTTAATAATTTTAGCAATGACTTCTACATGAAGATTTTGAAAGAGTGGGTTTTGTTCCATTTGATAATAAGGAAGCCCAAGAAACTCTAGATTCTTAGACATTTCATTTTAATTAGTATTTGGCACAATTGAAAATACATTGTCATGGAGGGGACCTTGAAAATCCCCAAAACAAGGCTTCCCACAAGGTTGGTCTCCATGACATGTACAAGGTATGGTATGAAAACAATAATTCTTTTGGATATCCTTGGACCATCAATTTCTAATGTATCTACTAGATTTCTAACATGGACAAGTTTGCAAGAACATCCAAAAAGGTGAGGAAGAAAATGAAGAGGCAAGATCCACAATATCAATGGCAGTACGAGAAATAAATTTCCTTGGATGGATGAATAATGGCCCATAGGGACTTTTAGGTACAAAGCTATCACAAGGAAAATAGGAGAATAGGACCAATCATGAAGTAGAAGTGGAATCCATGTGATTGAGACAGGAACCTTTGAAACTAATTATTATGATACTATAAACTTCATTATAAATGCTAAAGATAACACAAAACTATGAAGGGGTTGAAAGTGACATTGAGACATTAAAAGTAAGGGGAAAATATTCATTGATCTCATAACATTTATGGCTCATCCTTTGATTTGTATAGATTGAAAGAGTAATCCAAGTCTTGAGGAAAATACATCCATTGATTCAAAAAGGATATAGAATTTGATTCAAATGAAACTCCAAGAATAAATCTAAATTAACAAAAAAAACTCAAAAGAAATGTAAATAAAATCTTAGGATAATTCTCAAAGATATGCTCATTATTTTATAATATCCCAGTATATATCCTTATATAATTAAGACCGTGACTAAGTAAAGTTACATAGCATATCCCCACTCTTATATAAACACTTAGCATATATAGAGACAATGAAATATCAGCATACATATTGCACCTGTAGCAACACTTGCAAAGGAAAAATATTGTGAATGGGAGCATAATTTTGGGAAAGGTCTGGGATGGAAAATAGTTGAATTGATAGGTGAGACTGCAACTGATTTGAAGCTATTTGAGAAAGGTCAGATTGTTATAAATACACCTGAGAAATGGGATGCTCTATCCCACAGATGGAAACAATGTAAGCAGGTGTAGCAAGTCAGCTTATTTATTGTGGATGAACTTCATTTAATTGGTGGAGAGGGTGGTCCCATCTTGGAAGTAATTATTTCTAGAATGAGGTATATTTCAAGTCAAATTGAAAATTGTATTCGAATTGTTGCTCTTTCTACTTCACTTGCAAATGCTAAGGATCTTGGTGAGTGGATTGGAGCTACTACACATGGGCTTTTTAATTTCCCCCTAGTGTTCGTCCTGTACCATTAGAGATTCATATTCAGGGTGTTGATATAGCCAAATTTGAAGCTTGAATGTAGGAAATGACCAAGCCAACTAATACATCAATAATTCAGCATGTGAAGGGAGGCAAACCAGCTCTAGTACTGTTCGTGCCAACAAGAAAACATGCACGACTTGCTGCCATTGATTTATTAACTTATTCAAATGCAGATGGTGGGGAAAGATCCCAGTTTCTTCAATTTACTAAAGAAGATTTGAAACCTTTCATTTCCAAAGTGAAAGAACCTACTTTGAGCCATGCACTATCTAATGGAATTGGGTATTTACACGAAGGTCTAACTTTGGTAGAACGGGAACTTGTAGCTCAGTTGTTCAATGCAGGGGTGATTCAAGTGTGTGTTGCAAGTAGTTTGATGAGTTGGGGGTTGTCTTTGTCAACACACTTGGTGGTTGTCATGGGTACACAGTATTATAATGGATGGGAAAATGCTCACATAGACTAACCTATTACTGATCTTCTCCAAATGATGGGGCGTGCCAATAGACCTCTACTTGATAATGTTGGAAAATGTGTAATTTTATGCCATGCACCTCATAAAGAATATTATAAAAAATTCTTATATGAGCCATTTCCTATTGAGAGTCATCTTGATCACTTTCTCCATGATCATATCAATGTTGAAGTTGTCCTGGGCACTATTGAAAGTAAGCAGGGTGTTGTAGACTATCTTACTTGGACATTCTTCTACCGAAGACTCACACAAAATCCAAATTACTATAATCTTCAGTGTTTCAACAAGGAGACTTTGCACCTAGGGTACGGTTTTAGCAAGGATTACCTGTAACCATGCCCTAGGTGGATTACTATTAGAAAGGAGTTAAATATTTAAATAAAATCAATTATGGTTTTGAAATTCAAATTTTCAAATAAAAACGGCTAGTTTAGGGATTGAGAGGGAAGTTCTGGGTTTGTTATGGTTTTTAGACTTAACATTCAACTCAACAACTGAAGCTGGTTGAATTATTTTTTAAGAAGTTATATTATAGGGAGTCATATATATCAAAGAGGGAGTCTCTATTATGGCAGATAACCTAGTGTATTGACTGGCGTATGTTGAGCAATAAGACTTCTCTATTCTACAAATTTATTCATTATTAGAATCTCAATTTGGATTGGTCGAATTCTATATGTTTTGATAGAGATTTGTTAACTTTTTTAATTTTTAATTGATGAATTTTACATTCCATTGAATTTGTTGTTGCGCTAGTGTAGACCAGTGGCTTTCTATTAACTGTTTTGTTGCTACAGTAGGGTTTTAAGAGCAATGGGGATCATTCCATGAGTGTGAAGGCCTGATATTTCATGGAATGAATTAATTTAACATGTATTATATGTTATTAACTGTGCATATGCAGGATCAAGCAGAATAGGTGTGATCATAGTTAAGAATAGTGTGACAGTGCTTTGAAGATGTATGCTCAAGTATAGCAGTGAGCATTCTACCCAAACAAGGGTTAAATTTTATGATTGGTATCACCATAGGGTCTTGAATTAAAGGTGAATCCATCACCAATTTGTTACAGGAGTGTGATGATATAGGAGATTGAGGAAGCCCTAAAAAACCAGGGTTAGAGGGCACTAATTTAGGGGTTTTGGTGTTGTAGGGCCCGTGAGGCTAATTGCTTGTGGATTTAGTCATTTGTAGTCATTTTATGACTCTTCTATGAGTTTGGAGTGATAAGGATAAAAGGAGAGTGGTGATGCTTTGTAAATTGGTGGGTTTTCATGCATTAGGAATAGGGTGTCAGTCATGGATAGGTGTGTTGGTCCAAAGAAGTCATGCAAAAGCTTTTGATATCTTAAAGAAATCTGTAAAGGGTGTCTGAAAGTGTCATCATCTTGTCAAGTTTTTTGAGAAAGGGCAAGGTTATTACCATTCTAAGTTTGCTGAAGGGTTACTAAATAGTCCAAAAGGTCTCTGTGATCAGTTTGTGAGAACTTTGGTAAAATGGAGTATGGGTCTTGAGATAGAGTCTTAGAACCCTTGAATATTAGTCCTTGAAAACCTAGAAAACCAAATTCACCATTTTGAAGCATTGTGGAGGCCTTGACAAGTCAAATCCTTTAAGCATTTGAGGTGGTTGATAGGCTAGAGTTCCTAAACCTCTGAAATTTCTAAATCTTCTTGTGTACTTTAGACCACCACTATTGAAACTAAGCAAGGTGTTGTAGACTATCTTACTTGGACATTCTTTTATCGAAGACTCACATAGAATCCAAATTACTATAATCCATTGTAATGTCACTTGTGGAACTTCTTAGTATTTTTGTCTTAGACTGTTACAACTCTCTAGATAATCTAGTTGTATATCTAGTTAGATTCTCTTGACTGAGAAACCTTAGATGATTGCACCCCTCTAAGAATAACAATAGAGGCTTGCTTAATGAACATGTATTTCAACATAAGTATATTGTGTTTTATCAGTAATGATGTCGGACGTATCTTGAGAAAGGCTGACATAGATTTTGGACATTTTTGTCCCTAGCGAAAGTTTGACTGAACTCTAACTTTGAAATTATAAAGTCTTCTAGTGATATGACTTCCATGAACCACAATTTGGATCCCCTTAATTCACAAATGGATATGACTGATCAGAAGATATATGTAAGCTCATATATAAAGTGAAAGATGTGATAAATGTGTGATCCCTATCCCTGAATTATATTTGTATAAACATGTGATTAAGAAGGTTGAAATATCATATTCATGCCTTTGGAGTTGACACAATTGTCTCTAATTAAAATTCCCAAATCATAATGCATCCCTATCTGAATATTTCCCTTATAACTCTCTGATTTCATAAGATGAAAATTATAATTATTGAATGGTAAGATCATATTTTCTCCTATACTTCTCGATGTATCGCTTCGTATTCCATATCTATATATACTTTGTCATGTCTTACAAGTATGCAGATGAATAATGTTACCAGCCATTATCGTTAACAACTTGTGTCATAATATAGATGGTAGAAGATGACCTTGAGAATTTGTCATTTTTGGGCACTCACAGTATATTCTTTTTATATTTCAAGTCATCGTTACTTGTATTTGTAGAACATGCCACTAACATGTCTTTCTGTGGTGACTTCTATGATGTTCTTTTGCTCCTTCAAACATTAATATTATGCACTTACTATCATGTATGAAGTGAACAACACAATCACTATCTATATTATTACTGATATAGTATGTAAATTGCCAAGGTAATCATATTTCCATTGAGAGATGTTCGCTCCAATTTGTCTATTGCATGAGTCTCCTCGACCATCTGAAAACTCCTCTTTTTTCCATTAACATATTAGCACTTCCCATATTCATTCTTTCCCTTCCTTTCAATCGCTCCAAGTGTAATATTAATGTGTCTCCTTGACTTCCGAAGAATTTGCACCTAGGGCATGGTTACAGGTAATCCTTTATTCCCTTGATTAGATACACAGTGCATTTCTAATTTTAGGGCTTCCACATTGAAGCATTAAAACTGTCTCCCCAAGTTCTAAGCATTTAGATTCTTTGCATAAATTACCTTAACTTGTTCTCCATCCAATAGCATTGGATTCCTATGGAGGAGACACAAGTTAAGGATTGAATTCCATAACCGAGCCAATGGAAATATCCTTCCATACAGTCTGACAAGGAGTTGAAACCCGTGTAAAATGTAAACAACACTAGTACAAGCAAACTTTAAAAGATGAACGCATGAGTATGGATTTGTGGTGCATTACCCAAAATATAAATATCTAATTCATGGCCGACTATGTGTTAATGAAATACATAACCAAACAATTGAATGCCAGTCATAGTGAGTACATGGTAATGTTCAAACCCGCAATATATAATGTGAGTTTCTATTATGACAAAAAATTCATATTGTTTCACAGTCGCCAATGCACGTTAAAACTACTCCACAAAGTTTTAACACTGTGAACACATCAAATGGGGTTTGCAGCGGTATCAAACAATACACTCACCTCACTTCCTAACCTTGAGTGTTGGATATGGTAGGGTTTTCATGCACTGTAACCAGCTCTTCATGATCTTCTATTCCAACTCTGTTCCAGCTAGCACAGGGTTTGTTATGAAATGAAATGAGTATTGAAGTGTTTTTTTTTTAAGTTATGTGCCCGTATTGGTTGAAATTTTGACCAACACGGGCATGGATTTTTTTATAAAAAAATTTCCTTCTCTAATGCGACCAACTTAAACCTTTTCAATTAATGGTTGATATTTTTATAGAAAAATGAGGTAAAATGTACTAGTGAGCTTATTGATGCTCATTTAAAGAAAATAAAAGAGGCAGAAGCTATGATTAAGCAAGTGAAGAGTTCAGTGAAAGACACATCCAAAGATGTGAACATATGCAATAATATCTACCAAAGTCAAATAGAAAAAATTGAGAAGGTAGAAAAGGAGATGACAAAGTTAAGGGCTAGATAGACTCAGTTGAGGAATGCTCTTACACCCTCACTAGACATCCTAAATCAAAACATCAAGGAGATTGATGCCACTATGGTGACATATGATCAAGGTCCTTCCATAGATTTGAAGAAGATGGAGAAGCTTTAGTATGCATTATGCGCCCATCTCCAGATAGTAAACTCTTTGATCACTTTTTGGAAGAAGGAGATCTAGAACCTAAAGATAACATATATGGATGTTTTCCCTCAGTGAGTATATGTAGATATAGTTTTTGTAAAACATTTGTCATTAATGTCAAAGGGGGAGTTGTTTATAGGATATGGATCTTAATATGTATAGGGAGATATAAGTATATGTATAGAAGAACAAAAGTTTTTTGTATTAAGGATAGTTAGCAATTTGGCCATATTCCTTTGTTTCCATCAATGACAAAGGGGGAGATTGTTGGAAAGTTTTGTATACTAAGGTATATGACTTGATATAGTGTTTTCATTGTGGCAACAAAGTCATATAGTAGTTTGGAGTCAGCGCACTTGAAGAGAAGATCAGAAATTAGTTAAGTGTTGAAGACTGGACAGTATACAGAGTTCCTGCAATTTAGAGTATCAACGCACGTACGTATAGAAGAATTATGGTATGAGCCCTAGAAGTTAAGTTGGTTAGACTATATTCTTGCTTAGTCTATGAATGCATGATCAGATGTGCAAGGATGAGAAAGATTCAGTCAGTTAAAGTTGCACAGCCATTATGTGCCAGAGAAGAACGGAGCACGAAGCCGACAGTTAGTATTTTGGTTTACGGATATAATGTAATATTGTAAAGGATATGTGCCTATTGTATTTAGGTTTTTGACATGTATACTTATTTGTTTGTAAGCATGCTTAAGCCAATTCATTTGGAAGCATTGTATGTAATTAGTTTAAGGGCCGACCTAGTTGTTTATTTTGTATGTGCATATAAATATAAGGTGTGCCCATTGTATTCGGTATGGAAGTTGATAGAGAGTTGTGATAAGTAGAGAAGAAGTGTGCAAAGATACTAGAAGATGTACTAGAGCTTTGCTAGAGGTAAAAGCATCAACGCATCAAAGGAACTGATCTAACAAGCAATGTCACAGTGACAGTTCATCCAACAGATATAGTGTGTATCTGAGATCAAAAGGTTGTAGCCTTCACCACTTGAGCAGTGAGATTTAGGATAGTGCATCCACTCCCCTAATAGGGACTATTGTAAAAGACTCCTAACAGGGTCTGACCCTTGACAAGGTCTACTGTACTAAAATCATTGTAAAGAAACTCCTAACTATTAATATGATTTAGAACAATAGACAGGTGGGGTGAATTAGTTGTTCTCAGCTCTTGATGTATAAAACAAACTTAAAAACTTGAATAGAGGTGATTTGGAATCACGTCTACTTGTGTAAGTGTGTGGGGAAAATGTAAGATTCACTCCTAAATCCAAATTCCCAATGGAGAGATCCAATTTGATCAACCAAGAGGTTAATACACAATTGAATCAATCTATGAAGAATAGGGAAGAGAGAGAGAAACCCTATACTTCCTATAGTTGGATTAAGCTTGAAATCTAAAATAATTAAAGTGCAAATACTAACCTTGAATTAGGGTAGATCTGGAAAATGTTGAATTCTGGCTTATGTATGAACTTTTTGAAGATTTTATCACCTATTCTGGATTGAAAATGCTGAGGCTGACAAAACCCACAAATCTTTTCTCCAAATTCACATAGGTCGACTTTGACCTTTTAAAAGGTCAAAGACCACATTATTTATTTGAAGTCCGATTTTGATTCTGTTCGCAGATCTTGAAAGATTTTTGAAAAGGGTATTTGAATTCACTCTCAGATTCAGGATTCCACACCTATACCTAGAAGAAAAATGGTTTTGTTTGTTGTATGGGGGGTTTTCCTTGGTCAAACCCTAGTTTGGAATCAACCTTAATATTGAAATTGAAATAGGAGAATGCTAGCAAGTAGTAGAAATGAATCTAACAATGAAGCTGTGAAATTCAATAGATATGCTAATGTATTTGGAATGTAATCAAATGTATCGATATGAAAGCTTAAACATAACATAATGAAACCTCCATGATTGTATGCTTGAAATACACCTTGAGGGAACAATGATATGGATGTTGAAGATGAACAAAGGATCTTGAAGGAAGGTCACACCACCATGGTGGCTAGATCTAGGGTTTGAATGATAGATCTTGAATGCTTGAGCCAAATCCCTTCAATAGCTTGAATGCTTAAATCCTTGATCTTCAATGGAGAACTTGGATGAAGAAGAAGACTTGAATACTTGAATGAATGCTTGCTTGATCACCTTGAGAGCTTGAGAGCTTGATTGCTTGAAAACTTGATGAGAATGTGATGTGAAAATGAGAGAGGAAGGCCTCCTTTTATAGTGATCTAGGGAACACTCCTTTAGATGGGCCACCTTGAAGAATTAAATCCTAATTAGATTCTCACCTTTAGAAAATATACCTTGATTAAATACCATTAAAGGATTTACCATTTTGGATCCCGAAACAGCCGACTCGAAAGTGGGAAATAACTTTCCCGAAAATCAAATTAGCGGAAAATGAAACTTTGAAATTTTGGCAGGAAGGGGTCAAGGTCGAGGTTGACCCTAACCTGGTCAAGGTCAAGGTTGAACTTGACCTCATCAGGGTCGAGGTTGACCTTGACCTTAGACCCTAACTTTTGTCAGGTTCTGCAACAGGAGTTCCAAGGGTGCCAAAAACTTAGAAATTGATGTCAGATCAGGACCCCATGTTTGGAATAGACAGAAAATATTCTGAATGATGTGATGAAGGACTAGGAGGTCTCATTTTTTAATCCTACCTAGAAAATAGAGTCATGGAAGAGGGAAAATCAGGAGAGTCCTTAAGACCTTAACCCTAATTTCACCTAGAATGAAGAAATCAAGTGTAGAGAAGAAGTGGAAGACAAGGGAGAATGCAAAGATGCCAATCATGACCCTAAACCACTTACTCAGAGGGATAAACACTCTTAACATGGAAGTGCTTCCATTTTAAGATGATACATTACGCCCCCACTTTAGCAACAGTATGGATTCAATGCAAACTCTTAGTAAAGGAGAAGAGAGAAGAGATCCCAGTGGATTCAAAATGAGATAAAATAACACTTAGCTGAAGACATAAGCCCCCAGACCAAGGATTCTAACTCAACATACATATGTGATGATATACAAAAGAACAAGGGTTCGTACTAAACAACCCAAATCAATTAGCATAAGAAACCTTGCTAAGAAATATTTCTCATACCAATATCATATTTGGAAAGCTATCATAACAGCATAAATGATTACATAAGAAAGACAAGAGAAACACTATAGACAACATAGCTTCATGATCCAATCCAACTAGCATGAAAGTGAAAAGAGAGAAAAGAGAAAGTGATTACCTCACTCGGTAAGATGCCTACCTTACCATGAATCACCCTGGAGGGAGAGCCCAATAGGTTCACCCATAAACTATGCTTGCAATTGTAATGCATCTTCTGATGGCTTCTAGAATATCCATAGATCCACCTTCTTGTATCACTATGAATATGAAATGTGTGTCTTCCCAGGATTTAGCAACTTATGTGCATTACCTTAAAAAGATTTAGCATATAGGTGCATGTCTTTTCAGGATTTAGCAACTTATGTGCATTACCTTCCAAGATTTAGCATATTTGAAATTGGAAATGCATGTCCCTTTAGGATTTAGCAACTTATGTGTGTTACCTTTAGAGGATTTAGCATATTGAAATTTTTTGAAAAATGTGTGTCTCCTCAGGATTTAGCAACTTATGTGCATTACCATTGGAAGATTTAGCATATGAATGCATGTCTTTTCAGGATTTAGCAACTTATGTGCGTTACCTTTCCAAGATTTAGCATATAAAAATAAAAAACTATAGTACAAGGGAGGCCCTATATATGCCCCCCTCCTTAATATGGCAAAAACATACTATTTTGACATGTTAAGGAAAGAAATAACAAGGATAAAGCCTTCTTCAGCATCAAGACAATATCCATAGACAACACCCAGTCCAAGCCAAGAAGGTCACAGCTCCTATGAGGCCATGGAAGGGACGAATGGAAAAGATATCATGCAAGAAGTGAAAAGAAAGTAACCCTTAATGAGGGATAGTACACTATTTAGTTTCCAAGGTGAGAGATGTATCGACCATGGAAACCCAATGTCAAACAACAAATAAGGTTTGTATAAAGGACATAGGTCCACAAATGCAACCCATAATTTTTATGTATGATTGGATATCACATAATAGATAGATACTACTTAACCAAGGAAAGAGTTGAATCCCTAGAAAAGAAGAGAATACCGGATGAAATAACAATGCATAGGTTTGAATAAGGTAGAAAATCATACCAAGCCGCCAAGGCTAAAGTACTTCTACCAAATTCACAACCCATATTTGTGACTCCATGTGTGAATGTTTGAAAATAGAAAAGAAGGATAAAGCATCGTTTCCCCCCAAGTGTAGGAACAAAGATGGAAGAGGATACCTACTTCACAAAGCAAGGAGATATCCTATTCATAACAATGTATAGTATATCCTTAGTGAGAGATATTGACCCCTACATCCAAGAGTATAGATAATTTTGAAAAGGATATGTCACTTATGGAAAAGGATCCTCAAGGAAAGAGATCTTATCACCAAGACCCTCACCAAAGAAGAGTGCGTTTAGATAAGATATCATCTTTCAAAAGGCGGGAACAAAGATTCAATCATCAAGCCCCCGGTGAAGAAGAGAAAGAGGAATCTTTGGAATGAGGGAAACAACTCTAACACTAAAGCAAGGGTGAGAGTTTATAAAGAACATAATTGTCAACATAGAGAGCAAGTGACGACTTAGGACAACAAATTCTCATGTAAGAATGTTATCCATAGTCAAAATATCTATCAATATGATGAAATAATATTGCAATATAAACAAATACCGCTTAAGCTAAGGAAAGAAGTTCCCTTAGAAAAAGAGAAGTAAAGAAGAACCTTGCCCCCTGAGGGATGAAAGACAAGGGATATTTTTACAAAACACATGTCCTAGAAAAGATTTCCTAAGAAGAAAATGTAATTCCTAGGAATGGATAAAAACATCATGCAAGATTATGGAAGAAGGAAACATAAAGAATACTAATTAAATCTTAATAAAAAGACCTAATGGATCCTAAAAGACTAGATAAAATTATGCCTCTTGCCCCCCAGTCATGAGACAAGAGGATAGGAACATTTACTCCAGCTCTAACGGAGGGGAATCCCCTATATCAAAATTATGAAGAAGTTGTACGACGGTGCGAGAAAAAGGTATAATACTGTGTGCAGCTCTATCCCTAACATATAATTTGAAGTTGTTACAATCGGCAAGCAAATGAGTATTATGATAGTGGAAAGGACATTTAAATTTATACAAAGCATCAATAGGTATAGGTCTAAATCTTTCCTTCTTGGAATTCATTAGCTCCACATATACTGTTTTAGCAATTTCTTGACGAGTGTTAGGATTATCTATTAAAGGTGTAGAGAGATGAGTGTTAAGGGTAGGACAAAGATCCACACCACTTAACTTTACTTGAGATTTAGAAGTTCCAACACCACACATATCCAGTTTAGGAGGTATATTAATGGGAAATTTAATACCATGTTCATTAACTCCTAACCCAAAACCTTTATAGCCTTGTTTATTCACCATATTATATCCAATAGTGTACATACCATACAAAGCTTCTACAGGAGGTGATGGTTTATCATTTTCATGAGTAAAGGTTGTATAAGGTGGGATAATAGGTTTGGAAGAATTTTGTTTATCCTGTCCTTGAATATCATCAAAGAAATCTTGCACATTTGCATCCTGCACTATAGCTTGAATCCCATCATAAGTACAGGAAGAGGGAGAATTAGCAGATGGAGAATTAGGTATTGGAATAGGAAGATTAGGAAGATTAGGAGATGGATTAGTATTAGGAAGATTAGGGGATGGTGTGTCATCTACCAAATTCTTCACATAATCTAAAAGATGAATAAGGCTACCACATAAATCCCTAAGAAAAGTTTTAAATGTAGGTAGACTAGTATCAGTCAACTTTAGAAAAGCATAAGCAAGAGCAAAGTGAAGATTCATCAATGTTATGAAATGAATAATACCTTTATAAACATCATATGCATTATAAAGAGATGCTAGAAGAAGAGTAATAACAAACATGATTATGCACCAAAACATCTTAACAATCTTCATGATAAACAAAAATGCAAGAAATATGTTTTTGTATTTTATTCACTATATAGATTTTTTTTTTGAATTTTTGAAGTATAGATGCAAGAGAAAAATGTAAATCTAACACCGAAAAGAAAGAAAGTAAGCTAGTCGGGTTCACCAAAATGAATAGAGGTGATTTGGAATCACCACTATTTGTGTATGTGTGTGGGGAAAATTTAAGATTCACTCCTAAATCCAAATTCCCAATGGAGAGATCCAATTTGATCAACCAAGAGGTTAATACACAATCGAATCAATCTATGAAGAATATGGAAGAGAGAGAGAAACCCTATACTTCATATAGTTGGATTAAGCTTGAAATATGAAATAATTGAAGTGCAAATACTAACCTTGAATTAGGGCAGATCTGGAAAATGTTGAATTCTGGCTTATGTATGAACTTTCTGAAGATTTTGTCACTTGTTCTGGACTAAAAATGCTGAGGCGAACAAAACCCAGAAATCTTTTCTCCAAATTCACACAGGTCAACTTTGACCTTTTAAAAGGTCAAAGACCACATTATTTATTTGAAGTCCGATTCTGATTCTATTCGCAAATCCTAAAAGATTTCCAAAAATGGTACTTGAATTCACTCTCAGATCTGAGATTCCACACCTGTAACTATAAGAAAAATGGTTTTATTTGTTTTATGGGGGGTTTGCCTTGGTCAAACCCCAATTTGGAATCAACCTTAATATTGAAATTGAAATAGGAGAATGCTAGCAAGTAGTAGAAATGAATCTAACAATGAAGCTATGCAATTCAATAGATATGCTAATGTATTTGGAATGTAATCAAATTTATTGATATGAAAGCTTGAACATAACATAATCAAACCTCCATGATTGTATGCTTGAAATCCACCTTGAGGGAACAATGATATGGATCTTGAAGATGAACAAAGGATCTTGAAGGAAGATCACACCACCATGGTGGCTAGATCTAGGGTTTGAATGATAGATCTTGAATGCTTGAACCAAATCCCTTCAATAGCTTGAATGCTTAAATCCTTGATCTTCAATGGAGAACTTGGATGAAGAAGAAGACTTGAATACTTGAATGAATGCTTGCTTGATCACCTTGAGAGCTTGATTGCTTGAAAACTTGATGAGAATGTGATGTGAAAATGAGAGAGGAAGGCTTCCTTTTATAGTGATCTAGGACACACTCCTCTAGATGGGCCACCTTGAAGAATTAAATCCCAATTAGGTCCTCACCTTTAGAAAATATACCTTCATTAAATACCATTAAAGGATTTACCATTTCAGAGCCTGAAACAGCCGACTCGAAAGCGGGAAATAACTTTCCCAAAAACCAAATTAGCGGGAAATTAAACTTTGAAATTCTAGCAAGAAGGGGTCAAGGTCGAGGTCGACCCTAACCTGGTCAGGGTCATAGTTGACCTTGACCTCAGACCCTAACTTTTGTCAGGTTCTGCAACAGGAGTTCCAGGGGTGCCAGAAACTTAGAAATTGATGTCAGATCAGGACCCAATGTCTGGAATAGACAAAAAATCCTCTGAATGATGTGATTAAGGACTAGGAGGTCTCATTTTTGAATCCTACCTAGAAAATAGAGTCATGGAAGAGGGAAAATTAGGAAAGTCCTTAAGACCTTAACCCTAATTTCATGTAGAATGAAGAAATCAAGTGCAAAGAAGAAGTGGAAGACAAGGGAGAATGCAAAGATGTCAATCATGACCCTAAACCACTTACTCAGAGGGCTAAACACTCTTAACATGGAAGTGCTTCCATTTTAAGATGATACAAAATTTTTCCTTAAATCAGATCCAATAACCAAAATAAACTCGGTCATCATTGATTCAATAATAGAAACATATAACAATGCAGTCCACTACCGAGTTGTAACTTAACTTGTAAAACATAGAAATGTTCAAACCAAAACATTCACACAAGTATTAACACCAGGATTTATAGTGGAAATCCAATGTGGGAAAAACCACTTTGTAACATGCTACTATTATTTTGACTATCCTGAAGTGAGCTCAGTTAAAAGCCAACCTTGTCAAAGGTTACAATACACACTGTTAGGTGTGACTCGGTTAAAGGATTTCAATCACCCTGTTAAAAGTGAGCCTTGTTATAGGACTTACATACACTCCATTAGAATGCAACCTTGTTCAAATGATTTAACTTATGACTGTTAGGTCAACCTCTGTTAAAAGGATTTTAACTGTTACAATGGTTAGAAAGTAGCAGCAATATTTATCTGAAAAAATATACAACTCACTTTGCAAATATTAGATTTGATTTCATACAGTAATGCTGGTTTATTGACTTTGAAACTTTTCCATCTCCATCTCTAATCTGCTTGAAACTTTTCATCAAGTAATCACAACAATTCTCCTTCAGCCTTTCCTACTTATACAGTCAATAAAACTTTACTGATCTTCCAGCATTCTCTTTCCTTTCCCCCATGCGCACGCATATCCAATGCTCAGGTTCCCTTAATACTTTTCTCAATTAGGTTAACTCATCTTATGCCACTCAATCTCATTCATAGATCTTAGGGTTAGGTTAGATTCATTGAATCTACCCGCTTCATGTTCTTCGGCTTCATTTCTAGAATCATCTCAAATCTCTTAAAGATTTACAATAAAACATTTTACAATGCATTTAATGCTTTCAAACAATCAATAAATAAAGTCAACACATTTTACATAATCCAAGAATTCAACAATGTCGGCTCCAAAAATAAATTCTCTTCAAATATAAAAATGCTGATGCTTGGTCAATACTAAGATCAACTACTCGGTCTTCATATAGAAAGCTTGATCACTACTAAAAAAATTTCCTCGGCTTATACTGTCTTCCTCAACAATTAACTATTGTTCGGTCAACACTAGAATTTTGCTTGGCATACACTGACTCGATTGACACTAACATTACTCGACTTAAACATGATTTCTCCATTTTTTTTGCTCAGTCAAGCCTACTAGTTTAGTCTTCAGTCTTACTAGGATAAACAATACATTGTCTCATCATTGTACAACATAACCAAGTACACTTTGTAATATCAAGATAACTCAACCTTTGCCTGGGTGCTATTGTTACCAACCTCGACCCAATCCTTCACAACAATACAATAGATATAGTACTTTCCTAAGTAGCAACAGTCTTACCAATTAAGGTTTGACATCAATGATAATATAACAATTGTTTCAATTGTAGTTTCCAACAATCTCCCTCTTTGGCATTGATGGCAACACCATATGATATCACCTGAATAACACATGGATTACGAACCAATCCAAAAACTTATCTATTCATCAAAGAATTATTTATAATATTCTTAGCTTCATTCTGATTCAAAATCCTATAGGCCTCACTTCTGTGACCGTCAGAAGTATTCATATCTCCCTCTATCCTGATCCTTCATTTTAGTTCATCACCCTTATGTTTCAGTGTCATGTGTTATCATATTAGTTCATCTCCCTCTTTGACAAAAATACCAAAGCAATAGATAAAACATACATCCATTAGATGTAGATAATATCTGTCCAACACAGTGTTTCTCCCTCTATCATCTTGCTTATGACTGATTCCTTGTCTTTGCTCCTTTTCACAACTCTAGGCCAGCCCTGAAGTGTGACAATCTTCTGCATCAATTTGTTAAATATTCTGCTGTAGCATATTTGATGCGATGCTCCTAGCTTGACTAAGCAGCCTCAGTTAGGGGAAGGACCCCTAATTGACTTCTCAAATATTCATAAGCTTCTCTGGGTAAAGCTTTAGTGAATATGTCTGCTAATTGTTCTTTTGTATTCACATATTCCATTCGGACTTCTTTATCTTGTACTAATTCTCTCAAGTAGTGATACTTGATTTCTATGTGCTTGGTCTTAGTGTGCATCACTGGATTCTTAGAAATATTGATAGCACTTGTGTTGTCATAGAAAATAACAATAGGTTCAGTGATTTCTTCTTTCATGCCTATCAACAATTATTTTGTCCATACCAAATTTGAATAGTTTATTGTAGCAGCAACATACTCGACCTCGGCAGTAGATTGAGAAATGCAATTTTATTTCTTTCTCGTCTAGGAGACTAATCTCTGTCCAAGAAAGAAAGCTCCACCACTAGTACTCTTTCTGTCATCTACATTTCCTACCCAATCAGCATCTATAGAAACTCTGAGTTCAAATTTTTCATCCTTCTTATAATATAGACCATAGTCAATAGTTCCTTTCAAGTATCTCATAATTCTTTTCACAACCATCATGTTTGTTTCCTTAGGATTGGAAGAGAATCTTTCCACAATCCCAATAGCTAGTGCAATATCTGGTCTACTATGTATAGCATACTACAATTTTCCAATCATGGATCTATACAAAGTCTGATTCACTTCTGTAGCATCATCATTCTTAGATAACTTTTAGCTAGTAACCATAGGAGTACTCACTGGTTTAGCATCTTCCATCCCAAAATTTTTCAGTATTTCATTAACATACTTAGACTGTGTAATGAAAATTCCTTTCTTCCTCTGATATACTTGTAAACCAACAAAGAATTTGATCTCACCAAAAATGCTCATTTCAAATTCAATTTGCATTTCATTTGAAAATCTTTTACACAATGCATCTTGTCCACCAAAAATAATGTCATCCACAAAATTTTTTGCCAACAGGATACCTTTACCTTCTTCATCTTTCATGTACAGATTGCTTGTGTCATTTGTTCTTCAAAATATAATTTGTATCAAGTAGTTGTGCAACCTCTCATACCATGCTCTGAGAGCTTGTTTCAATCCATATAGTGCTTTGTTTAGTTTTCACACCATGTGTCTTCTATTTGGATCAATAAAACCTTCTAACTATTCTATGTAAACTTCTTCTTCTAGTATACCATTTAAAAATGTAGACTTGACATCCATTTGATATACCTTGAAATCTTTATAAGCAGTATATGCAAGCAGAGTTCTTACTCCTTCCAATGTAGCTACAAGGGAAAATGTCTCCCCATAATCTATTCCTTCTTCTTGTGCATAGCCTTTGCATACTAGCCTAGCTTTATTCCTAGTTATTTCACCATTTTCATTTGTCTTATTCCAAAACACCCACTTTGTTCCTATAACATTTTTGTTTTCAGGTTTCGGCACTAGAGTCCAAGTATCATTCTTCTTAATTTGGTCAATCTCTTCATTCATTGCTTGTATCCAATTCTCATTCTCCAATGCCTCTCTAGTTGACTTGGGTTCAAATTCACATAGTAGGCATGTTGGATCCTTAGTCTTACTTCTGGTCTGAATTCCAGTATTTTTGTTTGCAATTATTTGTTCAAGCTTGTGATGTCTTCTTACATATTTTGCCAAAATAGGTTCAGCTCTTCTGTCCTCTATTTCATCAGGTTCCCCAACAAGATTGTCAAATTAAGCTTCTAAATGCTCAGCAACCTCTTCCTGATACTTAGCAGTATTTTCTTGTAGCTCAGCATGTTCTTGTTCTCTTTCGGCACTATTTTCTTGATGCTCGATAGCATCTGTCTATCACTCGGTATTGCTTACCCAAGACTTGGCATCAGGTGCAAGTCTGTTACTTGCCTCTTCTTCTTCCTCAATGTACACAAAAGATCTATAATCTTTTGGTTCTCTTTGGCCGTCAACTTCATTTCTTTCTGCATACTCATCAATTTTGACATTCACACTTTCCACAATTTTGTTAGTGTTAGAGTTCAAACACTTATAAGCTTTATTTTTTGTGGAATACCCTAGGAATATGCCTTCATCACTCTTAGCATCAAACTTTCCATTCCTAGTGTCTTTTAATATATAGCACTTACTTCCAAAGATTCTAAAGTATTTAACACTCAGTGCATGCCCATGCCATAATTCATAGGGTGTTAGATTTGTACCTTTCTTGATCTGTACCCGGTTAAGAGTGTAGACAACAATGCTTATAACTTCTTTCTAGTATGTTTTTGCCACATTCTTTTCAATCAACAATGTCCTTGCACGATCCAAGATTGATACGTTTCTTCTTTCTTCTATACCATTCTGTGGAGGTGTTCTAGGTGCAAACATCTGTCTTTTAATTCCTCTATCATTGCAAAATAGATTGAATTTATTTGATGTAAATTCTCCACCTCGGTTAGATCTAAAACATTTCAGGTTCCTACTTGTCTCCTTCTCAACCTTAGCCAAATACCACTTAAAGAATTGAAAAGCTTCAGATTTTTCTTTTAGAAACATTGCATGCATCATCCTAGTATGATCATCAACAAACAAGATAAAGTATCTAGCACCACAGTAACTTTGTACACCCATAGGTCCATAAAGGTCAGTACGAACCAAATCTAAAATGTTTTCAGAAGTAAAGGATTTGCTCTTAAAACTTGACTTTGTCATTTTTCCTAACTGGCATTCCTTGCACATCACATTCTCAAGTTTCTTCAATGTAGGTAGACCTCTTACCTTTTTCTTCTTACTTATCTCTACCAGATTGTCAAAGTTAACATGACATAGCCTTTTATGCCATAACCAAATATCATCAAGTTGTGAAATTATACATGTTTCTTCAGATAGGTCAAGATAGAACGAATTACCTCTAGTCTGATCTCCACTTCCAATTAGTTCTCCAGTAGCCTCAAATACTTTAGCTTGCTTCTGATGAAATTCCACTCGATAACTAGTTCTGTTGAGCTGAGCAACACTTAACAAATTATAATTAAGACCTTCAACCCAATATGCATTTTCACAAGATATCTTATCAATCAGTTTAATCAAACCTTTTCCTCTAACAGGACATGGTGCATCATTACCAAATTTTACACTTTTACCTTTGTAATGTTGTAAGGTCTCAGACTTATTTTTTTCACCAATCATGTGATGTGAACAACCACTGTCAATAATCCATTTATCATTCTTGTTCACATAGGATATCAATGCATTTTTCTCATCCTCATCAGATTCATCTTTCATTGCAACATAGACTACCTCAATTTCAAAATCATCACTATCAGTGTCAGTTTCTACTTTAGCAATGTAACAAGATTTCTTACCTTTTCCTTTGTAGTCTTTGTTCCCTCGGTAGCTTTTGTCATCTCTTCTATCTTTGTGTTTTATTTTTCTATCATCATCTTTATCCTTCCTGTCAGGACATCTAGCAGCTATATGACCAACTTTATTACATGCAAAACATATAATAGGAAGTTTACCTTTATACTTTCCTTTTCCTCTTCTCAGTCTTCTAGCCATAAGAGCTTCTAGATCTTCCAATTTTTCATCAGAAGTGTCACTATCACTTTCACTTTCACTTTCACTTTCACTAATGCATCTTTCTTTTTCTTTTTTTGGCTTATTCAGAACTAGTTGTGACTTAAAAGTAGATTCAACATTACTAATGCTTCCAATAGTGAAGTTATCATAGTTAGAGAGTTCAAAAGCAGTCAGCTTACCAACCAAACTTTCCAAAGTAAGTACATTAGTAGAGTTGCATCTAGATTCCTGAATAGCTAAGATCTTAATAGCATATATAGGATGCAGGGTTCTTAGTACTTTCCCAATTATAGTTTCATCATAAATAATCCCATTTGCTCCTCTAATAGCATTCACAACTTCTTTTATTCTACCACAATATTGTGCAATGTTTTCACCTTCTTGCATTCTCATTTCATCAAACTTACCTCTAAGACTCTTGGCGTTTTCTTTCAGTACATTTAAGTCACCACCATAGCTCCTTGCAAGAGTCTCCCACATCTCCTTAGAAGTTGAGCAATCCTTAATGTCCTCAAATTATGGATAGCTTAGGGAAGATGCAATTTCTAGCATTGTCTGATTATGTTCTTTCTTAGCTCTCATCTCTTCAGCATTCAAAGGTGTGACAGGTGAGACAAAGCCATTCTCAATGTAGTAATTTGCAGAGTCACCAATACCAACCAGATGTAGCTTCATCAAGCTTTGCCATGTAGGGAAGTTTTCCTTATTCAGCTTCGGTACCTCCTTCTTATACATCCTAATCATTTGCTTCAAGTCCCTTTAAACTTGATTTCTGTAAACACTAATAATAAGCAACTTAGCTTTGATACCAATTATTAATATGATTTAGAACAATAGAAAGGGGGGGTGAATCAGTTATTCTCAGGTCCTGATGTATAAAACAAACTTAAAAAATTCTCCTTAAATCAGATCCAATAACTAAAACAAATCGGTCATCACTGATTCAATAATAGAAACATATAACAATGCATTCCACTACCTAGTTGTAACTTAACTTGTAAAACACAGAAATGTTCAAACCAAAACATTCACACAAGTATTAACACCAAGATTTATAGTGGAAACCCAATGTGGGAAAAACTACTTTGTAACATGCTACTATTATTTTCACTCTTCTAAAGTGAGCTCAGTTAAAAGCCAACCCTGTCAAAGGTTACAATACACACTATTAGTTGTGACCGGGTTAAAGGATTTCAATCACCCTGTTAAAAGTGAGCCTTGTTATAGGACTTGCATACACTCCATTAGAATGCAACCTTGTTCAAAGGATTTAACTTATGACTGTTAGGTCAACCTCTGTTAAAAGGATTTTGACTATTACAATGGTTAGAAAGTAGCAGCAATATTTATCTGAAAAAATATACAACTCACTTTGCAAATATCAGATCCAATTTCACACACTAATGCTGGTTTATTGACTTTGAAACTTTTCCATCTCCATCTCTGATCTGCTCAAAACTTTTCTTCAAGCAATCACCACAATTCTCCTTCAACCTTTCCTACTTATACAGTCAATAAAACTTTATTGATCTTCCAGCATTCTCTTTTCTTTCCCCCATGCACATGCATATCCAATGCGTAGGTTCCCTTAATACTTTCCTCAATTAGGTTAACTCATCTTATGCCGTTCAATCTCATTCGTAGATCTTAGGGTTAGGTCAGATTCATTTAATCTACCCACTTCATGTTCTTCGGCTTCATTTTTAGAATCATCTCAAATCTCTTAAAGATTTACAATAAAAAATTTTACAATGCATTTAATGCTTTCAAACAATCAATAAATAAAGTCAACACGTTTTACATAATCCAAAAATTCAACAATGTCAACTTCAAAACTAAATTCTCTTAAAATATAAAAATGTTGATGCTCGATCAATACTGAGATCAACTACTCGATCTTCATGTAGAAAGCTCGGTCATTACTAAAAATGTTTCCTCGGCTTATACTATCTTCCTCGACAATTAACTGTTGTTCGGTCGACACTAGAATTTTACTCGGCATACAATGACTCGATCGACACTAACATTACTCGACTTAAACATGATTTCTCCATTTTTTTTGCTTGGTCAAGCCTACCAGTTTTGTCTTCATTCTTACTAGGATAAATAATACATTGTCTCATCATTGTACAACATAGTCAAGTACACTTTGTAATATCAAGATAACTCAACCTTTCCCTAGGTGCTATTATTACCAACCTTGACCCAATCCTTCACAACAATACAATAGATATAGTACTTTCTTAAGTAGCAACAGTCTTACCAATTAAGATTTGACATCAATGACAATATAACAATTGTTTCAATTGCAGTTTCCAACACTAACAAGGTTAAGGATCTTCTAACAAGGATCACAAAACACTAGTGCAGAATATTAGTGGGTGTCAATTCCCACCGGGGTTTTTACCTATTTGGGTTTCCCCATAACCATATTGGTGTCATGTGTTGATTTCATGTTTCATGTTAATGTGAATGTTTATTTCAGTACTTAAGCATTTAAGTTCAATATAAAGATTAAAGTGAAAAGATAAAATATAGTGAACATTGATTCACCCCCCCTCTCAGTGTTCCCATGCCTAACATGGATATGTTGATTTACTTATGTTATGATTCTATATGGTTACACAATATTTTATGTATATGATGATGGTTTAATAATGATGTAATGTCATGAATGTTACTAAATGCACTTAGATGGATTTAATTATAAATAAAATGCAAACTAGATGTTCTTAATGGAATATTCCTAAATAAAATAATGATTAATGAATCATGCACTTCTTTTAATTTAATGATTAATAAAACATAATGATTTAATTATTAGAAATAGGAAATACTAAGAGTGGGGGTGAATCAATATTTCACAAACTTTTACTTTTGCCCACTTATGGATATATGAAATTAACTTGTAACTTGCATAAGAAACTAAAATGAATAATAAACACAACTATAAAATAAAAGAATTCATAACACCCTGTTTGTTCTCAAGGAAACCCTAGCCAAGGGAAAACCCTAGTGGAGATGATACCCACCAATGATCCACTAATCAAAAGTATCTAGTTAGAGATATTGACCCTATTAAGAGTCTATTACATCTGTATAGTGTCTTTGTCATTGTTAGAGGACTTTAGGCCTTGTTAGAAGCTTCAGCCCTGTTAGGAGTTGTTATTACATAAACATGAATATATGCAAGATGAGCTCATTGCCCAAACATGAAATATAAAATGATAATCTTTAATACAAAAGGTAGACTACAGAAATATTTTACTACTGCTAAATATCTTTAATATTATGATCTGGCTTTGTAGTCTCTTCACATAGATCTGATCATATATTAGATTTTGCATATCACATCAATATACATCAATACAATACTTGCTTATATCCTCATATTACATATATTACTTCCTTACTTTTTGTTGTCTTAGGGTTAACATCTAGGGTATCATCTCTAATTATTCAAGTCATTATTTTGATAAACAAAATAATCCCTTAACTCAATATAATCAATTACCGATTGTTACTTTGTTCTGGTCGTCTCAACACTGTCTCTGTGAAACATTGATATCTTTATCCATACATGTCGTACAATCTTGCACTCTTAGGTGTGTATGCACCCTAAAATGGGCACCTAGACTTTGGGCCCCATTTATTCAATTTGTCAAATATCAATTTCCTGAATCAATGCTTTGCAATTTTCAAATCAATTCCTTGATCAAATCGCAATTAAATCAATAATTCAAATATTTCTAAGGTTTGATCATTTCATCAATAATTTTATTTAATTAAAAAAAATATTCTCTTTTAAATAAATAAAATAGGCTTATTTAATTAAAAGAAATATCTTAAATAAAATAATCTTATTTAATTAAAACCCCTTTTAATTGAATGATTTTATCTTATTTAATTAAATATTCCTCTTTTTATTAAATAAACTTATCTTATTTATTTAAAAGATAATTCCTCTTTTAAATAAATAAAATCCCCACTTAAAGCAAAATCTGTGATGGAAAAGGAAATAAATCAAATAAAAACAAAACAAAAATCTTTTTCCTGATTCTTTCAATAATTTTATTTAATTGAAAGAAATATTCCCTCTTAAATAAATAAAATAACTTTATTTAATTGAAAGAAATATCTTTTAAAATGAAATAAATTTATTTAATTAAAATCTTTTTTAATTAAATAATTTTATCTTATGATATCTCTCTCTTAATTAAATAATGTTATCTCATTTAATTAATAGAGAATCATTCTTTTAAATAAATAAAAAATCCTCTTAAAGCTCTTTGTGATGAAAAAAGGGAAACAAATAATTAAAAATAAATAAAATCCCTTTTCTCTCCACACTTTCTAAAAAATGAGCTTTATTTCCTCTTTTTGGATTTATCCCACATTGCTCTTGAGGATGCATTCTCTTCCACATTTTCCTATATAAGGAGCCCTCTCCTTCTCATTTCAGATCCGAGAATTTTCATGTTATTGTTATACTGCAGGTTTGGAGAGCAATCTTGGAAGAAGCTTGTTGAGCACATTTGGAGCTTGGATATTTGAGACTTCTTTCTTCTTGTCTTCTTCTCTCATGCCTTATGGCAATCCATAGTTTAGATTAATATTGCATTCACATAATAGTTTAAATTCATGTTTCCTTTCATAGATTAACATTGTATAAGCATTCATTTCAATAGAATAGTTTATTTCTTGCATTGTTATCATCTAGACTAGTTTCATTTGCATGCAATAACTTGATGATCATGGAGATTAGCATGCTTGCTATTCATCTTTGAATCTCTCATTTCTTGGTGTACTTGCATGGGCATAACTAGGTCAATTTGAGGGCCTCATATACAAACCCCTGCACTCCACGAATAGAGAGCTGTGAATCGTTGTTTGAGACCTCATTCTTGAGTGTTCTTGAATGTAATGATTCACAGAAGTGTGACTACTTTCTAGCACACAAGGTGTAGCTTCAATATGCCTTGTATAATCTATGTTCAAGTGCGTATGCACTAAAAGTACTTATGTGAACTTCACTGATCAAAACAGTCTCTGTGTAGACAGATAAACACTGTTATACTTAGACAATTTTCATAAGTTCTCATCGAGAACTTCCTCCTTAGATCATGTTATCTTAACATTGAATATATGTTTCCATAATGACAACATCATGATATCTCACCCAATCAAATTGCTAACAATCTCCCCCTTTGTCATTGGTGGCAACATATGGGAAATTGGCTAAGTCCCAAAAAATTACAACAAAATTTTAAAAATATTCTATAACATTGTGTTACATGGCCATTTACAAAATTTATAAGAATCTTTGGATCATACATGTCTACTTATTTCACCATAGGGATACTCCCCCTTTGATTATACTCCATACTATTTTGCATATCTATATCTTATACATATAAATAATTTTCTCATACTATACTACTCCCCCTTTCACATCAATGACAAAGGTGTCAAATATATGTATATACAGGTCAAAATTTTGATATACCTTTTTTCCCTCAATTCTGTAAATCTGGAAGACTTGAAATGCAATCTATAAAGTTTTCCTTCAAGTTTTAAATTCTTTGTCTCATGTCTTCTTAACATAATAAGATACACTAAGTAGTGCACATAGCCCATAGGATGATATCTCAACTGCTCAAAGATTTGGGTATGCAAATTTACCATATGATGTCTTAGATGTAAGACATTCTTCCAATTGATTATGCACATTACTAATTTTTAGGGTTAGGTTCTCTCTGAGTATTTGATATAGGGGCATCCTCAATTCCTGAAGATTATGGCAGTCTCGGTAACTGTCTAGTGGGGCTTGGTTACTTGGCTGATGATCTTGGTAGAAGACCGGAGTTTCTCAGTCTTTAATGGTAGTTCTCGGTTGAAGTTTGTTTGGCTTCACCGATGGAGCTCAGTGGTCTTGGTGGTGATTCTCTATTGGAAGTTCTGGTGGATCTCAGTGGAAGGTGGTTACTTGGTGACTTCATGTTTTGTTCCTCGGTGCTCGGTTACCGATGGGGTCTCAGTGTTTATGTTTGTTCTTCGGTTGCTAAAGTGGCTCGGTCATTGAAGGAGACACGACCTTTATGGTACTTGGTAATTCTTGTGGAGCTCAGTTGGTATGTTTGCTTGGTATATTTCCTGGTACTTGGTAGTTTGGATTCCCGATGGTTATTCTTGGTGAATCAACTTGGCCGACTAGTGCATTTAATTTGGGGCATGCTCCTCAAGTTATGGATTGAACGTTCAATGTGTGGGGACCTATATCTAGCATGTTGCATTCTCCTATGTGGGTCTGGAGGCTGACATGTTGATTTTAATTATTGTAAGGCTGTTTGAGAGTCAACTTGTATTGCATTTAATATTTGTTAGGAGGAGTTAATGGTTTCATCCAGTTGACTTATGGCTGATGATTAGTATTTAAGAGGGTGCTTGGGTAGTTGTTTAGGGGGAAGTGGAGATCTGGAGATAGTGAAGAGTTAGTAGCTTGCGAGATTAGGAACAAAAAGATTGCTTGGTGGCTTGCGAGAACAAGTTTAGATCTTTCTTAGATTGCCTACCAGTGTCCTATTGTGTTACAGACCTAGACTAGCTGAGAAGTGTGTTGGATCCTCTATGATCTTGTAGAACTATTTCTTGCTTTGTATTTGGCTGTAACCAGGAAGGCCTTACAACCTGATACATTTCATGTAATCAGTTGTTTATGAATAAAGATATATGTCTTCTTACAGATCTAGTGTTGTTGTTGTGTAATTTCATTGTGTTGTGGTTTGGCTGCAAGTTTGGACTGTCCTTAATTGGATTCTCCATACTTGACTACATCAGGTGGTATCAGAGCTGAGTTGATCTAGTTGGTAAAGAGATTATGTGCAATCTAAGTTGCAGATCTGTGGCACTAAACTTGTGAAATCATGGCCTAGTTGTTCATGCGGGGTGGCAGGTTGCGATCTAACTTGCATACAACTTGGAGGTTGTCACAAGGTGGTCGGTGTTGGTTTTGTTGCAGAGGGTTTTCAAAGATCTTTGGAGATGTCTATGAGAGGATTAAACCCTGGTGTGATTGCAGATCTCTATGATGTGGTGGAGATGAAGATTTCTAAGAGGTTTGCTCAATTGGAAGCGGGATTGCTTAACCAAGTTAAGAACCTTGTGAAGAAAAGTGTCGATGAGCTTTGTAGAGCTTATTGGAGTTGGAGCATGCCGATCTGGAAGAAAGTTATTTGGCTTGTTAGAAGACTAGTTTGAGAGAGAAGACATGTAGAGGTATGTGAGGTTGGTTTTGATGGTCAGTTGGTGGATTTTGCCATGAAACCTATAGAGCAACTTGTGGTTGTTATTAAGTTACTTGTGCTTACCAACGTTGTTGTTGACCTTGTTGAAGCTGGTGAGAAGATTGATTTTCACATTTAGTTAGTTATGCTTGGCATGGAAACTGCATAGCATCTAGTTGTTCTTGATCAGATTGTTGTTGATAAGGGGTTACCTTCTGTTGAACACCTTTGTGATGATGGTGTTACCGACATGCTTTTGTTGGGTGTTGTGATGCATATGTTGTTTGTTGGTTGTAGACTTGAGTTGTTGGTTGACTGTGATAAGTCTTATGATGAGATTCTGAGATGGGATTCTTCCTTGATACTTGGTGATGGGTTGAATCCTCAGTTTGTTCTAGATGTTGAACATGTTGACTGGTTGGTGGCAGATCAGTTAAGGAGGACTTGGCTAATGAGCTAGTGCATTTTCCAAGCTTCATGGATTGACAAGCCTTGTTTGAAGATGAAGTGGATGGCAGATTTTCTTGAAGGAGAAAAGTGTGGGACACACTTTCTTATTTACCCTAGGTGTCTGATGCAAGGGCATCCTTGGTTCCTGAAGATTCTGGTAGTCTCAGTAACTGTCTAGTGGGGCTCGGTTACTTGGTTGATGATCTCGGTAGAAGACTCAAGTTTATTAGTCTTTGATGGTAGTTCTTAGTCGAATTTGTTTGGCTTCACCGATGGAGCTCGGTGGTCTTGGTGGTGATTCTCAGTTGGAAGTTCCAGTGGATCTTAGTGGAAGGTGGTTACTTGGTGACTTAGTGGTTTGTTGCTTGGTGCTTGGTTATCGATGGGGTCTCAGTGTTTATGTCTATTGCTTAGTTGTTGAAGTGGCTTAGTCATTGAAGGAGACTCAACATTTCTAGTGCTCGATAATTCTTGTGGAGCTCAATTGGTATGTTCACTCAGTATATTTCCTTGTACTCAGTAGTTTGGATTACCGATGGTTGTTCTTGGTGAATCAGCTTGGCCGATTGGTGCATTTAATTTGGGGCCTGCTCCTTGAGTTATGGATTGACCATTGGCTTTGTGGGGACCTAGATCTTGCATGTTGCATTCTCCTATGTGGATCTAGAGGCCGACATGTTAAATTTAATTATTGTAAGGTTTTTTGAGAGCTGACTTGTATTACATTTAATATTTGTTAGGAGGAGTTAATGGTTTCATCCAGTTGACTTGTGGCTGATGATTAGTATTTAAGAGGGTGCTTGGGTAGTTGTTTAGGGGGGAGTGGAGATCTGAAGATAGAGTAGAGTTAGTAGCCCACAAGCTTAGGAACAAGAAGATTTCTTGGTGGCTTGTGAGCACAAGTTTAGATCTTTCTTGGACTACCTACCAATGTCCTGTTGTGTTATAGACCTGGACCAACTGAGAAGTGTGTTGGATCCTATGTGATCTTGTAGAACTATTTCTTTCTTTGTATTTGGTTGTAACCGAGAAGGCCTTACAAATCCATACATTGTGTTTAATTACTTGTTTATTAATAAAGATAGATGTCTTCTTCCAGATCTAGTGTTTTTGTTGTGTAATTCCATTGTGTTGTGGTTTGGTTGCAAGTTTGGACAGTCCTTAATTGGATTCTTTGTACTTAATTGCATCAGTATTGCAAACCTCTTTAGTTTTGTTTCCTTCTCATTTTCTAGTTATCAGATTTCATCATGAATTTTTCTTACTTTCTTCGAGCAGTATCAATGATCCCCATGCTAGGATTTTATAGTTCATTCACTATGACTTGCAATTCTAATTCTTTTTTCTTTCTTTTTTGAAATGTCCGAGATGTGTTTGTGTGACAAGGCACACTGACTATATAATGTTCTTCCTCTCTCTAAACATCTCCTTAATTCCTTAATGCGCACATCAAGGTTCTCTAAGTCATTCTTGATATTTTGACAAGTGGTTTGAAATAATTGTGCATCATGAAGTGTTTGTGCTTTCACTGATGCAATGTTAGATAAAGTAGTGAACTCACTGTCAAAAAATTTTATTACCTCTTTTTCTTTCATCTACAGATCAACTTCACTAACTTGAGTAGATATAACTCCTTGAAGCTTGTTTCTTACCTCAAGTAGTGATCCTTCTAAACACTTTACTTTCTTATTCTTTCCAATTATTTTATTCAAGGATGAGATCAGCTCTATTTGATCATCATCGTCAACTTCAGCTCCCAAATTGGCTAATACTGACTCAATTGGTCATTTTGATGTGCTTTTTGTTCTGACCTTTTGTGGTGTAACAATTTGGATTTGTTGGGGTATAATCTCAATCGGTTTTATCTCTCTACCCAAACCTTTTTCCTCTTGTGCTTCTTGCTTGGTGAATTCTACTTGTGCTTCTTATGTTATCTTTGTTTCTTCTCCTTTTAATTCTTCCACATCATCTTCCTTATTTTTTGCTTCATCTTCTTGCTCATTAACCATTTCTTCCAAATTTCCAACATCCTCTCCTTGATTCTTAAAAGGATTTTCTTCTATGTCAATGGTAATGTTGGTGCCTTCTCCATTCATTGATTCTTCATCAATATGAATTATGGGTGGAGGAACCGGTGTTTCTTTTATTTGTGAATCTACTTCTATTGTATGAGCATCCTATTATGATTCACTCACTACTTCTCCTAGTCCAGAAGTCATAACCTTCACAACTACTTCCTTAGTTTCCTTGTTTACTTCCTCATAATTTCCTCTCATGATTAGAACTCTCCTTCTATTTCTTCTTAGATGGGTACTAAGGCTCTTCATAATCTCTTTGAAATGATCTTCATATTTTATTACACACAACTTCCTCACAAATCTTTCTCTAATTCATTTGTCCTCTTCTATTTCTCTCTTATTTCTGTTGATCAATTTCTCATAGAGATCATTAGGTATCTTATCTCTGATGTTCTCAAATTTCTTGTCAACAAGAATCATATACCTAACAACTGCATTCTCAAGGTTTAGTTTCTCAAATTTATTATACAAGTGATAATACTTGTTTATCTTAGTGAAGTCTCCTTCATTTATGATCAGAGGATTTACTTTCTCAATTTTGGGCTTCCATTGTTTCTTTTTTCTACTACCTGCCTCTTCTTCTCCATGTGATCCAATTGAAATTTTTCCTCTCATTTTCTTGATAGGTTTTGATACTTCTTCTTGTGTCCTTATCCTTTCTACTAGAGAAAAGATAGTCTTCTACCTTTTTCCTGGTCCACTAGCCATCTCTTTAACACTCTTAGCTGGTGTAGTGGAGGTAGATCTAGTAGATTTTCTTATAACTATCGGCTTGTCTAGTGACACATTCAACTCAGTAGGCTCATTGATATCCTCATCAATATTTTTAATATATTCAATAGGGATTACTTTAGATGCCAAAGGTGGAACTGTCACCACTTCTTTCTATCCACTATCTCTTATTGTTGATGCAGACTATTTTACAATGTTGAATTCATGTTTTTTCATACCTGTATCCTTTATTATCTTCTTTATTGTATTGTCAACTCTTTTCTATGCTAACTTTTGTACCTGTGATTGTTGTGTTGTACTAAAAATTTCCTCAAATGGCCCAAATCTAGAACTTTTGGAATCTAATCTTCTCTTCAGTAATCTTCTTACATATCCTTCAGCTTCCTCTTTAGATATTTCATATTCTAAAGGGTTTATAAATTAAATCCTTGGTTCTATTGCTTCAACATATGTACAATCTATGTCAACTAAGAAACAAATCTCATTCTTGTACTTTTCCACTATTTCTGGTGGAATTCTTGACCTTTTCTTCATTTCATTCTGAAAGGTTTTGATTACAAGTGTAGCACTCTCATTTACTTTTTCAATTGGGTGTCTAAGATACACCTTTTTTATTCTTTCCATTGAACTTCTATCATCATTCCAATCAGCTCCTATAGTATAAGGAAATCTTCTTAAAAGATGGAAAAACATGTAGGTAATTAGGGATGAGAATTTGAATTGGGAATTCTTTGTTTTCTTAATCCTCTCAAGATTTTCAATTAGTTGTATTCTCATAATTTCACTCATATCAACTTCAAATTTGTCAACACACATAAGGTAGGCTTCTTACACTATACCTGCTACCATATCATCTTCCCTAGATTTGGCACAAAACTTTGTAGTCATTATCTTGCATACATACCTCACATCATTCTGCTCAATCTTGCTAATCACAATGCCTCTTCCATTATATGAGGACTTAGTGTTATCTAACACTATTTTCTTTACATTCTTTTCATTTAATGGAATTTCACCTTTGTAGACAATCTTGTCACCTCATGTATCAGATCAACTGTAATATCTATTACTCTATCATCCAACCAAAACTTCCCATTATGAATTCTTCTCAAAATGATCTTTGTCCATTCATCATTCTGAAATTCATAGTGAAACATGTACTTAATGATATCCAATTGAACTAAATGTTCATATCCTTCCTTATTGGTCATATCCTATTTGTATATCTTCTCATACTCCTCAGTCATATTACTATCTCCTGTAGTCTCAAATTTACATTTCAAATATCCTTTCACATCTTCCAAATACAAAACATTGTCTTGTATAGCTGATAAAGCTAAACTGGGGTCTTCTTCAAAGGGTTATACTAATTCCATTCTCACCTTAGGTCTAGGTGTGTCCTTAATGTTATGAACAAGGGATACATCCATGATTTCATTGAAAAGTAACTTCTTTAACAATAAACACTTAGTGAAATACCTCGAAATCAAGATTGAGGGCCTCCATGTAGATTTGGCAAAAATCTATCTCCAAATCTTGCAAAATGCTCTCAATCTCCACTGGTTATCTCTCTAAGACTCTTGTAAATACTTGAATGATAAAATAATGTCAATAATCTATTTTATCTATCAAATCCTTCAAGACATTATCATCGCATTAATTTCATAAGTGTATACATGCCAAAAAGTTGTTCCTGGTTACCTACAAAATTTCTTTCTCTTCATGTGATCGCATACATGCTTATAAAATCATGTGCTCTTAACCATAGCTTCTTTAGATCACTTACTATCTCATATTAACTTTGCAAGGCTTGATTCAATTTATGCTAAACTCTATGCTATACTGATGCTTATGAAATTTGATGCTTAATCAATTTCAGATGTGTTTCAAATTGATTCAAACTTACTCTCAAACACTTCACCTTACTGACTTCCTGATATTGTGGATGCACTTTCTTGATCTGCAGATTTGAAAAATACAACTTCTTCCATGTTACTACTATTTCCCTTTTGACTATTGTTGGTATCCATATTTCTTCTGGTGTAGTTCACATTTCTTCTAGGATTAGGATTCCTCGTATTATTCATTCTGTAATATCTTGCTATGTGACCCATGTTATTACAAATCTGACAAACTATAACATTATTTCCATATCAAAAATTAGTCATCACTTAGGAAAGTGCGGTGGATCTTGGTGTTAACTTAAATGATGTCATCACTTGGGAAAATGTGGTGGATCTTAATGAGGATACAATATCACAACTTAATCATGACAAAATCATACATAATGAAGGAAAGATTTAATATGATTAATATTACTTGCATGAACTGTACGACATCTATGGGTAGTTATTGGAAAGTATGGAAGCATGTACTTGGCATCATTATTACCATTAGCTCCCATGCTTTTTGGGTTGTGAATTCTGATTTTGGCTATTTCTACAAGATTTCCTTTTATTACAACCAGTCTTACATTTCTAGCAATAGTTTTTGGTGTCTGGTTTTGCTTTTCAACATGGGAGGCGATCTCAAGTGGGAAGAACCTGATAATTGTAAGAAACTCAAAGGGGATGATATGGCTATGGTCTGGCACAAGATAAAGAAAGGATGTGTCACTTCTTTTCTAGAGAGGCTCCATGGGTTTGACAAAGTGGTCACTTAGAATTTCTTTAAGGGATGGAAAAATGACTTCATTACCATGGAAGGTAGGACCATCGATGATGCAGGAGCATCCCAGGGTAGTTGGCTATCCTGCATGTTTGGGAGATTTGATGGAGCCGTGTGAACTTATTTTCATGTGTGAGGGGTTTGGTAGAGTTGGATAAACCTACTTGGGTCTTGGGTAATTGGTTTTGATATATTTAATGGAACTTGGCATGGTCTTGGTTGCTCAGCGTGGCCTTGGAGGAGCTCGGCCTTGCTTAGGAATTTGGTGCCTATTACAGGCCATATAAGTAATTTTCCGCAAAGAGTTAGAGGCTAAAAATTTCAAGGAGTGAAGAGGGCCTATATTTCCACCTACGGTTTGAAGCATGAGTTCTAATTCATCTGGAGCTAGGAGATATCATGATTTTACTAAGACATCTAATTTGGACATTTAATTGTTGTTGTTGGCCGACTTGTGGCATTTAATTTATGTATTTGTATTTTTTTATGTTCTGGGCTGACCTGTGGCTTAGATTGGTATAAGTAGGGGTTGTGGGGGAAGTCTTTAGGATCGTTCATCCATCTTGGAGAAGAGGAAGAGGTAGAGGAGTGAATTTTGAGGAGAGCTAGTAGCTGCGGCTTGGGAAACAAGGAGATTGCTTGGTGGGCTTGCGAGCACAAGTTTAGATCTTCCTTGGGGGTTCCTACCAGTGTGTGGATCTGGGCTAGCTATGGTTTGTCTTGGATCTTGTGAGATCTTGTGGATTTTCTATTGTAATTGCATTGTATTTGGCCGTAACCCAGAAGGCCTTACAGCCGGGCATGTTGGATGAAAATATATTATGAGTTTTTGCATTGTGTGGATCTAAATCTTTGTATTGTTATTATATTCTATTGTGTGGTTATTTGCTGGGGGCTAGGAAATCTCCATCGGGGATTCTCTTGCCTTGCACTGCATCAATCAACCTCTCGGTGGAGCTTATTGCTTAGGTCACTAGCATGCCCAATAAGGGTTAGAATTTCTATAGAAATCATAAGATTTCTGATATGGCTACAAAGAAGTTTCCTAAATCTGAGAAGGAACAGATGGATTTTGAGGAGGCTCACACCAATGGTTTCATAGATGTCTTCAAAATCAAAGAGATATGGCATAGCATTCTACAGGTGGTTATGGAGTACTTCACCCTTGATGGGCGTTTTACTCAGGCTCACTTCTACCACTTTATGTTCCTCAAGAACTTCAGGTGCAAGGACACCATTAACATCCCTTTTTACTTGAATTTTTCTCTCATTAAAAGCCTTAACAAGCACAAGAAAATTCCTAAGAAGGCCATTTGGTATGAGGGTTTAATTTTATTGATTTATGAGTATATTATGAAAATTGTTCCTAACCCTACCTCCACCCCTATCTCGGGGAAGGGAAAACTGAGCTTTAACTCTCCCATTGATGGCTTTGGCAAGCGGAAGGCTGAAAGTAATATTGGTAGCAGCTCTAAGAAAATCCAGATGGGGAAGACTGAAATTTCTAAGGACTGTGGTGAGGGTAATGAAACTAAGGATTCCAAGGAGGAGGAGGATTGTGTGAACCAAAATATACAAAACCCTAATAAGGATGTAGAGGATACTGAAGACTCTGATGATAATGCCATTCCCTAGAAAGAGGGTGGAAATAAGAAGAGTAACAACAAGGGTTCAGACAAGAACACTGAGATAGAGGTAGAGACTAAGAACCACTATGGGGACCAAAGGAATACTGATGATTCTCAAAATAGGGAGGTTCATTATGTTTCAAGAAATGTGGAAAAGGAGGATCTCGATGACAAGGATATGAGGATTAAGATTAACCTAGAAGGCAAAGAAATTGAATGTTTAAACTCTGAAGAAGCCATGGCTCACAATTCTCATAGCCTGGAAGATTTGGTGGACACTACCCTTTAGTATGCTGAGAAGTAGAAGGTTGAAAAAGAATTTCACAAAGAAGAGGTCCCCATGCTGGATGATTTCATGGCTAGTATGAGGCATGATGTGTCAATTTCCCATGACTCTCAAGAGAACACCTATGATGGTAGTGAGAATTCTAGCAATAGGAGAATCAGAGAATCCTCTATTAAGCTGATCTTTGAGGACTTTGATGATAAAGAGGAAGTTGCTACCAAGGAATTGTAGACTGCTAAAGTTGAAGCCTTATACTCCTTCAAATTTAATAAGTGGTGCTTCCATGAAATAAAATGGCTTAATCTGAAGTGCATGAATCTTGAAGTGAAGAACGCCATCCTTCAAGAGAAAGTGGACACTTTTCTCAAGGAGGGTAATAGTAACCCTACTTCTTCTTCTACTAAAATTTAAAAAAGAATGGAGAAAATGGAAAGCACCATCATTGACATTCTCCAGCATAGTAAGGACAGCATGAAAGCATCCAGTATCAATCTTAAGGCTTTGGTTAACATGGTGGATAATGGTCCTGAGGAGGATAGCGATCCAAAGAATTCCCCGGAGGCTATAGGCGGCCCCAACTCAAGAACCCATGGGAGTACCAAGAATAAGTCTCCTATCTTGAAAAAAAATGTGGATGAGCTGAAATGTGTCATTGGTCGAATGGACAATATCTAGGAAAAAATGGAGAAGACTCTTGAGGAAAAAGATGGGATTATGTACTCGGTCATCTAGACTGGATCCCATGCTGGTTTTTTGGTTTTAGGGCTGGTGTTTTAGTGTTGGTTTTTTTCTGCTAGTGCCCTTCTAGCCCTTCTATGGGTCGTTCTTTGTTGTAGTCTCTTTTTGTTGTGCTTTCTTCTTTTGATCTTTTTCTGCTAGCTTTGTAAAGGGTTTCAGGGCCCCTTCAAAACCTACTTTTTCCAGTAATCAGAACATTGTTTCCATATCTCAGTCCTGACTGACTAATTTGTGATCTACAATTTCTAGCAATATGTCCAAATTTGTTTCATCTATAAGACAACTTCATTTCTTATATTGTTGGTTGCTCCAATAGGTCTTTTATCTGCAAGTTTAGTATTTCTAAACATCCTACTACTATTTTTATCATTAGATCTAGGTTTCTTTCAATCAATAGCTCTATGTCCAAAACCATGACAATTATAACAATAACCAAAGATAGACTTAAATTTCTTACTTGTACAATGTCTTTTCATATGTCCAAATAAACTACATAAAAAATATTTACCTTTGAATTCACTTCGCATTTCTTTAGATGATCCATTTTTCTTAGGTTGATTAGATACATCTTTAGATTGGTTAGTATCATCTTTTTTTTGTTTTTCTTCTTCTTTGTTCTTAGGTTGTTGAATTTCTAGATCTAGTTCTTTACATTCTTCAATCTTCTTTGAGAATTTTTCTTCAAAATATCCAAGACCAATTTTATCATAAGAAGGTTTCTGATAAGAAATTTGTTCATCAATATTTTCAATGTTGGAATATAGTTTCTCAAGATGTTATTTGGATTAAGTTAGTTTTCCTTTTACAATTGTATTGTATTTCTCAAGTTCAGAATACTGCAACTTTGTAGTCTCAAATTCAGATGTTACTTTGGTAAGTTTAGATCTTAGATCTTCATTTTCAGACTTT
The DNA here is from genome assembly GCA_027943335.1 of Chamaecyparis obtusa. NCBI lineage: Eukaryota > Viridiplantae > Streptophyta > Pinopsida > Cupressales > Cupressaceae > Chamaecyparis > Chamaecyparis obtusa. The sequence goes on from BSBK01009006.1 coordinate 494,636, forward strand.
GGATTTGATTCAACTTTGTTGTTATCATCTTTCAGGCTTAAATTTAGGTCTACAATCTTTAGTTCATTCTTTAGGATCTCATTTTCCTTTTTCAGTTTTGAAACTTCATCACTATCCTTGATTTGACTTGTAGGTTATTTCTTTGATTTTAGATCTTCTATCTTGTCTTTTAGTTTCTCAATGTAGTCTTTTTCATTATCATATTTTTCCTTCAGAGTATCTATTTCCTCAGTAAGAATATCAATTTGTTCAAGAGCTTCATCTAGGTTTTTCTACAGTTGTTCCATATCCATAGAGATCTTACTCAAGATGTTAGGCCTTCTCCAAGTAACTCTACTCTGATACCAATTGTTAGAAATAGGAAATACTAAGAGGGGGGTGAATCATCATTTCAAAAACTTTTACTTTGCCCACTTATGGATATATGAAATTAACTTGTAACTTTCATAAGAAACTAAACTAAATAAACTAAATAATAAACACAACCATAAAATAAAAGAGATCATAATACCATGTTTTTTCTCAAGGAAACCCTGACCAATGGAAAACCCTAGTGGGGATGATACCCACAAATGATCCACTAATCAAACGTATCTGGTTAGAGATATTGACCATGTTAGGAGTTTATTAAATTCGTATAGTGTCTATGTCCTTGTTAGAGGACTTTAGGCCTTGTTAGAAGCCTCAACCTTGTTAGGATTTGATATTATAGAAACATGAATGTATGCAAGATGAGCTCACTTCCCAAACATGCAATATACAATGATAATCTTTAATACAAAAGGTAGAATACAAAAACCTTTTACTATTGTTGAATATCTTCAATATTCTGATCTAGCTTTGTAGTCTCTTCGCACAGATCTGATCATCTATCAGATTTCACATATCACATCAATATACATCAATATAGTACTTTCTTATATCCTTGCATTACATACATACTTGCTTACTTACTCTCTTTTTTTCATGTAACTTCGCATTACAATTTACTTTCCTATATACAATTTATTACAAAATATCCTTCTTGTCAGCTTACAATTCTTTACACGCTTCCCAAAACATAAAATCACTTCTTGTTGTCTTAGGGTTAACATCTAGGATTTCATCCCTAATTATTCAAGTCATTAGTTTGATAAAGAAAATAATCCATTAACTCAATATAATCAATTACTAATCATTGCTCTATTTTGGTCAGCACAACACTGTCTCTTTGAAATATTGATATTTTTGTATGTACATGTTGTACAATCTTACGCTCTTAGGTGTAGATTCAATATACCTTGTATAATTTGTGTTCAAGTGCGCATGCACTAAAAGTACATCTGTGAACTTCGTTGATCAAAATAGTATTTGTGTACATAGATAAACATTGTTATACTTAGATAATTTTCATAAGTTATAATCCATAACTTCCTCCTTAGATCATGTTGTCTTAACACTGAATATATGTTTCCAGAATGACAAAATCATGATATCTCAATCAGCCAAATTTCCAACAATGTCCCACTTTTTCATTGGTGGCAACATATGGTAAAATTGGCTAAGTCCCAAAAACTTACAACAAAATTTCAAAAACATTCAGTAACATTGTGTTACATGGCCATTTACAAAATTTATAAGAATTTGTGGATCATACATGTCTACTTATTTCTCCATAGGGATACTCCCCCTTTGATTATACTCCATACTATTTCTCATGTCTATATCTTATACATATAAACAATTTTCTCATATTATACTACTCCCCCTTTGACAACAATGAAAAAGGTGTCAAATATATGTATATACAGGTCAAAATTTTGACATACCTTTTTGTCCTCAATTTTTTAAAGATGGAAGACTTGAAATTCAATCTATAAATTTCTCCTTCAAGTTTTCAATTTCTTTGTCCCATTTCTTCTTAACAGAATCAGATACACTAAGTAGTGCACATAGCCCATAGGATGCTATCTCAACTACTCTAAGATTCAGGTATGAAAATTTACCATATGATGTCTTAGATGTAAGACATTCTTCCAATTGATTCTACACATTACTAATTTTTAGGGTTAGGTGCTCTTTGAGTAATGAAAACCTCTTTAGTTTTCTTTCCTTCTCATTTTCCAGTAATCTGATTTCATCATGTATTTTACTTACTTTCTTCTCAGTATCAGTGATCCTCATGCTAGGATTTTGTAGTTCATTCACTGTGACTTGCAACTCTGCTTCTTTGTTGTTCAATTTTTCTGAAATGTCTGAGATGTGTTTGTGTGATGAGGCACACTGACTGTATAATTCTCTTCCTCTCTCTAAACATCTCCTTAATTCCTTAATGCACACATCAAGGTTCTCTAAGTCATTCTTGATATTTTGACAAGTGGTTTGAAATAATTATCCATCATGAAGTGTTTGTGCATTCACTGATGCAATGTCAGATAAAGTAGTAAACTCATAGTTGTTAAAAACTTTCATTACCTCTTTTTCTTTCATCTACAGATCAACTTCACTGACTTGAGTAGATATAATTCCTTGAAGCTTGTTTGTTACCTTAAGTAGTGATCCTTCTAGAATCTTTACTTTCTTATTCTTTCTAATTATTTTATTCAAGGATGAGATTAACTCTATTTGATCATCATCATCAACTTCTCCCAAATTGGCTAATACTGACTCAATTGATGATTTTGATGTGCTTGTTGTTGTGACCTTTTGTGGTGTAACAATTTGGATTTGCTGGGGTACATTCTCTATAGGTTTTATCTCTATACCCAAACCTTGTTCCTCTTGCGATGCTTGCTTGGTGACTTTTGCTTGTGTTTCTTCTGTTATCTTTGTTTCTTGTTTCTTTTCTTATCCTTTTACTTCTTCTACTTATCTTCCTTGTTTTTTGCTTCATCTTCTTGCTCATTAACCATTTCTTCCAAATTGCCAACATCCTCTCCTTGATTCTCAAAAGGATTTTCTTCTATGTCAATGGTAATGTTGGTACCTTCTACATGCATTGATTCTTCATCAATAAAAATTATGGGTGGAGGAGCTGGTGTTTCTTTTATTTTTGAATCTACTTCTATTGTATGAGTATCTTGTTCTGATTCACTCACTGCTTCTCCTGGTCTAGAAGTCATAACCTTCACAACTGCTTCCTCAGCTTCCTTGTTTACTTCCTCATAATTGCCTCCCATGATTATAACTCTCCTTCTCTTTCTTCTTAGATGGGTACTGAGGCTCTTCATAATCTCTTTGAAATTATCTTCATCTTTTATTACACACAACTTCCTCACAAATATTTCTCTAATTTCTTTGTCCTCTTCTATTGATCTATTATTTTTGTTGATCAATTTCTCATAGAGATCATTAGGTATCTTACCTCTAATGTTCTCAAATTTCTTGTTAGCGAGAATCATATGCCTGACAACTGCATTCTCAAGGTTCAATTTGTCAAAGTTATTATATAAGTGATAATACTTTTTTATCTTTTTATTTCTACCTACCTCTTCTTCTCCTTGTGATCCAACTGAAAGTTGTCCTCTCATTTTCTTGCTAGGTGGTGATACTTCTTGTGTCCTTATCCTTTCTACTATAGAAAAGATATTATTCTTCCTTTTGCTTGGTCCACTAGCCATATCTTTAACTCTCTTGGTTTAGTGGAGGTGGATCTAGTAGATTTTCTTATAACTGTTGTCTTGTCTCTAGTGGATCTTGTAGGGAAGTTCTCCTTATTCAACTTTGATACATCTTTTTTATACATCTTGATCATTTTCTTCAAGTACCTTTAAACTTGTAATGTGTAAGCACCAACAGCTCTACTACCAATTGTTAATATGATTTAGAACAATAGAGAGGGGGGTTGAATCAATTGTTCTCACTTCCAAATGTATTAATTAAACTTTTAAACACTTCAACAATCTCAGATCTAATCACCAACACTACTCAGTCATTAAAGAATGTATGCCAGAAACATATAACAATGTAGTCCACTATCCAATAGTATTTAACTTGCAAAATGTAGAAATGTTCACACCAAAACATTCACACAAGTATGACACCAAGATTTATAGTGGAAACCCAATTTGGGAAAAACTACTTTGTAACATGTTACTCATATTTTCACTCTTCTGAAGTGAGCTTTGTGAAAAGCCAACCCTGTCAAAGATTTACAAACACACTACTCGGTGTGACCCTGTTAAAGGATTTCAACCACCCTATTAGGAGTGAGCCTTGTTAGAGGACTTAAGTACATTCCATCAGAATGCAACCTTGATTAAAGGATTTAAACAATGACTGTTAGGTCATCCTTGATTAAAGGATTTAGACTGATACAATGGTTGGAAAGTAGCAGTAGTATCTGATCTGAAAAACATACAACTCACTTTGCAAATAACAGATCCAATTCTCACATATATGCTAGCTTACTGACTGAGTTCCATTTCCATCTCCATCACTGATCTAATCAGAAATCCCTTCAAACAATCACAATTCTTATCAACTCCACCTTTAGCCTTTCTGCTTAGACTTATCAATCAATAACATCATCAACTCAAGCATACTCCTTCACCTCAAACTTAGGTTTTCCTTTATACCTCTTCAATAGGTAGATCCATCTTTTGTCATTTAATCTCCTCCGTAGATCTTAGGTTTAGGTCAGATTCATTGAATCCTTCCAACATTCTTTTTCTTCATCCACCCTTCTAGAAACATCTTCAATCTCTTTATTGAAAAAATGGTTTACCGTGCATTAAATTCTCCATACACTCAATTAATAAAGTCAACACAATTTACATAATCCAAGAATTCAAATAAGTCGGCTAGGAATCTAAATTCTTCCTCAAATGTAAATTATTGACACTCGATAAATACTATGTTCAACTCCTCGGTCATCACTGCATAGCTCAGTCATCTCTTCAAACTGTCTCCCTCGGCTAATGTTGTCACTTGACAATAAACTAATGTTTGGTCAACACTAAATTTACTCAACATATACTGGCTCTCGATAGACACTAAGATCACTTGGTTTAAACTAGATTTATTCACTTTTTCTTGGTTAAGCCTACTTGTTCAGTCTTGCTTCTTACTTAGATAAATATTACATTATCTTATCATTGTGCCACATAATCAAGTACTCATTGAAGTATCAAATAACTCAACCTTTCTCTAGGTTCTATTGTTATCACCCTTTCTCTAATCCTTCTCATCAATCAATAGATATAGTACTTTCTTAGATAGAAATTGTCTTACCAGTTAAGGTTTGACATCAATGACAATACAAAAATTGCTTCAATTGAAATTTCCAACAATTACTATCTCCTACAGTTTCAAATTTACATTTCAAATATCCTTTCACATCTTCCAAATACAGAACACCATTTGGTATAGCCGATAAAGCTAAACTAGGGTCTTCTTCAGAGGGTCCTATTGATTCCTTTCTCACCTTAGATCTAGGTGTGTCCTTAATTTTTTGAACTAGGGATACATCCATGATTGCACTAAAAAGTAACTAATTTAACAATAAACACTTAGTGAAATACCTCATAATTGTGATTTAGGGCTTCCATGTAGATCTGGCAAAAATCCATCTCCAAATATTGCAAACTGCTCTCAATTTCTACTGGTTAGCTCTCTAAGATTCTTGTAAATACTTGAATGATCAAATAATGTCAATAATCCACTTTTATCTATCAAATCCTTCAAGACATTATCATCACATTAATTGTATAAGTGTATACATGCCAAAAAGTTGCTCCTAGTTACCTGCAAAACTTCTTTCTCTTCATGTGATCGCATACATGCTTATAAAATCATGTGCTCTTAACCATAGCTTCTGTACATCACTTACTAGCTCATAATAACTTTGCAAGGCTTGATTCAATTTCTCCTAAACTCTATGCTATACTGATGCTTATGAAATTTGATACTTAATCAGTTTGAGATGGGTTTAGAATTGATTCAAACTTACTCTCAAACACTTCACCTGACTGACTTCCTGATTTTGTGGATGCACTTTCTTGATCTGTAGCTTTGATAAATATAACTTCTTCCATGTTACTGTTATTTCTCTTTTGACTTTTGTTGGTATCCATATTTCTTTTGGTGTAGTTCACATTTCTTCTAGGATTAGGATTCCTCATATTATTTATTTTGTAATATCTTGTTGTGTGACCCATGTTATTACAAATATGACAAACTATAACATTGTTTCCATATCTTGGTCCCGACTGACTAATTTGTGATTTGCAATTTTTGGCAATATATCCAAATTTGTTGCATGTATAACACACAACTTGATTTCTTATATTGTTTGTTGCTCCAATAGGTCTTTTATCTGCAGGGTTAGTATTTCTAAACATTCTACTATTGTTTTTATCATTAGATCTAGGTTTCTTGCAATTAATAGCTCTATTTCCAAAATCATGACAATTATAACAATAACCAGAGATAGGCTTAAATTGCTTACTTGTACAATCTCTTTTCATGTGTCTAAATGAATTACATAAAAAACATTTACCTTTGAATTCACTTCACATTTCTTTAGGTGATCCATTTTTCTTAGGTTGATTAGATATATCTTCAGATTAGTTAGACTTGTCTTTATTTTATTTTTCATCTTCTTTGTTCTTAGGTTGTTGAATTTTTGGATCTAGTTCTTTACATTCTTCAATATTCTTTGAGAACTTTTCTTCAGAATATTCAAGACCAGTTTTATCATAAGAAGGTTTCTGACAAGAAATTTGTTCATCATTCATTTCACTGCTGAAATATAGTTTCTCAAGATGTTGTTTGGATTGAGTTAGTTCTCCTTTCACAATTTTATTATATTTCTCAAGTTCAGAATACTGCAACTTTGTAGTCTCAAATTTAGATGTTACTTTGGTAATTTTAGATCTTAGATATTCATTTTTAGACTTTAGATTTGATTCAACTTTTTTGTTATCATCTTTCAGGCTTAACTTTAGGTCTACAATCTTTAGTTCATGCTTTAGGATCTCATTTTCCTTTTTCAGTTTTGAAACTTCATCACTATCCTTGATTTGACTTGTAGGTTTTGTCTTTGATTTCATATCTTCTTTCTTGTCTTTTAGTTTCTCAATGTATTCTTTTGCATTATCATATTTTTCCTTTAGAGTATCTATTTCCTCAGTAAGAATATATATCTTTCCAAGAGCTTCATCTAGATTTTTTTACAGTTATTCCATGTCCATAGAGATCTTATTCAAGTTGTTAGGCCTTCTCTAAGTAACTCTCCTCTAATACCAATTGTTAGAAATAGGAAATACTGAGAGGGGGGTGAATTAGTATTTCACAAACTTCTACTTTTGCCCACTTATGGATATATGAAATTAACTTTTAACTTGCATAAGAAAATAAATAATAAACAGAACCATAAAATAAAATAACTCATAACACCATGTTTGTTCTCAAAGAAACCCTTGCCAAAGGAAAACCCTGGTGGGGATGATACCCACACATGATCTACTAATCAAAAATATATGGTTAGAGATATTGACCCTATTAGGAGTCTATTACATTAGTGTAGTGTCTTTGTCCTTGTTAGAGGACTATAGGCCTTGTTAGAAGCCTCAACCCTATTAGGAGTTGGTATTACATAAACATGAATGTATGCAAGATGAGCTCACTTCCCAAATATGAAATATACAATGATAATCTTTAATACAAAAGGTAGAATATGAAAACCTTTTAATGTTGCTGAATATCTTCAATATTTTGATCTAGCTTTGTAGTCTCTTAGCACAGATCTGATCATATATCAGATTTTGCATATTACATCAATATACATCAATACAATACTTGCTTATATCCTTGCATTACATACATTACTTTCTTACTTACTAAATGTTTTTCATGCAACTTCGCATTACAATTTACTTTCCTGTATACAAGTTATTATAAAATATCCTTCATGTCAGCTTACATTTCTTTACATGCTTCCCAAAACATTAAATCACTTCTTGGTGTCTTAGGGTTAACATCTAGGATGCCATCCGTAATTAGTCAAGTCATTATTTTGATTATAAAAAAAATCCCTTAACTCAATATAATCAATTACTGATCGCTTATTTGTTCTAGTCAGTTCAATACTGTCTCTATGAAATATTGATATCTCTATCTGTACATGTCATACAATCTTGCGCTCTTAGGTGTAGCTTCAATATACCTTTTATAATCTGTGTTCAAGTTCACATGCACTGAGAGTATTTTTGTGAACTTTGCTGATCAAAATAGTCTCTGTGTAGACAGATAAATAATGTTATACTTAGACAATTTTCATACATTCTCATCCAGAACTTCCTCCTTAGATCATGATGTCTTAACACTGAATATATATTTCCATAATGACAACATCATTATATCTCACTTAGCCAGATTTACAACATTAATAAATGCTCCTAAATGAAAAGGATATGCACTTATTTTTATTAAAGTCCAATGTATTCCATCTAAAGAATAAAATTTGTGATTTGACTTTAATTGTTGAGCCTTGAGAAATCCCATAACGATTACCAATGCAAGATCCAAATATACTCATGAATACAAATGCAATGGGAAAGTTGTCACTTTTTATTGAATCTTTTATTTTTCTTTTATCATCACTGATCTTTTGTAATGTTTAAATTGGTAAAACCACCAGTTGTTAAATTTAAACCATGATGATATGAATTCCTCTTTCATCAATTTCAATGTTGCAAGGTGATAAAGGAATCAAGCTATGGGGAAACTAGATAACCCAAGTATCTTTTGCATAAATAGAGAAGGAATTAATCCTTTTCATATGCAATTTCATGATGCCCTTGATGTTACTTTGATGAAAACATCTTAAGATGGATTTATGCACTAATATGAATTAACCCTACTAGTAGAAAATGAAGAAAATATCATACTTCATCATTTCTTCTCTAGTTTGAAGACATCCTCGAGTTTATAAAAAAGACATGATGTCAAAAATCAAGAAATAAACATTTGAACATATTTTCAATTGTAATTTGATCGATATTTCCAAAAGAAATTTCATCCATCTTTTCCATTTTGGTCTTGGCTATGATGTTTTTATTTGATGTTCAAGTTTTCGTATTTGATGCTTAAGTTTTTGGATGTTTGGATGTTCAAATGGCATGATTCTTGGTCGTGATTGTGGATTAACTGTGTTTGTTTTTTGCTTGTGCTTGGTTCAAAGAGGTCACTAAGTCTAGATTTTGCCTCTAGTTTGATTTGATAAGATTTCCAAACCATGATAAAAGATTTATTAGGCAACTGAGATATGTTGATAGAGGTTTATTATGACTATGTAAAAGCATGGAGGAATGTAGATATATATGTACAAGGATGGTGGAAATGTGAATGAGTATGAAAATGCAACTATGCTTGATAGATAGAGTATGTTAACTAAGACAATTAGCATCTATTTTCTAGGTTTTCACTACTTGGATTTATTGTATATTTCATTTTATTTGATTTTTTTCTTCTTTTTCTTTTTTTTTTGTATTTTTTTTCTTATGATCAAGGCACCTGTTTGCCAGGTTTTCACCAAGAATACCATTTTTTCATGACTTTTTCTGATTTTTAGCTTTCTTCACAATCATTTTTCATTGTTTTTGGATTTTCTCAGGATCAAAATTTGTTGTTATTTTAATTTTTTAGGTTCACTTTATGTTGTACAACTGATACTCTTTCAACTAGTCAAATATAGAACCTCTTAAGGTAAATACTATTGATAGGTTCTTGGATTTCATCTCCATCACATGTGGCTAATTTTTAGCTCCCTAATCGATGGAATAATGTAACGACAAAAGGTCCTAGCCAATTTTCTTCAAACTTTCATTTATTTTCCCTATCATGTTGATTACTTATATTTTACTTTAGCACTAGGTATCCCACTTGAAGTTCTCTAGATTTGATCTTCTTATTATAGTTTCTTGACATACAATTTTGATAAACCTTCAAGTGGTCATATGCTTGGTGTTGACATTCCTAAAGAAACTCTATTTCTTGTAATTGGGAAACCCTATAGTCTTCATCAGTTAATATGCCATGTAGTGAAACACTAAGTGTTTGTATTTCTACCTCTAAAGGTAAAACTGCTTCTACTCCATAGACTAAGGAAAAAGGTTTTGCTTCTATGGATGTTCTAATGTTGTTTCTATAAGCCCATAATGCTGGTTTCAAATAAATGTGCCAATCTCTTCTTGAGTCACCATCTATCTTTTTAAGGATTTTAAGGATGTTTTTTATTAGAAGCCTCTTCTTGTCAATTTCCTTGTTGCTAGTAGATTGAAGATAAATTTTGAATGATGTGGCATTTCTCATATAATTCCCCTACATCCTTATTCTTGAATTATTTTACATTATTAGTTATGATGGCATAAGGTATACCATATCTACAAATAATATAATTCAAGATAAACATTCATATTTGTTTTCTTGTTGTGGTGGAGAGAGGTATGGTGTCAACCCATTTGCTACAATATTATGTTGTTGTGATCATGTACTTGTGACCATTTGATGAAGGAGGATATATCATTCCTATCAAGTCAAAACCCCATTGATAAAAGTGCTATGGTGTAGTCATCAAATGCAACTCTTGTGTTGGCACATGTATTAAATTTCCATGAAATTGGCACTTTTGACAAGTCTTCACAAATTGACATGAATCCTTTTCCATTATTGGCCAATAATACCCCATTCTAATGAGTATCTTAGCCAAGGTAAAACCACTCAAGTATGACCCACAAATACCATCATGAACCTTTTGTAAGGCCATTTTATATTCCTCACTCTCTAGACATCTAAGTAATGTCCCATCAAGACCTTTACAATACAATGTGTTGAATATTAGGGTATAACGTGAAGCTTGGCATATAAAATGTATCTTTTGGTTCTAGTATTGGTCTAAGGGAAAGATATTATATTTCAGGTAAGTGTAAATAGGACCACACCAAGTGGAATTAGGGCCTCCAAGTAAACATATGATTTTGGATTCAGGATCAACATAGGTAGGTTTTACCAATTCTTCCACCATGAACTCATATCTTAAATTTTGATCAAGTAATTGGAGAAGTGAAGCTAATGTAGCCATAGCATTTTCTACTCTATTATTTTCTCTTGAGATTTGTTCAAATGTGACTAACAAAAAATAATTTTTGAGATCATCAACCATTTTATTATAAGATATGATCTTGTCTATAAATGCCCCACTAAGGAACCCAAGAGAATTTAACCCTAAACATGCTACTAAGTTTGGTGAATTTTTTTTTTTCTAAAGTTAACATACAAGACAAACAATAGTGCGGAAGCAATTACCATTTACTCACATTGAAACAACATCCAAAATAGATTACAAGACTCAAGGGTTCCATGACGTAGAATTACTTAAGAACAAAACACAACTAAAGAACTAACATCAATAAAAGATTCCATAACTTATAAACTGCAATTACATGATAACAATAATTATAATTCTCATGGACTTCCATGATATCCAAATAAACTGACATCCACTGCACATGTCACAGGGTATGTAGTAATAAATCTAACTATGATAATACAATGTCCAGATTAGGTATCTCATGCAATACCCTAATACAGGATTACAAATAATGAAGATAAGAAAGATACATCAATGAAGAAGCAACAAAGGGAATCCATCTGCAAAATCACCATCAAGCACTGGCACCAGGATGTTGAATCTCAAATGGTAAAGAATCACTACCACCCATCCATGTAGAACCACAAAGGCCTACCCCACCATGCTGAGGAGATAACCACAAACCCCAATCGGATAACCAATACAAAACAAGGATAAAAACCCTAAGCAGAAGGATCCTATTAAGTACTCTAACTCATGATACACATGATAAAGATAAAGGTACAACTCACTAAACCAGAGGCAACCGACATATGTAGAATAACCAGACTATGCATAGGAAGGTGTCATCATGTACATCTAACCCTTGAGTTTTGTCCTAGTAATCTCTCTGGATCTCGACACCCAAGTGACCTTACACGGTATCAATGACCTCTCGTACCAGCGAAGTCATCAACTATGCCAACTCATCCCTTAAAAGGGGGCTAGTCATCTTCTCAACCCATCTTAGTCTGTACTAGCACTAACAGCTGGGTGAGGACTCATATCTTATTAGGTTCATTTATTTCCCCTTAATTATATTAAGTTATCACTTGATTATTGAAAACTTACAATAAGTGATCTTGGTAGCCACTTGAGGGCCCCGACACTTATTGCAAACCACCTCCTATTACATGTCAAGGTAAACTACCCTAGGCTCATAGATCTCTTCTAGATCTAATTAGGTATACAACTACGTAACCTCATATCCATTTTCACACAAAAGAACTAGATATGGTTACAGAGATACCACAAACAGAATACAGTATAACATGAGCCCAATGGTCAAACAAGAATGATAATCAGATAGAGTGCACACACACCAGACATAACTGAAAAGCACAAATACCTGACACATACCCCAGCCTCTGTATTCTCCTAGGTCATCTAGAACCCGATAACCCATACTGTAAAAGAAGACACATCAAGCACGAAGAATACAACAACCACATTAATGAATACTAAATCTAGTCTATAAGCATTTATAATTCATTTAGAACATAATTGAATCCAAAGCATGTAAATAATGAAATCTACTGGGAAAAATCTGATTATAATCATTACAATATTATCATAACTAGAGAATATTCCCTAATGATTTTCTATGGACTTTAAAGAATAAAAAGCCCAATTTTAGTGGAAATATAACACTTGACTAGTAATAATTCCCAAACATAAACTATTCACAATTATCAATATAAGTTACAAATAATCAATCTATGAAACAAGTATCTTTCAATTACATATTAATTTCTTATAACCAATATTTGACTAAGTCTATTTAACAAAGTCAAAATAAAATTTGTCCTAAATACGTTTCGACCATAATCCTTGATTAACTCGAAAGTTAAACAACATATAAAATTAAGCCGATTTAATTAATAAATTAACTAACCCAATTTAACAAATTTATGAAACTGAATTAATTAATAATTAACAATTAATTAAATCAACAATAAAAATTTATAAATAAATAAACTAAATTAACCAATGACTAAATAGAACTAATTTTAAAATTAATTAATATTTAATAATAAATTAAAAATATAACTTAATAATATATTTTAAATTAAATAAAATGCTAATGCTCAAATATAAATTAACTAAATAACAACATATATTAAATAACATAACAAAATTATTTATTTAAAATAAAATATTAAATGGAAAACTTTTAATAAAATAAAATGTATTAAATTTTAAATAAAAAGTGAAGTGCAAGTGGGTGGGGAGTGGGCCCCACGCACACCCCCCCAAATCCCCATATCCCCTGCGTAGTGTGCCTACGCCTACAGTTACTGCGCATGCGCAGTGTACCTACCTATGCAGGTACCCTACGTACTATACAAAGTGCTTTGCACTTTTTGAATTTTCTTTTTATAAAAAGAAACTTCCAATAATATATTTTAATTGCCAAATTTTATTTGTATAAACATTTTCTTTGGTATGATATATATATATATATACATATATATATATATATATATTTTAAAAACCCATTTTAATAAAATGAAAAATTGGCAATATACATATTAAAAATTTGTTTGACAGGTCTGTTATTTCTGAAAATGAAAATAGCAGACTGTCTCTCTTTATTTCCAAAATTGGAAATATGGAGAATCATAATTTTTAATAGACTATTTTTTTCTAAAACCAAACAGACTTTTCCTCTAAACATATTGATTACAACCTCAACCAATTAGAATCAAGGGCACTATTTTTTTGTCTTTTCTAGAATATTTTTGACTGAATATTTTTACATAGAGAAAGTGATTTTTTTCCAAATTAAGGAATTCTCACCCAAATTGAATTTTTGTTAACAACCTACTAAATTATTTTATCCAAACTATAGAACTAACTATATAGAGATTGATTGTTCATTTTCTAAAAGTTCTAGGATGAATTTTTAATCCAAAATCGGGCAACATAACCTTATTGTGCCAAGTTTGCATAAAATACAAAATAGCAATCCTATGAGCTTTCTAAACCTCAAATTGAAAACATATACAGAAAATAGATCTATATCTACAAACTAAAACAAACATAGAGAAATTTACAGAAAGTACATAGGAAAAACACAGGGAAAAATTCTTCAAAACCCTACCTCAATTCCAATGCTAGAAACTGAATAAGATTACCTGTAGAATGCTGAATCTCCCAGATCTGACAATAGGAAAGCTCAACCTGTAGATTTTGAATCACAGAGCATGCAAATCCCAAATCCAAAAGCAAGCAACCTTCACCCAGAATTCAAGCACAATCTCCAAAAGCTCAAGAACACAAGAAAGCACAAAAACTCCAAAAGCTCTCTCTCTCCAAAAATGCTCCAACAACCTGATTGAATGCAAACTCCCTCTATTTGGGAATCAATTCCACCAATCAAGCAAAACCCTAGATGACTCACACAAAGAACTCATAATCAAACTCTCCCACTTTTGTTGAGAGAAATTACTAATTAATAATGAAAAAATAAATATAATTGTGCACAACTCAACATAATCTCCTAAAGACTAGTTGACACTATTTTCAAACAAATCATTTTCAATTATGCACATGTTAATAATAAAATCTATTATTAAATAAAATAAATACTTAATGCATCATGAATTCATGCAATTAATTATTTAATCATTTAATAATAATCACAAACATAATAAAATCCAATTCTCAATAAAATACTCAATTAAATCCAAATAATCAATTATTTGATTTTAATTAAATTTCATCAAAACAAACTTAGGACATAATCAATATTAATTTCTAAATACTCAAATAATTAACTTTAATTAATTCCCTCAATTAGATCCTAGGAGCATATTTAATCATTAAATTCAACTATACACCTAACATTGATATTCACATAAAATAATCTAAATTAACATAATTCAACTATAATCCATAAATTAATAATCACCAACATAATCATAAATCAACTGAATCACGCAGAGTAAAAATCAAACACAATAAATCAAACAAACTCGGGAGAAGGGATCCATGAATTCATGCAAATAGGTGAATTTGGGTAGGGTAATAAGACTGACACTTGTCCAATCCTAGGACAATAAGGCTTAGGTTTAGGGTTTTGGGTCTGTGTATTATCTCCCCTCTTTACCATTGAGATGAATGTTTGTGGGCACACTCACTCCTGCCATTTTAGGGAAGACAATGCCCTATACCTGCAAACCTGTCACCACAAGATGAAGCATGTACATACAATAATATATATCAAACAATGATAGGATACGGTCAGTCATGTGGATCTCGACTATGCGAGTAACTATGCCTCCATCCTCTACCAAACAAACATGTCAAACAGATGCAAACACAAGAGAACCATACACATGCCAGTATGGGATTAGTACCATAATTCAATATAAAACATAAACATAACATCAAATGACATCATCATCTAATCTAGGCAATAACCTAATACACATTCAATCAACAGAAATCCTTAATCATAATAATCGATCACATCAAAAGTGACCTAAAAGAATTCGGTCAACAACAGAAACATAAAGAAACCTAAAAGTGAACTACGGGCGGGGTACTACATTGTCATTCTTGGTTAAATATTCCTCATTTATCTAGTTAATTATTAGCTATGAATCTCCAAACATTTTTAGCTCTATAATCCTCCATTCTAAAGTCATTTTTAATCCAAGCATTAGTGCTTCATATTTGGCTATATTTTTGGTACATGGAAACAAGAGTTTATAAGACTGCAGTATGGTATAACTCTTAGGTGTGATAAAAGGAATTCCTACCCACGAGCCATGTTGAGTAGATGACCCATAAAAATATAACTTCCATGTTTGGGCTTTAGTTGTAAGGATGTCTACATCAACAAATTATAATTCCATTAGTTCTGCAATTGATAGGGGTGCTTTATCTAGTTGATCTGATATCACTTAACCTTGTATTACTCTTCGATCCACATACTCTATGTTAAATTAACTTAGGACCATTATCCATTTAGCTAGCCTTCTTGTTACAACTGATTTACAAAGAAGATATTTCAAAGTATCTATCTTAGCAATTAATTTGCCTTGATGTGCTACCATGTAGTGCCTTAATTTCTGGGAAGAAAATACCATTATTAAACATGCTCTTTATATTGGAGTTCATACATGATGAAATTTCTACTAATGTAGTAGATAGCCCTTTCTTTTCCTTGCTCATCATGTTGGACTAATAGGAATCCTAATGAGTTATATGTTGCCAAAATGTATAATAATAACACCTTTCTTGGAATTGGAGCCATCAATATTGGAGGATTCATCAATTATTTCTATAGTAGATCAAATTCTTCATCACACTTGGTGTCCCATTTAAAATAAATATCCTTATGAAGTAATTGTCTAAAGGAGTGACACTTTCCAGCTAATTGGGATATGAACCTTCTTATTGATTGTAGTATCCCTTGGAATGATCTCAATTAGATTATGTTACTTGGATCTCCCATTTCCATAATATCCTTAACTTTAGCTAGGTCTACTTCAATTCCCTTTTCTAAAATAATGTACCCAAGAAGCTTACCTGATTTTACCCCAAATACACATATCTTTGGGTTTAGCCTAACCATGAACTTTTCAAGATGGGTAAAGATCTTATCCAAGATGGGTAGATGTTCTTTTCTTGTGTATGAGTTGGGTAAAATATCATCTACATGATCCTCCATAAAGGTATGCATCATATCATGAAAATTTATGGTCATTTCTCTTTGATAAGTTGCTCCAGCATTTTTGAGACTGAAGGGCATGACATTCCAGCAAAATGTACCCCATGCACATGTAAAGGTTATCTTATCTTGATCTTTACGTGCAATTTTTATTTGGTTATACCTAGAAAATGCATCCATTAATGAAAACTTAGATTGTCCAGCTATAAGATCTAAAATTGTGTCAATGCTTGGAAGTGGAAAGTCATCTTTTGGACATGCCTTATTAAGGTCTCTAAAATATGTGCATACTCTTATACTCTTGTTTGGTTTAGAGACTGGTACAATTTTAAAAATCCATTATGCATAATTAATGGGTTGAATGAATCAGGTATCCAATAAATTTGTCAACCCTACTTTGACTATTAATTCCACATGAGGATGCATTTTTGTTAGTTTTTGTTTAACTATCTTAACTCCTAGAGCAATATTGAGATAATTCATAATCAATTTAGGATCCAAACCTAACATGTCTACATAGAACCAAGAAAAATGATTTTTTCTTTGTTTGAAGAATTTATAAATTGTTGTCTCACTTCCATTGATAAGGATGTAGCCAAATTTATGATCTTGGGTTCTTTGTCTGATCCAATATTTACTTTTAATGTTGGTTCTCATGTTTTGGAGATTTATGTTGAGTAATAAGGAATCTAAACTTGTTCAAAGAAGGCATTTGTTTCAAACATTTTTTAAATTAGAAAATAAATGTTGCAAAGTGATAATGGATAGTGGTAATACTAAAAACCTTACATATCAAAGGAGATGGTATAGAAGCTTAGATTGAGGAGACTCAAACACCCTTGTTCATATGGGATAAGTTGGTTTCAAGATGATCATATGGTGGAGGTTAAAGAACTATGTTAGGTTAAGTTCAATATTGGACCATATCGAGATGAGGTATTATGTGACTTGGTTTACATGAGTGTTTGCCATGTTTTTATTGGAAGACCTTGGCAGTAGATGTTGGAGCTATTCATGATTTCTAAAGGAATGTTGTGTCTATAATGAAGGATGGTAGGAAGTTAACTTTAATTCCTTTGAAAGAGGGAAGGAAGGCTGAGAGTCTGAGTGTAATGAGGACTTACACCTTAGGACATCAGAATGCTTCATATTAGAAGGTGATGGATTTGCAGTAGATGGCTAAAAGGATTTTTGAGGTTGTTCAATTTCTTAAGGATTTGATGAATGGTCCTAAACTAGTGGAGTTGAAGGCTAAGGAGTACAACATAATGTTGCAGAAAAAAATTAACAAAGAGGTATCAGATGAGAAGTGGGATCTTGTGAATGAATAAAAAAGAAGGGAGTCATTAAATGATATCAAAGGTGGAGTCAAGAAGTAAAGAAGGAAGCAAACATTAATTGTTGAATGTAAGAGAAAAAAAAGAAGAAGAAATTGGTGTGAGTTGGATAATCAGAGTAGTGGTTGTGAAATAAATACTAGAACAATACCTGATGAGGGATTGTATACTACTAGATTTGAGGATTTGGATAGTAGGCATAGCCATTTACAGAATATGATGGTTGCAGACAAAGAGGATACATGGGTCAAGAATGAGCATGAGATTTATGTCTTGAATCTTGTCAAATGTTCATAACTTCCTCTTATGAAACATCTTATATTCACCTGGGGTATCTAATGCAGGAGCATCTTGGGTTTAGAGAAATCTTGAGTCAACCAAAAATATTTATGTGCAATTTGTTTGTTGTTTGGTTCCAATTGGGAAGTTTTCTTCATTTTAGGTAGTGATCATTCTAGTTGGCTCCTTATCTTATGTGATCCTTATGATTTGATCTAGACATCATGGAGATCCTATGTCTAGCTTCAAAACTTAATCCAATATTTCTAGATGAAGTTATCTTATGATAGGTCTGGTCCTACATTATTTTCCTATTCAAATGGTTAGGTTGGTGAGGTTCATCTTGTGATGGATATTCACATTATGTGAACCTTAATGGCACATCAGTCTATGTTCTTATACATGTATTTGACATCCTTACATGTTCACATGTCATGATCTATTTTTTGGGGGGTGTTCTTTTGGATTTAGGTCATGACCTATATGTTGTAATACATTTCCTTTATCTTGGAGATTGTTGATCGGATAAGCCGACTTGTGGCTAGCGATCTTGTATATAAGTAGGGTAGTAGTTCTTATTTAGGGAGTATAATATTGGTAATGAGGATAGCCAATATATATGATAGTAAATATCATGAATAAGGATTATATCCTTAGTAGTGAGGCATGTCTATTGAAAAACCTTTAATATGCATTTGCAGGCCAACCTGATGATAATTGAAGAGCATTTTTCCTTATTTTTTGGTGTTGATTATTGCTTTGTTTTTTCATTTCCATTTTGTAATATCTAGTTGCAAGGTTGGACATCTCCATAGGGGATTTCTCCTCCCTTAACTGCATCATTTCAATATTGAATTTCACTGCTTTGACTTCTTGCAACATTAGGATATCAATGCCTCTATTCATGTTTAGAAATATTTTAATGACATACTTCCTATATGGGGATTCCAAGCCCCTCACATTCCAAGATGCTATTTTTATATCCATTAGTAATCAAGGATAGTGTCCATAGGAGTTTTAAATCCCCTATAGCATTTGGGTAGAGGTCATTTAATGGAGAGAGGGTTTTTTTCTGTTGTTCGTGGGTCTAAGGGATCCAGCCCTTTTTCTTTTAGGTTTGAATTCAACTAGTAGCTATGCCTTCAATGAAGGTTTTGGTAGTTCCATGTCGATTAAAACTTTATTTTTATTGCCTTTATTTCTTTTCTTGAGTGAATAATTAGTTTCCCCCCTTCCACAATACCTACCTCACTGTTGTTATTGACAAATGGAACAATTGACCATTGATCCTCACTATTAGCACCTTCCTCATCCTTGGAAGGAGAAATATAAGGGAAGGAGATTCCATAATCATTGGCACTGATGAGATAAGAGTTAAATGGAGGGAATACATCAATGGGTATTACAATAAGGGAGCAATTTGATTGAGAATCATCCATGTCATAAGAATCTTGTAAGCTCTTCAAAGCATCATCCACAAATATAACTTCTTGTTCAACATCTAATGAATGGGCAGTTGTATCCACCACATTCAGAGTTCCTACCTGATCTCTACTAGTGTTCATGAGCTCTCCTCCTTTGGGACTACTCCTTCCAAGAAAGGGGGGATGCTATTAATACTTCTTTTAGCTAATTTAAAGATGGCCCCATTAATTAGTGAGACAAACACTAAGGGAGAGGTGGAAACTTTATTAGGGGCAGCCAATCTAATTTTTTCAAGTGCCAACTACTAAACATTGTTGGTCTTGTATGAGGGTTGGGTAGAAGGAGAATCCCTATTCCTTTTGTAGTGTGAATCCAATAGCGAGGAGGAGAGGGGCTTGTTGGAGTGGTCTCTCAATGTCTCCTTTAACTTATCAAGTTCGCCACTTAGGGTTTTAATATGAATATCATCTACATTCTTATCACCTTTGTTATTAGCGCTATCTATGCATATGTGGGCTGATGGGCTTCTAAATAGCCATCTTTTTTAGTACTTTTTATCCTCTTTTTAGAACAGTTAAATGCACATAGACATGAATTTATAGTTTTCAAGCATATGAACTTATGGTTTTTATGTATATGTTGTATATATATGTGTGAAAACATAAAATGGAAATATGGATACTTTTAAGACATGATATTTTCTTGAATTCATGGACAGGAATGGTAAATTTAGTAGCTATACATGTTAATGAATTTTTCCTTGCCTAAGCTATGTTTTGGGTAGTTACCTCCTATAGTCGTAGGACTTGCAAGAGTGTTAATTAGGACTTACACCTTTTCCTAATATTAATGATGTGGATATATATGTATATGGTTGGATGTGTGTGCATTGATTATTTTGTAGGTGTTGACTATGGACATTCAAAGACCAACATAGTGGCACTGGAGTAATCAAAGCCAACCATGGGATTGCAGAATCTTTGCAAGCAAAGTGAGTCAATTGATGTTTTTTGTTGCATGCAGCGTGTAGATTTAGTTTCCTTAATGTGCTATATTCCTGGATATTATTCATGTTCAATGATGTTTCTATTTTGGAACTTTATGAGTTGTAAATGATCCTCATTTATGAAGTGATCGTAGACTTAGGAGATAGTTGTAGCTTTCCTTTAAATAATCGACTGTTGTGACTCTTTTGGAGTTAGTCAAATGAACTAGTTTTTTTAACAAAACTCTTGCAATACTGTTTGCAATCAAGTGTAATCATTTTTTTATGGATGAATAGAATGCTTAGTTCAAGTTTATTCCTTTTATCTTGATCATATTTCCTATTCACTCATTCAAGGGGGCCCACTTGATGAGTGAATTATTCTATTAGCGTAGAGTTCATTTTCCTATTTATTCCTAAGTAATTAGAACTCTATTGTGCCTATAGCACTGATAATAGAATTGGTAGCCTGTTCCTATAGCATAGGTGGTTGGAGTAATTCCTAGCCGTAAATTCCTGCTTGGTTAGAATAAATTCATTTACCAAGTTCTACCATAGTTTTCCTGAAGCATAAGCATTTGAATTTCATAGATAGTCTTAGATTGAGAAGGTTTGAAGCATATCATTTGTGAATGCCATTCCAAGTTTACGTCCCTGGTCGATAATTAAATGAGACTGAATAATCCATTTAGAAATCATTTAGGGTGTCCAATCCTAAAATAGGCAGTCCATTGCTATGGGTTTCTGATACTATTATTTGGCCAAGCATTTTTGGCACTGTTACCGGGGATGGTGTTAATTCAAACTTATCTTTGTAGTTGCCTTCTCAGTCCTAATCTAGTGCTTAGCCTTAAGTAAGCATTTTATGCATAGAAGGAGAGACCACCTTGGGAGATTTCTTCCCCGTAACTACCAAGAGGACCCATTTGATATTTTTAATCCTAAAATTGAAGAACACCAAAGTGAGGAAGAAGAAGAAGAACCCTTTGAAAATCTATTTGTTGATGCTTAGGAACACATATCCTCTTCATCATCTGAGGAATCACTGCATTTGAATGACCTATTTGCTAAACCTAAATACCAAGACAACCCACTTGCTCTTATTATCTATCAGCCACCACCGCCAGGTCCTCCTCCTAGAATGGCTACTTGGGCTCCCTTTCCTTTTCCTATCCCTCCTCAGCAAGGTAATCAAAATTTGAAGAACATAACTACTGCTGCACTTCCCAAATTCTACGGCCTCATTACAGAAGACCCTGTGACCTTCCTCTTTGAGTTTGATATCCTTTTCCAGAGCTATGATTAGACAACTAATGTCCACAAGCTGAAGTTGTTCTCATTGACTCTAAAAGAGGTTTCCTTGAGATGGTTCATGGGGTTGGGTGCCAATGCTATAGCAGACTGGAATGCCATGTACAATTTATTTCTTTCAAAGTACAAAGAATACTGTAGGGGTTAGGATTTGAAAGGTGATGACATTTTCAAAATGTCTCACAAGGAGGATGAAACCTTGGAGGATTATGTATCAAGATTCATGTTCAACCTACAACATAATACACAACACTAGTTAAATGAGGCATCTCAGAAAGACCTTTTCTTGAAGGGTGTGAATGATGGAAGCATTGAAGCTTTGGACCTGATGGTAGGAGGAGATATCACACAAAAAAGTTGGGTTGACATAAAGAATATATGTCTAAATTATTTGAGGGTCGCTGTGAAGAAGGGTAGGGGACTTAGAGACCTACCACACAAGTCTATGGTGGTTCAAGAGTATCCAAAATGGAGCTGTCTAATTTTTTGTTTGATTTCAAGCAAGACATCATCAATGATGTCACCACTCAGCTCGATAGTATGTAGGTGAGGAGGAAGAAGGAAGAGGTAGATGTTGTGTTGGCCGAGTTCTGTTCTCATTGTAGAGAAAAGAAAAGAAATTGTAAATGCAAAACAGTTGCATCTGTGGACATCAATCCAATGCCCACTGAGTTTAAAGCCATAGATGAGGAGAATGGAGAAGTTTTCTATGTTGCTCAAAGATGTCCATGGGCTCATCGAAAAGGTATGCCTCTAGACCCACTGAATAATTTTGGTTATAATAATAATAATAGTCAATGGTAAAACCATAACCCCCAAAATTTTGCCCCTCAAGGTCAAAATTGGAATTATAATTGGTCCAATCAACAACCACACTATAACCAAGCTTATCAGAAACAACCACCATTTAACCCATACCAATAGCAGTATAACTCCTATCAACAGCCACAATAGAATAGCGAATGGCCCCCTCATGGTAACTGGAAACCACAACCTTAGTGGGGACCCAAACAGTCTAGTTAGCAACAAGCAATTATGCCTCCACCTCAGCAGCAAGCTATTATGCCGCCACCTCCTATAGCCAATAGTAACCCTCAAAAGCCAACTCAACTTCGTACTCAGCCAACTCCAAATCCTATTAACAAGTAGGAATCTTATTCCTTGCAAGTAAATGATATCCATCTTAGATCAGGAACTACACTACCTACACCCAAGGAGCCAATAATAACCAAAGTTGTTGATGTCGAGGACATACCCGTGAACTAGCTTGTTGATGTTTCACCTATTGTTCAAATTGCACCAGTGCCTAAAAATCCTCCTTATCCGCAAAGATTATCTCAAGAATTTCCTCCAAAAGAAAATCCTATAGCAACTAATTTGATTGATCAGCTCAAGAAAATGACAGTGCAAATTCCCTTGTTGGATTCCCTTAAAGAAATTCTAGTCTATACCAAGGCAATCAAGGAAGCCTGTATCAAGCAACCTAGAAGAAAGAAAAAAGACCCTGATATTGTGCATGTCTTAGGCCAACTCTCTGATCTCATCTTAAGAAAAGTTGTAATGCCTAAATATTCTGACCTAGGAAGCCCAGTGGTCACTATACATATTAATGGTATCCAAATTTAGAATGTCCTAATTGATTTAGGAGCATCAATCAATGTCATGACTAGGGAAGTTCTACTAAAACTCAATATCATTGGTTTGTGAGATACCCCTACAATATTATAATTAGCTGATAATTCCACTACCAAGTCAGATGGTATGGTTGAAGATATTGTTGTCACACTAGATTCTTTAGATTACCCTTCAGATTTCATAGTCCTGTCACCCAAAGCCACCTTAGGAGGATACCCATTAATCCTAGGATGGCCTTGGCTAGCCATAGCCGATGCTTGCATTACATGTCACTAAGGAAAAATGACCATATCAGATGGGATAAATATCAAGAATTTAACTTTGTATTCCCTAGCAAAACCCCAAGTAGACCTTGATCAAGTTGTATGGTTGGATCTAGGTGATGCTGCAAACTCTGTGCAAAAACTTATGGTCATTGAGAGAAATTCATTCATGGTATCACAAGAAGAAGATGATATACTAGAAGCAATCCTTACCAACCAATATGGTTTTGAGGAGTCATCTTATGATGTTCCTAATTATTCCCTTCAAACAATAATGCCCACACAAACCACATCTCAGTTTCTTACAGTATTTGATTATCTCCACACCTTGCTACCCCATGAAATAAAGTCTCCATCCATGGCAGAAGTCTTGATGCTAGACAAAGTCAAAAGAGTTAAAATTGCTTCAGGAAAGGAGTTGAATGTTAATAAGAACCTTACTGAATCTCAAATGTCTAGTCTTCTCAAGCTTTTGCAAGAAATTCAGAATGCCTTTGCATGGGACTACACTTATATGAAAGGGTTAGACCCTAAACTTTGCACTCACAAAATCAATATAAGCCTTGAGTACAAGATAGTGAGGCAAGCCCAAAGGAGAATTAATCCCACTTTGAGAGACATAGTGAAGACCTAGTTGCAGAAGCTTCTTAGTGTTGGTTTCATTTATCCTATTTCTAACAGCTAGTGGGTTTCTCCTCTAGTAATAGTTCCAAAGAAAGGGGGTAAGTGGAGATTTTGTGTGGACTATAGGGAGCTTAACAAAGCCACTAAGAAGCATCACTTTCCACTACCTTGCATTGACCAAGTGCTTGATAATCTTGCTAGGAAGAAGTACTTTTCATTTCTAGATGGCTTTAGTGGATATAACCAGATACAATATCACCAAAAGACTAGGATAAGATAAAGTTTACCTATCCCTGGGCAACATTTTCTTATTTAGTCTTGTCATTTGGGTTGTGCAACACACTTGCTACCTTCCAGAGAGCGGTGCTGGGTATTTTCTTTGACATTGCTGCTGACTATGTTGAAATTTACATGGATACTTCACTACTCATGGAACCACATTTGAAGAAGCACAAGCTAACTTGGAGAAGGTTCTTAAGAGATGTTAGGATTACAACCTCTCCCTTAATAGTGAAAAGTGTTATATGATGATGGAGGAGGGAGTTGTCCTTGGCCACTACCTCTCATCTTTTGGAATTCAGGTTGACCCTACAAAAATTGCAATTATCAACACACTTCACACACTAGTTAAGAAGAAGGATGTCAGGAGTTTCCTTGGCCATGCTGGTTACTACAAGAGATTCATAAAGGATTTTAGCCAACTTGCAGCACCTTTGTACAACTTTCTGATGAAGGAAGCCGAGTTTGAATGGACAGAAGCCTATGAAGCTTCATTCCAAAAATTGAAAGATGTTTTAACAACAACACCTATTCTCAGAGGACCTAATTGGAAGCTTCCATTCCACATCCACACAAATGCATCTGACTATGCCATTGGAGCAGTCCTTGGATAGAAGGAAGGTACTATTGAACATGCAATTTACTATATTAGTAAAAATTTGCAAGGAGCTCAATTAAATTATACTGTTACTCAAAAAGAGTTGTTAGCATTTTTCTATGCACTAAACAAATTTAGGCACCACATCACAAGCTATGAAGTATTTGTTTATACTGATCATTCAGCTATCAAGTACTTAATGAATAAACCTTCCATTAGTGGTAGATTAGTACACTAGTTACTCCTCATGCAAGAATTTAATGTGAAGATAATAGGCAAACCAGGAAAGGCTAATGTAGTAGCCGATTTCTTGTCAAGATTGTAAGTACCAGATGATCCTGTAGCAATTGACGACAACTTCCCTGATGAGAACTTATTTTCTATTGATTCTTTTAATCCATGGTATACAGACTTAGCCAACTATCTTGCTATAGGTAGAACACCACCTCACTTCTCTCCTAACCAGTGCTGCCTGTTGGTTGAGAAGAGTTTTAACTTCTCCTACATCTCGGGCTTCATGTTTTATACAAGACTAGACCAGGTCACCAGGAGATGTGTTCGTGAAGATGAAACCTATGACATTCTCTGAGCATGTCACAATGAACCCTGTGGTTGCCATTTTGTAGCAAAGAAAATAGCCTATAAAATTTTGACAACCAAATACTACTAGCCTACTTTGCATAAAGATGTATCAAATCATACTAGGCATTGTGATAGATGTCAACATATGGGGCACCCAATGAAATATGATGAAATGCCCCTACAGCCTCAAGTAGTTGTCACACCCTTTGACAAGTGGGGTATTGACTTCATTGGACCCATTGAACCTTCTTCTCATGGTAAGTTGTACATCTTAGTATGTACTGACTATGCCACAAAATGGGTTGAAGCCAAAGCTATGAGGCATGGCAGAGATCACAAAGTTGCTAAGTTCCTGTATGAATACATATTCACTAGATTTGGAGTACCAAGGGAAATTTTCACAGATTGATGCAGGAGTATATGGTGTGCCATGGAAAATCTTCACCCTATCATCCTCGGGCCAATGGTCAGGCTGAAATCACAAACTGGGAGATAGAATCTATTTTGACAAAGACAGTAGTTGTTCACAAAAAGGATTGGGCTACCCATCTTCCTGAAGCCATATGGGCCTACCAAACAACATGGAAAACCACCATAGGTTTTACTCCTTTTGAGTTGGTGTACAGAAAATCAGCCTTCATGCCTATTGAGTTTCAGCATAAAACACTCCGAACAGCCTTGGATTTGGATATTGATCTCACTAGAGCGCAAGAAGACCAGTTGCTACAATTAAGTGGATTGGATGAATACATGAAGTCTACCCTCCACAATATAGATTTGATACAATAGCAAAGGAAAAAATGGCATGACAAGTTCATCCATGATAAATAATTTTCTGTGGGTGATTAGGCACTGTTGTATGATTCAAGATACCAGCACACACCCGGGAAATTTCAAACCTGATGGCTTGGGCCTTATGACATAATATCAGTATTTGACAATGGAGCAGTTTAACTTTCAACCATCGATCCTATGTGATTCAAGTTGCTAGTAAACGGGCATCACCAAAAACTCTACAACAAACCTGTCAGTCATGATGAGTTCCTGAAGTAGTTCCAGAGCAGTGGTGACACAAGTGTTCCTACAGCCGAAGAATCTGGGTCTTCAACCTAGCCTTCTATTGATTCTTGATTCCATTCAAGAAGCGCATAATAAACATTTCACATTTTTGTGGAATCATTTCTCCATAATAAATTTCATTTCACCTTCTCTCTTTTCCACCCATCCATTCCATCCCATCACTTCATAACTGCAGATGTAATCTTTCAGAACACTCTTCCTACAGCGCTTCCAGATTTGTGCCACATATACTCGTACATATTTTATTTTATTCATTAATTTTTAGGATTTTATGTCATTTTAATTATCTACTCTTGCATAGCCTAACTTGGTGGGACCCATGCCATTCCTTAGTTGGGGGGGAATATTCTATTTTCAAATTTTCAAATTAGCATGTAAAAATTGAAGTTTCTTGTCTTTATGAGATGTTTGCATCATGTCTTCCTGATCTATCCTTCTATGATTGCATCATCACATCTGAAGTACAATTAAAGATATTAAAAGCTAAAGTTAATTCCTAATGATATGTCATGATGTGTTCGGGGTGGCAGCCCTTGGCACGAGTGAGCTATTATGAGATGTTATGCAAGAAACATATCATTAGATGTCATGCAAAAATCTTTAATTTCATGAAGTAAGTTTCAGTTGGTATGTTTCCTTTTTCGATTACAACATCCTGTGTCATAATGCTTTGAATCCTATGATTTACCATTGTTGAGCTCTGTGAAATATCAAGTTCTATGAAATTCAAAAATTTTTGAATGTAACAATGGGAGGTGACCTTCAACGGCATGAGCCAGTGGATCACAGGGTTTTGTTAAATGATGCCTCTAGTTGTGAAATGTTTAGAAGAAAAGGGTAGTTAGATTATTGCTTAAGTCTTAAGGGGTTTGACAAAGAAATTGCTCTGCAATTTCTATCCACCTTGAAGGATGGATTTGCGGAGGTCAAGGGCTTAAAGATTGAATTCACAGAGGATGTAGTAGCTGAAGTGATTGGTTTGTCGCAAGAAGGTGAGCAATGGGTGAAAGACTTTGACCTGCATTCGGTGAGGGCTCAATTCACTCTGCATGGTGACCCCTAGTTAGATGTCGACAAGAAGCAAGGTACCTAGCAACTATCTTTTCCTCTAGAATTCATTCAACCAACTGCATTCATTATCCAATACTTCACCTGTGAGGGAGAATACAAGTATTTGCATGCCCTGCATTTCAAAATTATGGGTCATCTTCAGCACGACAACAGACCGGTAAATCTTCCCAGCTTCCTATTTAACATTGTAAAAAAGAAAGCTTTGTTAGTCCAATCAGGAAGTCACTAGTCTATTTCACACCATTATTTGATAAAACTAATTGTAGAAAGAGAATTAAATAGAAAAATGGTTGGGACATGGGAAGAATTCTTACAAATGAATGAGGTAGAACCTAGAGTAGTCGGCCCTAGAGGTCGAGGTGTTGGCCAAAGAGAACAAACATCCACTGGGGTTTTTAAATTGTCCAAAGGGTTGAAAATGTTCCTAAAGCTTCCCCTTCAATTTATAGGTCACCTAGGAAAAGAACTTACAATGTTGGTGCCTCCACTTCTAAGAGGAAGAAAAATAAAAGTAAAGAAACTACTAGTGCCCCTGAAACACCACCATCCGTAAGGACCAGGTCTACATCTATGAAGGACAAGAATAAAACAAATGAGACAAAAGAAGAAATAGAAAAGTAGCAACCTAATAGTAATACTGACAATGTTGAAGAAACCTTACATTCTCCTAGGGAAGAAAATTCAGGAAATCCTCCTAAAGCAGCTGCAAAGGAAGTAATCACTAGCAAGAGGAAATAGAAGAGTCCTCTGAGCTCATTTGCACCCCCTAGAAGGAGAATTCAAAGGCTTTTTGAAAAGGATGTTGAGGCTCTTGTTCATGTTGTTAACCTAGAGTCCTCAAAATCTATAGAGAAGTCCTCTTCAGAGGAAATGTTTCATCAAAATGTAGCCAATGATACTTCATTCAATAACCAGAGTCCACAAACAGACGTTAACCCTAGTGTTAACTACATACTTATTGATAGTGATGAGGATTCTGAGGATGCAGAGGAATTTGTGAATAACTCTACTGGACCAGATAATTCTATGTCTTCTGAAGAAACTCCAAAATTTGGAAGGGATATTATTGAAGAAGTGCCTGAGCAAAGTAATTAGGATGGGTTAGAAACACCGGCTAAAGTAGCATCTGATGTTAGTGAGGAAGGTAATGTAGTGAAAACTATTGTTTTGTGGAAAGGAGAATCCTCTACACCAAAGAAAACAATAAAAACTCCTCACTTGTCATCTGGTTGGGTGGATATTGTTAATCAGGAACCCCTACCACCACCAGATTTATCTACACCCCTGACTGCAGGGATAAATTTGTATCAACAATTGTTGTGGGAGAAGGTATAATGAAAATTAGAAAAGGAAAAATTGAAATGAGTCATTAGTGAGAAAAGTTCTCAAATAGAGCAGAAATCATATCAGATTGAGGTGTTGAAAGGGAGGATTGATCAAATTGTAGGGTTAATTCCAGAGCTTATGCAATGTAGATCACCATCTCTGATGTATGCACTATTCCTTAAAGAACAACTTGCTAATTTCAAGTTAACAAGAATTGTAGAAGGGTTCAGTCCCTCCATCTCAACTCCTCATGATTTTTATGATGCACTCCAGTATGCTCCAATGACTCTGAAAAACCTATTGTGTGAGGTATACCTGCATAACTTAGCAGTCCCTGATGATACAGAGTCGAACTCACTTCTCTATGTAGGAGATGTAGTTAAGGGTAGTTATGTCTTGGATGTAAAATGAGATAAGTAGGGAGCATCAGGTTGCACCTTAAAAAAATAATGAGATGACAGCTCCCTTGATGATGAGACCTAAAGTTCAGCATTCCAAGCAGACATATCTAGACTGGCTTTCTGTACTAGCGAATGTAAGTGGAGTTAATAAGATATATCTAGTTAGAGAGCAAGTTTTCATAGATTGGGAACATCATTCCTCACATGACATTACAACAGAAATTAGTGCCTCTAGACAAAGATGGATATAGATGTCACATGATCTAAAGTCAAGGGAACCTCACTCTCCACAAAATTTAACCCTTGCTACAAGAAGAGTTCCATGGTACATTATGCTAGGTAGAACACTCCTTAATCATTGGTTTCCATTGAGGTTTCAGCCTCCACTCTTCCTGTAGCCATTGCTAGAAATGAATGAAAGTGTAGTAGATTATGATATGGCCACCAAAGTTCTATGATGGGAAAGACTCAAGGAAAATCATGGGTACGTTGACTATGTTAAGGATGAATCTGGGCAGAGAATAGCCAATGACTTAAGGGTTCGTGCCAGAATTCAGAATTTCATGATTGTTGGGGACCAACAATAGTTTAGTTGGGGGGAATGATGGGATTCTAAATAGCCATCTTTTTCAGTACTTTTTATCCTCTTTTCAGAATAGTTAAATGCACATAGACATGAATTTATAGTTTTCAAGCATATGAACTTATGGTTTTTATGTATATGTTGTATATATAAGTGTGAAAACATAAAATGGAAATATGGATACTTTTAAGACATGATATTTTCTTGAATTCATGGATAGGAATGGTAAATGCAGTAGCTATACATGTTAATGAATGTTTCCTTGCCTAAGCTATGTTTTGGGTAGTTACCTCCTATAATCATAGGACTTGCAAGAGTGTTAATTAGGACTTACACATTTTCCTAATATTAATGATGCAAACATATATGTATATGGTTGGATGTGTGTGCATTGATTGTTTTGCAAGTGTTGACTATGGATATTCAAAGACCAACATAGTGGCACTGGATTAATCAAAACCAACCGTGGAATTGCAGAATCTTCACAAGCAAAATGAGTCAATTGATGTTGTCTGTTCCATGCAGCATGCAGATTTAGTTTCCTTAATGCGATATATTCCTAGAGATTATTCATGTTCAATGATGTTTTTGTTCTAGAACTTTATGAGTTGTAAATGATCCTCATTTATGAAGCGATCGTAGACTTAGGAGATAGTTGTAGCTTTCGTTTAAATAATTGACTGTTGTGACGCTTTTGGAGTTAGTTGAATGAACTGGTTTTTATAACAAAACTCTTGCAATATTGTTTTCAATCAAGTGTAATCATTTTGTTATGGATGAATAGAATGCTCAGTTCAAGTTTATTCCTTTTATCTTGATTGTATTTCCTATTCACTCATTCAAGGGGGCCCACTTGATGAGTGAATAGTTTTGTTAGTGTAGAGTTCATTTTCTTGTTTATTCCTAAGTAATTAGAACTATGTTATTCCTACAGCTACTAATAACAGAATTGGTAGCCTGTTCCTACAGCACAGCCGGTTGGATTAATTCCTAGCCGTAAATTCTTGCTTTGTTAGAATAACTTCATTTACTAAGTTCTAGCATATTTTTCCTGAAGCATAAGCATTTGAATTTCATAGATAGTCTTAGATTGAGAAGTTTTGAAGCATATACTTTGTGAATTCCATTCCAAGTTTACGTCCTTGGTCGATAATTAAATGAGAATCCATTGAGAAATCATTTAAGGTGTCCAATCCTAAAATAGGCAATCCATTGCTATGGGTTTCTGATACTATTATTTGGCCAAGCATGGGCATTAGAATCCACTTCCTTAGTGGGATTACTGAAAGTGTGAGGATTAGGAGGACCAAAGTCAATCCTCTCATCTATTTTCTTAGGGGGGTGGGGGTTTCTTATTTTTAAAAATGGGGAAATATCTTCTCTTATGCCCTTCTCTTCGGCATAAAAACCAAGCATTTAGCCCACCTAGAATTTCAATTGGGTGAGAAAGGGTTTCATACCCTAAATCAAATTGTAATATCTCATGGATATCAAAACCAGTGTTCAAAGCCATTAAAACCCTCACGTCTAGATGGGGACGTAAAGTGCTAGACTCTTCTATTCGAATAACTTTACCAATCGACGCAAGGGTCGAGGAGATAAAATTCCATAAAAATGTGGGTACATTTTTAGCAATGATCCACCTAGGGTTAGATATCTAGTTTCTCATCCTTATTGGCCTCCTCTAGAAAATCCATATCCTAAAAGGTATAGGAGCTTATATTCCAGTATTGTCTCTTAAGGACGGCCTTTTAACTATCAACATTATTAAAAAAGATCAAGAAAATCCCTTTATGAATCATCCTGAAATAGGAATAATGAAACCCCAATTTTAAATACCAAACATTATACATATAGTCATTGAGAAATTCATGTGAAGGAACCCTATCAACATTTGAGTCGCTAGGAAAATAGAAAAATCCCTTAACCTAGATTTTTCTTTGCAAATACTTTCAGACATTTTGGAATTAGGAGTAATAATAAGTTTAACGGGTGAAGAGCCATTACCTCCTCCATCTCTTCCATTAGGGCATGTAGATAGATTCGAATGGGATTGAAGAAAAAAGTAGGCACCTTTTATAAATACCTAACCACCATCTACCACTAAATTGAAGGATTTCTTAGCCTCTGTCGCTCAAGAATATCACATAAATCCTTCACTAGGTTTTGCACCAATAGTGGCATTAAAACCCAATCCATCCATAAGTAGCACTGCATAAATGTTTTTATGAGGGAGGCCTCCCACACCCGGTCAAGGGACCAGCCACAACTGCGAGGTCATCCTCACAGAGATTGATCAACAAAAGCTCAGCCTACTTGCAAAGCAAAAAACCCTTCTCCACTAGCTTACATCAAAGAAATCTCTAGATTATCCACTTAACACTCTTTGTTTATTATTGTCTCTAATATTGTCTATAGATAGAAAGTATTATCTTTGTATGATATTATTTATCAACTTTGCATGGTTATCAAATGGTTATCATTTTATTATTTTTCATAAATAGAAAGTTATTAGCATTTTAAAAAGTGTTAGTAATTACTAAGTTATGATTGTAGAAGATTGATAGGGCTTTTTTTACAGTCCTTGAATGAGAAAAACTTAATACAAAAAACCTAGTTCACATTATATTATAGTTGATATTTGTTGATACTATTTCTTTTTGGATTATTAAATTATTAATTGGTTTATTTATCCATCATATACTCTCACCTTGATACTATTTCTTTTTAGATTATTAAATTATTAATTTATTTATTTATCCATCGTATACTCTCACCACATGTAATAGAAATCTTGGTGACAAAAAATAGTAAAAAATCTATTAGTTCAATTTAGCACCATATTTAGCCAACAGTAGCATGTTGTGATGGTTAAGTTGTTTTGTTTTTGTTCTTTCCATCAAGGTTCAAATCCCATTGGGGATGAGGTCCCCCATTTGTGACCTCACTGATTCATAGCTCTAGATCAAAGAATTTACCCCTCTTTAATATATATAAATACATATCTCTGTGTGTGTGTGTGTGTGTGTGTGTGTGTGTGTGTATTAACATATATATATATATATATATATATATATATATATATATATATATATATATATATATATATATATATATATATATATATATATATATATATATATATATATTGTTGGCATAATGGTCAATGCTCCCTCGGGATTTACGACATGGCTTAACCACCTCCTATGTCTTCTATAAGTCTAGTGGTTGTATTGGTCATTAATAGGTTGATCTTTTGGTGCAATGACAACCACTACTTGTAACAAGTGGTATCAGAGCTTGGTCACAGGTTTGAATCCCCTCAAGTAATGCTGAGGGGGAGATTGTTGGCATAATGGTTAGTGCTCCCCTCAAGATTTAGGAGATGTCTTAACTGCCTCTTATGTCTTCTATAAGTCTAGTGGTTGTATCAAGTATTAATAGGTCAATGCTTTGGTACAACAACAATCGCCACTTATAACACACACACACACACATACATATGTGTGTGTGTATGTATATATATACATATATATACAAATATATATGTATATGTGTGTGTGTCTATATATACATATATATATATATATACAATTATAAACTAGATTAATTTATTGTTATGAAATTTTATAAAGACAACATTAGGTTTCTTCATGTTCTATTTTTCTTTCTGAGATATCTTGTCAATTTAATTTGTAGAGCCAAACAATATATTCACGGCCTAGTTATATAAGATTAGATTATTGGTTTCTACTAAGGCAGGAATACGTATGCATTAGTTGCATTAGTTTTTGCTATTATTATATCCAATCATGACATTAAATTAAACAATTTGAACAAAAAATTTGTAGTTTATATTTATTTCCTATTTTAAATAATTTTAAAAATAACTTTTTTTCTTTAATTTTATTGGTCCATAATCCAACAATCAGTGCAAAATTCATTTTTGTAGTTTATATTTATTTCTTATTTTAAATAATTTTAAAAATATCATTTTTTCTTTAATTTTATTGGTCCATATTGCAAACAGTTAATGCAAAATTCATTTGTGTAGTTTATATTTATTTCTTATTTTAAATAATTTTTAAAATATCATTTTTCTTTAATTTTATTGATCCATATTGCAAACAGTCAGTGTGAAATTCAATTTCATTTTTCCATACTACATTTTTAATCTACTCAATTCATTACATCACAACAAATGTCAAATGATATTAAATTTTTGAATTCAAAATGTATACTATTAATCATATCATTGATTTTGGATTGTTTGTATATTTTATTAAAAAGAGATCTAATATGAAATCTCCTCTTTTCTAAAATTTAAATTATTTGTCTTTTTTTTTCTTTGACTCATGCATGGACAATAACCCAAATCACACGATGACGCATAATACACACTATTCATTGTCCTCATCAATTTTCAACTAAAGTTTTGTAACTGATTTCACTTCATCCCAACCATCCCTTAAATTGATAAAATTCATCCCAACTAATCTACCTACTACAATAAATAACTATTATATGATCTATTGACTAACATTTTCTTACAACCTTACAAATCTCCACAAATTACTAACATCCCACCAACGCTTGCTAGCCCACACAACTATCCATGAATTTATTGTAGTCTTTAATTAAAACTATATGCCTTTAACAAGATGAATTTGCTTTCAATGATGAAGGTGGCATTGAGTGTGGGCATCCATCAAAGGAAGAGTTTTGTGAAAGTGTATGTGAAGGTATCCCAAAAATTTAAAACAAATATTATACAAAAGAAAGACACCCTTGTCTATCAACTAATCCAATACAATTTTCAACATGAAATTAAGGAGAGATCAGAACAAGCATTTCCTTACAAGGAGTGAGTTTAGTGATGATTATATTGGAATGCATGTTCATCCCAAATAAGAGTTTTGACCGATCTATTACAAAAGTTATTTTTCAATAATGAAATGGTGGACCAATTGGGGCTATATAAATGTGGTTTTCCAAAAATTGCCTAACTGCCTATTTTCTTCCTATATAAACAAGAGGGGTGTTGGTGTAATTAAATATTACTAATCACACTTTATTTAAGTTTACTTAGGATTATGCATTTGTATATTAGTTGTCTTTGAGACAGGATTTTGCATTTCATTTTAGCAGATGGTTAGGATAAATTTCACTTTAGATGGTGATAGTTGTCATTTCATACCTCTTTGTGTGTGAGATCCAGCTTTAGTGCTCTTATCACATTATCATCCTCTCATTGTTTCACATACTTTGATTTACAATGGAGAATGATCCACCTTTGGTGGACATGTGATTCCACCTAGTGTGGTTGAGTTCTTATCATCTCCTTATCATGTAGTCTTATTGCATTGCCTATATATTTAGGCATTCCTACATTGTATGTAATTGGATCAATTCATTCTATTTAATTGTTGATTATTATTTGACCATTTGATCATATCATATTTATCTCTCTTGTGCTATCTCTTGACCTTCTAGATCTTGGCATTTATTCTTTGCCTTAGGCAAATTCTTAAATGGTATCTGAGCCATAGGAGTTTCATTGTATGGCCTATTTGGAGAGATTTTTATTGTAGGTCAAAATTGGAGCTTGCTAGTGCAAATCAAAGGTTGGAATCACATTGAGAAGGTCCAAGAAACCCTAAATCAAATTTTGTTTCATCCAAAGAGGACATCTGAAGCCAAATCTAGAGCCATTTGAATTTTCAAGGTGCAGTGGCGGTGATTCAGAAAAAATAATTTCAAAGGCAATTTTCAAACAACAATATCTCAATCATCCAGACTCCTTTTTTCGAGAAATTTTTTTGTTTTAGGGTATAATTTCATGATCTACATAATGGTGTGGGTGGTTTCTGATCTCTGCTTCTGATATTTTCTGAAAATTGCAAATTTTGATTTTTACAACTTTAGAGGCTTCGTTTGGGCTCATATGGACACATTTTCAAGTGCTATTTTTTTTTAAAGTGCATGATTTTTTGTCTACTTTATAGATCTGGTATCAATTTGGAGAAATTTTGAGTGGACATAGTACTTTCAACATTTGATCTATTTTGGCCTATTTTGGCACTTATAATTGATTAGATCTTTGAGGGATCTTATGTATTATCTTTTTGAGTTTACTATAGCTTCTTATTTTCTGTTGTAATCATCAAAATCAAAAGTCCACTTTGGTTCATTTTGGCAAGTGACAATTCTACATGCACTATATATAAAGTGCCAAAATCATATATTTTGGGAGGGTTCTATGGTTCATTGCATTATGGGGGGTGCATTGATTTTTTTATCCCATTGTTTCATGTGAGAAGTACGTCATGGACAATTTAATTAGGTTGACAAGAGGAAACTATAAGAAATGGAGTGAATTGGTTCTTGCTCATCTTAGTGAACATAACCTATTGCCCTATTTGTATGAATATAGACCTACTAGTCCTTCATTTGATTGTAATTATTACATAAAATTTCATAATATTATCTAGTGGAATATGGATGTGGATGTTATGGATTCCCTTGATGACTATGAAGATCAGACAAAGACTATTCCTAATATTTGGACTATTCTTTGGTAAATGTATGGAGCTCCTCATGTTCCTCCACTCTCAAAAGGTCTAGAACCTCTAGTTGTAGCTCCTACTTCTCCTATTGAGATCGCATCTACTCTTGCTCATGATGATGCTTGTATTCATACAACCATTGGCTCTTGGGATTCAATGTAGCAAGATATTCCTTGTCTTCCATAAATAGCTCCTTGGGATGACTACTTGACAGACATTAAAGGTTTGTTTGTGGAGTCCTACATTGAGGATTTGGGAGACACCATTGATGGCATTCATCTTCTCTTTGTTGAGGATGATCTTTCTTCATTTGTTGTGAGGGAACACTCGGACCCTCATCTTCATTCTCTACTTGATCATTCTTTCGAGGTTGACATGATTGTGGATCCTTTGATACAACATTTGGAGGAGGTCTCTTTAACTTTAGGGAAGACATTTGAGTCTTTGGAGATTGACTTTCATGAGTCTCAAACTTAACTTGAGATGTCACATTGCATGGTTTAGTTTGATCATTCTCATGTCGTGGAGATTCTTATTCAATTTCCTGAGATATCATACATTTTGAGGATTCTTCCTAGAGATTGGGGAGGATTCATTGATACACCTATGGACTTGTGATGAAGGACCTTCCGTAGGTCATAAACTCATATAGAAACTTCTAGAGGTCATAACTTTTGACTCAGGTCTGGGTTTTTGCTAAAAAATTTTGGGTGCATGCCTCAGGAGGTGGCATTTGTTTTTCCAATGGATCTCAAATCAATTGGGGTCTATTTTAGCATATTTTCAAGAGCTGAAAGTTTCATCTAGGGCTCCAAAATAAGCTTTTAGTGTTTTTTCTCTAGTTTTTAGAAAGTTCTATTTTTGTCATAAATCTGAATTTATGTTTCTAATCTCGGATATTAGTTGGAAATTCATTCTAACTTAGTCGAGGGCATGTTTAGGGAAAAAATTAGCTTTTTAGGTGTTGTTTCAAAAATTACCAAAAATGGCAAAAAACAACTATGGAAAAAAACTGTCAAAAAGGGTAATTTTTGGATTTCTTGATTTTTTAGGTTTTTTGGTTACTTAAGAGTTTGCAGCGAATTGTAGAGGTAGTCAGTGATGAATGGAAAAATATTGAAGGTTTCAAATATGTGTTATTTATCTTGTGATTGGATTTATTGTTAACAGAGAGTGTTGTGCTACATCAACTTGTTTCTTCCTAAGGGGAGGATGATGTAAGGACAAATCTTGCTCTACTTCCCTAGTTTCTTCTAAGGTCTTCACTAGGCCACTTCTCTAGCCTATTAGGGTACTTCACTAACCCCCACACTAAGGATTCTTTTCACAATCCTTCTCCTTTTCAATTTGTCCACACAAAGAATGAAATCCACACACTCCTCACAATGCTTTATGGATGCTTTCTTGCATCCACCACCCTAAATTGTCCAAATTTGACTAAGACCAATCAATATATGGAGAGAAGGTTTCCATCTAGGTTTTTGGGTCCATTTCCATGCCTAACTTCATAATTTTCAATGAAATCCCCTATTGATTTCATGATTTACCTTCTAAATGACCCAAATAGGGCTACAAGGAATTAGGCCCAATAGCAAACTGTTTGGCTTTTAACTCCAAAATTTTCTTAACAAGGTGGAAAACAAATGTTATTTTTTGATACCCTTTTGGAAGATCTTTAAGATTCTTCTGGTCTCATTTCCCCAACCTGTCTGTGTAGCGGGTTCCTATTTTGAGGCCTATTTTTAAGGGTTTTAAGAAATCTGGACAGTGACCTCAAGGGTTTGTCCTTCCACCACCATATACTCTTCACCAAAACCTCTCCTTGGGCTTAGGTCTTCCTCATTCATATATCCTTCTCTCCACATGCTTATATTGAAGCAATCAATGCTTTCAATCCCTCTTTTTGTTGTTGCAGTTCACTGGTTACCCTAGCCATGCACCTCTAGCTCGCCTAAAGCATCACTGCAAAAACACCTTACTAGATTTCTAGGGCCCCTCCTTTAGAAAAAATATAGCACAAGGATTCATCTCCCAAATTCCAAGGTATTGTACTGATGCCATGGTGGGAAGCGGAGCTATGACTCCATTTGTAAACACTACCTGGATCAAACCAGTGACAGTGAAAACAACTAAATATTTACAAAGAACACACAAAACTCAACAAAATTATAAAATAAAACAATGCAGAACCTATTATTAGCCTAAATTACAACATGCATGTGTTACAATGCTTGAATTAATCCATGGAAGCCTACAGAATTCACTAGTACTCAAAAATCCACACCAAATAAAAACAAAAACTTCCTTCTATTAACCTTGTCTGTACTTCTAATGATCAACCTTTTTAAAAAGTCAACTTAGGTCTTAAATAAGACTCATTATGATGTAGAGAGGGAATCCACAATGATTCAAATTTTCATATATTCCATTATCTCACTAACAACTATCCTCTTTAGAGGTTCATGACCCCTTTCATGATTCCATTAACACTTCATAATTACTCACTGATGATATTTTGTCCAACAGATCCCTCGTGGTCATAGCATCTCCTCATCACTTTGTGGTTGGTTCCACATATGTTCACCACCTTTTTCCTATCTCCATGTACTGAGGGTGAATATTACTAGTATTCGGCTTAACCATCCTGAATGGTTCTACCAGTATGTAAATCCAGTTTGGCCTCCTCCAAAGACAACTACTATCACTCCACCATTTAACTATTCTGCCACATGAAATATCTCATGAACAAATTGCACTTAGCATAACCTAATGCCACCTTCTATCTCTTATATTGGTGATACTGATACTCCATCTGCGAGAAATCTTATGAGTCTTGCAATTTCTTTAGGCATTGTGAGTATATTCTAATCTCCAAGAAGACTATCAAAATACGGGTTCGCCACCTTTCATCATTCTCAAATGATAATACAAAACATAAGAGACCTTCACTTATTTCCCTTTAAGACCAAACACTTAGCAATTGTTTATGAATGACCTTCCATATCATTCGAGTCACATCGAACAACCCTACAAGTGA
This sequence comes from Chamaecyparis obtusa, assembly GCA_027943335.1. Lineage (NCBI taxonomy): Eukaryota > Viridiplantae > Streptophyta > Pinopsida > Cupressales > Cupressaceae > Chamaecyparis > Chamaecyparis obtusa. The sequence continues at coordinate 534,808 of BSBK01009006.1, forward strand.
TCTCGGAGTTCTTCCAACGTGACTGTCACAACAAACAGCCAACTCTTCTCTCGGGTCACTCAAGAAAGTGACTGTTGGAAATGTGTTTCTCCTCTATGTGGTGTACATAGTTTAATGATCTTCCACTCTCAAGTCTCCACCAAACAAAATGCATATAATGGTTTCTATGAAATTATTTCAATACAAATTTAGGAACTAATAATTAGCATAACACCACACTCCTCTCTCACATCTAACCATTCTGCCATTTCATTGCAAACTGTTACAAAATAGACATCTACGAAAACAAAATGAACATGATAAAGTCTTCAAATTCATTCAACGGTTTCTCCAAAACTATTTTGATGTAAAATCCTTCGAACACTTAGCACTGTCGAAAAACTGAACATTATTAACAATGAAATATTGTTCAATATCAATCCACAAGGAAGTCGATACATACTCCAACCGAAACCGATTCGTTGAAACAATAACTTCTTCAATTTAAGTCACAAATAGTTTTTGATTATCACTTTAAACAGTGTTAAATCTATTCTTCATTATTTGACTCATACAGGAATTTTGAGAACAGAAAACTATAAACCAGAACATGAATTATCGAAGGATAGTCAATTGTTTTCTTCATTATTCTTTTTCTTGTTACATAGTTTCTATTCCTCCACCGATTCTCCTCCCCTACTACTTGACTCTACTCTCCCTCTTCCTATCAGTTTTTGAATTGTATATAACTTGTAGCTAAACCAAATAGACCCGATAACTAACTCCTATAACTAACCTTTAACATCCGCTACTCCAACTGACTCGAATGGTATATGAACTAACTAGTAGTATATCCATGGTTATACAATCCTTTGATTCATTATATCTAAGATAGTTAGACTACTAGGATTGAACCGATTACATCCATAAGACACAAAAATGGCTTACCAAGCCATGTTACAATATAAATTAACCATGTAGAATTTAGGATCTTTGAAATATTTTCAATTGCCAAATGCACCTGCATCATACTCCTAGGGACACAAAAATTCAAGTCCCATTAAATTTCCATGGTCTTCTTCTGAGTGAGCTTCTTCTGAGCTCTCCAATTGTATGAAGGCAATGTTTTCATCATAACAATGATAGAATTGATGTTTCTTCACTCAACATGCTAGTTCTAATCTTCATGTTGAATACCCTTTGTGGTATGTGTAGTGGTACCGCCTTTAAATCTTGGAACAAATACAATAGGCATCACAATATCACCTGTAGAAAGATACTTATCAATAATCTTGTACTCTCCTTGTTTGTATATCTCTAGGGTATCATAGGGATCAACAAATACTCCATCTGTTATGCCAATAGTATTTTCCTCAGCATGTGAATCTTGTACTATGTCCTTTTGTCCTTGATCATTTTTGTCAACATTACCATCATCTGGGAAATTCATATTTTCCTCAACCATACCTATCACCAACTCTCCATCATCTGCAACAACCTTCTCCTCACAAGGTTCAACAACAACATCTTGTTGTTCACTCTCCACACTAGCATTCATCTGTTGTTCATTCCCTTCCAATGGAATGTGTACCTCTTCTTGATCCATTTCTTCATCAATAACTTCATCTTCATCTATTGCTTGCTCCAAGAGCAATGCTATCCTCTCCCACTTTGCAATACTCTTATCCAACTCTTCTTCAAGATTCTTTAACCTTTCCTCTTCTTGATTCCTATCTTCTTCTTCCTTCTTCTTTCTTTCTCTTTCTTCTCTCTCCTTCTTATCACTATATAGATACTCCTACAATGCCTTAACAATTTCTCTTTCACTCCTCATCAAAGCCATCTCTTCTCACCAATATAGGATTAATTAGATCTCCAGCCACCACTTTGGAACACTCAAGGAGGATATTTCAACTCCAAGCATCAACAAAGTGCTTTCAATCCTTCAAATCCCAGACATTTCTGGCTCTGATACCACTTGATGCAGAGAGGGAATCCACAATGATTCAAATCTGCATATATTCCATTATCTCACTAACAACTATCCTCTTTAGAGGTTCATGACCCCTTTCACGATTCCATTAAAACTTCATAATTACTCACCGATGATATTCTGTCCAACAAATCCCTTGCAATCATAGCATCTCCTCATCACTTTGTGGTTGGTTCCACATATGTTCACCACCTTTTTCCAATCTCCATGTACTGAGGGTGAAAATTACTAGTAGTCGGCTTAACAATCCATAATGGTTCTACAAGTATGTAAATCCAGTTCGGCCTCCTCCAAACACAACTGCTGTCACTCCACCATTTAACTATTCTGCCACATGAAATAACTCACGAATAGATTGCACTTAGCATAACCCAATGCCACCTTCTATCTCTTATATTATGGATGCCGATACTCCATCCACAAGGACTGTTATGAGTCTTGCAATTTCTTTAGGCATAGTGACTATATTCTAATCACCAAGCGGACTATCAAAATATGGGTTCGCCACATTTCATCATTCCCAAATGATAATACAAAACATAAGAGACCTTCACTTATTTCCCTTTAAGACCAAACACTTAGCAATTGTTTAGGAATGACCTTCCATATCATTTGAGTCACACAGAACAGCCCTGCAAGTGATCTCGGAGTTCTTCCAACGTGACTGTCACAACAAACAACCAACTCTGCTCTCGGGTCTCTCAAGAAAGTGACTATTGGAAACATGTTTCTCCTCTATGCAGTGTAGATAGTTTAATGATCTTCCACTCTCAAGTCTCCACCAAACAAAATGTATATAACAGTTTTTATGAAACTATTTCAATACAGATTCAGGAACTAATAATTAGCATAACACTGCACTCCTCTGTCACATCTAACCATTCCGCCATTTCATTCCAGACTGTTATAAAATAGAGATCTAAAAAAACAAAATGCACATGATAAAGTCTTCAAATTGATTCAACATTTTCTCCAAAACTATTTTGATGTCAAATCCTTTGAACACTTAGCACTATCAGAAAATCGAACATTATTAACAATGAAACACTATTTAATATAAATCCACAAGGAAGTTGATACATACTCCAACTGAAACCGATTCGTTGAAACATTAACTTCTTCAATTTAAGTCACAAATAGTTTCTGATTATCACTTCAAACAGTGTTAAATCTATTCTTCATTATTCAAATCATACAAGAATTTTGAGAATAGAAAACTATAAACCAGAACATGAATTATTGAAGGATAGTCAATTGTTTTCTTCATTATTCTTTTTCATGTTACATAGTTTCTATTCCTTTACCGATTCTCCTCTCCTACTACTCGAATCTACTCTCCCTCTTCCTATCAGTTTTTGAATTGTATATAACTTGCAGCTAAACCAAATAGACCTAATAACTAACTCCTATAACTAACCTTTAATATCTGCTACTCCAACTGACTCGAATGGTATATGAACTAACTAGTAGTAAATCCATGGTTATAAAATCCTTTGATTCATTATATCTAAGACACATAGACTACTAGGATTGAACTGATTACATCCATAAGACACAAAAATGGCTTACCAAGCCATGTTACAATATAAATTAACCATGTAGAATTCAAGATCTTCAAAATATTTTCAACTTCCAGATCCACCTTCATCATACTCCTGGGGACACAAAAATTCAAGTCCCGTTGAATTTCCATGATCTTCTTTTGAGTGAGATTCTTTCGAGTTCTCCAATTGTATGAAGGAAATGTTGTCATCATAACAATGACAGAATTGATGTTACTTCCCTTGACATGTTGGTTCCAATCTTCATGTTGAATACCCTTTGTGGTATGTGTAGTGGTGCCGCCTTCAAAATCCTGGAACAAATACATTAGGCATCATCATATCACCTATAGAAATATACTGATCAATAATCTTGTACTCTCCTTGTGTGTATATCTCTAGGATATCATAGGGATCAAAAAATACTCCATCTCTTATGCCAACAGTATTCTCCTCCGCATGTGAATCTTGTACTATGTCCTTCCATCCTTGATCATTTTTGTCAACATTCCCATCATCTGGGAAATTCATATTCACCAACTCTCCTTCATCTACAACAACCTTCTCCTCATAAGGTTCAGCAACAACATCTTGTTGTTCACTCTCCACACTAGCATTCATCTGTTGTTCATGCCCTTCCAATGCAATGTGTACCTCTTCTTGATCCATTTCCTCATCAGTAACTTCATCTTCATCTGCTGCTTGCTCCAAGAGCAATGCTATCCTCTCCCACTTCGCAATACTCTTATCCAACTCTTCTTCAAGATTCTTTAACCTTTCCTCTTCTTGCTTCCTATCTTCTTCTTCCTTCTTCTTTCTTTCTCTTTCTTCTCTCCTTCTTATGACCATATAGATACTCCTTCAATGCTTAACAATTTCTCTTTCACTCCTCGTCAAAGCCATCTCTTCTCACCAATCTAGGATTAATTAGATCTCCAGCCACCACTTTGGAACACTCAAGGAGGATATTTAAACTCCAAGCATCAACAAAGTGCTTTCAATCCTCCAAATCCTAGACCTTTCTGGCTCTGATACCACTTGATGCAGAGAGGGAATCCACAATTATTCAAATCTACATATATTCCATTATCTCACTAACAACTATCCTCTTTAGAGGTTCATGATCGCTTTAATGATTCCATTAACACTTCATAATTACTCACAGATGATATTCTGTCTGATAGATCCCTCATGGTCGTAGCATCTCCTCATCACTTTGTGGTTGGTTCCACATATGTTCACCACCTTTTTCCTATCTCCACGTACTAAGGGTGAATATTAGTGGTATTCAGCTTAACCATCCTAAATGGTTCTACTAGTATGTAAATCTAGTTCAGCCTCCTCCAAACACAATTGTTGTCACTCCACCATTTAACTATTCTACCACATGAAATACCTCATGAATGGATTGCACTTAGCATAATCCAATGCCACCTTCTATCTCTTATATTGGTGATGTTGATACTCCATCTATGAGGACTATGATGAGTCTTGCGATTTCTTTAGGAATTGTGAGTATATTCTAATCTGCAAGTAGACTGTCAAAATATGGGTTCGCCACCTTTCATCATTCCCAAATGATAATACAAAATATAAGAGACCTTCACTTATTTCCCTTTAAGACCAAACACTTAGCATTTTTTTAGGAATGACCTTCCATATCATTCGAGTCACACCGAACAGCCCTGCAATTGATCTCGGAGTTCTTCCAATGTGACAGTCACAACAAATAGCCAACTCTACTCTCAGGTCACTCAAGAAAGTGACTGTTGGAAACGTGTTTCTCCTCTATGTGGCATAGATAGTTTAATGATCTTGCACTCTTAAGTATCCACCAAATAAAATGCATATAACAGTTTCTATGAAAGTATTTCAATACAGATTCAGGAACTAATAATTAGCATAACACCGCACTCCTCTGTCACATCTAACCATTCTTCCATTTCATTCTAGACTGTTACAAATTAGAGATCTACGAAAACAAAATGCACATGATAAAGTCTTCAAATTCATTCAACGGTTTCTCCAAAACTATTTTGATGTCAAATCCTTCGAACACTTAGCACTGTCGAAGAACTGAACATTATTAACAATGAAACATTGTTCAATATCAATCCACACGGAAGTCAATATGTACTCCAACTGAAACCAATTTGTTGAAACATTAACTTCTTCAATTTAAGTCACAAATAGTTTCTGATTATCACTTCAAACAATGTTAAATCTATTCTTCATTATTTGAATCATAAGAGAATTTTGAGAATAGAAAACTATAAACCAGAAGATGAATTATTGAAGGATAGTCAATTGTTTTCTGCATTATTCTTTTTCTTGTTACATAGTTTCTATTCCTTTACCGATTCTCCTCCCCTACTACTCGACTCTACTCTCCCTCTTCCTATCATTTTTTGAATTGTATATAACTTGTAGCAAAACCAAATAGACCCGATAACTAACTCCTATAACTAACCTTTAACATCCACTACTCCAACTGACTCGTATGGTATATGAACTAACTAGTAGTAAATTGATAATCATACAATCCTTTGATTCATTATATCTGAGACACTTAGACTACTAGGATTGAACTGATTACATCCATAAGACACAAAAATGGCTTATCAAGCCATGTTGCAATATAGATTAACCATGTAGAATTCAAGATGTTCAAAATATTTTCAATTCCTAGATGCACCTGCATCATACTCCCAGCGACACAAAAATTCAAGTCCCATTGAAATGTCATGGTCTTCTTCCAAGTGAGCTTCTTCCAATTTCTCCAATTGTACGAAGGCAATGTTGTAATCATAACAATGATAGAATTGATGTTGCTTCCCTCAACATGATGGTTCCAATCTTCATGTTGAATACCCTTTGTGGCATGTGTAGTGGTACCCCCTTTAAATCCTGGAACAAATACATTAGGCATCATCATATCGCTTGTAGAAAGATACTTATCAGTAATCTTGTACTCTCCTTGTTTGTATATCTCTAGGGTATCATAGGTATCAAAAAATACTCCATCTGTTATGCCAACAATATTCTCCTCTGCATGTGAATCTTGTATTATGTCCTTCTATCCTTGATCATTTTTGTCAACATTCCCATCATCTGGGCAATTCATATTTTCCTCAACCATACCTATCACCAACTCTCCTTCATCTGTAACAACCTTCTCCTCACAAGGTTCAACAACAACATCTTGTTTTTCACTCTCCACACTAGCATTCATCTGCTATTCATGCCCTTCCAATGGAATGTGTACCTCTTCTTGATCCATTTCTTCATCAGTAACTTCATCTTCATTTTATTCTTGCTCCAAGAGAAATGCTATCCTCTCCCACTTCACAATACTCTTATCCAACTCTTCTTCAAGATTCTTTAACCTTTCCTCTTCTTGCTTCCTATCTTCTTCTTCTTTCTTCTTTCTTTCTCTTTCTTCTCTCTCCTTATCACCATATAGATACTCCTTCAATGCCTTAACAATTTCTTTTTCACTCCTCATCAAAGCCATCTCTTCTCACCAATCTAGGATTAATTAGATCTCCAACCACCACTTTGGAACACTCAAGGAGGATATTTTGCATCAACAAAGTGCTTTCAATCCTCCAAATCCCAGACCTTTCTGGCTCTGATAACACTTGATGCAGAGAGGGAATCCACAACGATTCAAGTCTGCATATATTCCATTATCTCACTAACAACTATCCTCTTTAGAGGTTCACAACCCCTTTCACGATTCCATTAACACTTCATAATTACTCATCGATGATATTCTGTTTGACAGATCCCTCACGGTCATAGCATCTCCTCATCACTTTGTGGTTGCTTCCAGATATGTTCATCACCTTTATCTTATCTCCACCTACTGAGGGTGAAGATTATTGGTATCCGGCTTAACCATCCTGAATGGTTCTACCACTATGTAAATCTAGTTTGGCCTCCTCCAAACGCAACTATTGTCACTCCACCATTTAACTATTCTACCACATGAAATGCCTCATGAAAAAATTGCACTTAGAATAACCTAATGGCACCTTCTATCTCTTATATTGGTCATGTTGATACTCCATCTGTGAGGACTGTTATGAGTCTTGGGATTTATTTAGGCATCGTGAGTATACTCTAATCTCCAGGAGGACTGCCAAAATACGGGTTAGCCACCTTTCATCATTCCCAAATGATAATGCAAAACATAACAGACCTTCACTTATTTCCATTTAAGACCAAACACTTAGCAATTGTTTAGGAATGACCTTCCATATCATTCGAGTCACACCAAACAGCCCTACAAGTGATCTCAGAGTTCTTCCAACGTGACTGTCACAACAAACAGCCAACTCTGCTCTTGGGTAACTCAAGAAAGTGACTGTTGGAAACATGTTTCTCCTCTATGAGGTGTAGATAGTTTAATGATCTTCCACTCTCAAATCTCCACCAAACAAAATGCATATAATGGTTTCTATAAAACTATTTCAATACAGATTTAGGAACTAATAATTAGCATAGCAATCCACTCCTCTTTCACATCTAACCATTTCGCCATTCCATTCAAAACTGGTACAAAATACAGATCTACAAAAACAAAATGCACATGATAAAGTCTTCAAATTCATTCAACGGTTTCTCCAAAACTATTTTGATGTCAAATCCTTTGAACACTTAGCACTGTCGAAAAATCGAGCATTATTAACAATGAAACACTGTTCAATATCAATCCACAAGGAAGTCGATACATACTCCAACCGAAACTGATTCGTTGAAACATTAACTTCTTCAATTTAAGTCACAAATAGTTTTTGATTATCACTTCAAACAGTGTTAAATCTATTCTTCATTATTCAAATCATACAGGACTTTTGAGAATAGAAAACTATAAACCAGAAGATGAATTATCGAAGGATAGTCAATTGTTTTCTCCATTGTTCTTTTTCTTGTTACATAGTTTCTATTCCTTTATCGATTCTCCTCCCCTACTATTCAACTCTACTCTCCCTCTTCCTATCAGTTTTTGAATTGTATATAACTTGTAGCAAAACCAAATAGACCTGATAACTAACTCCTATAACTAACCTTTAACATCCGCTACTCCAACTGATTCGAATTGTATATGAACTAACTAGTAGTAAATCCATGATTATTCAATCCTTTGATTCATTATATCTAAGACACTTACACAACTAGGATTGAACTGATTACATCCATAAGACACAAAAATGGCTTACCAAGCCATGTTACAATATAAATTAACCATGTAGAATTTAGTATCTTTGAAATATTTTCAATTACCAGATGCACCTGCATCATACTCCCGAGGACACAAAAATTCAAGTCCCATTGAATTGTCATGGTCTTCTTCTGAGTGAGCTTCTTCTGAGATCTCCAATTGTATGAAGGAAATGTTATCATCATAACAATCACAGAATTGATGCTGCTTCCCTCAACATGCTGGTTGCAATCTTCAAGCTGAATACCCTTTGTTGTATGTGTAGAGGTACTGCAAATCTTGGAACAAATACATTAGGAATCATCATATCACCTGTAGAAAGATACTTATATATAATCTTGTACTCTCCTTGTTTGTATATCTCTAGCATATCATAGGGATCAACAAATAATCCATCTGTTATGCTAACAGTATTCTCCTCCACATGTGAATCTTGTACTATGTCCTTCTATCCTTGATCATTATTGTCAAAATTCCCATCATCCGGGCAATTCATATTTTCCTCAACCATACCTATCACCAACTCTCCTTCATCTATAACAACCTTCTCCTCACAAGGTTCAACAACATCTTGTTGTTCACTCTCCACACTAGCATTCATCTGTTGTTCGTGCCCTTCCAATGGAATGTGTACCTCTTCTTGATCCATTTCTTCATCAGTAACTTCATCTTCATCTTCTGCTTGCTCGAAGAGCAATGCTATCCTCTCCCACTTTTCAATACTCTTATCCAATTCTTCTTCAAGATTCTTTAACCTTTCCTCTTCTTGATTCCTATCTTCTTCTTCTTTCTTCTTTCTTTCTCTTTCTTCTCTCTCCTTCTTATCACCATATAGATACCCCTTTAATGTCTTAACAATTTCTCTTTCACTCCTCATCAAATCCATCTCTTCTCACCAATATAGGATTAATTAGATCTCCAACCACCACTTTGGAACACTCAAGGAGGATATTTCAACTCCAAGCATCAACAAAGTGCTTTCAATCCTCCTAATCCCAGACCTTTCTGGCTCTGATACCACTTGATGTAGAGAGGGAATCCACAATGATTCAAATCTACATATATTCCATTATCTCACTAACAACTATCCTCTTTAGAGGTTCATGACCCCTTTCATGATTCCACTAACACTTCATAATTACTCACTAATGATATTCTATCTCACAGATCCCTCACGATCGTAGCATCTCCTCATCACTTTGTGTTTGGTTCCACATATGTTCGCCACCTTTTTCCTATCTCCATTTACTAGGGGTGAAGATTACTAGTATTTAGCTTAATCATCCTAAATGGTTCTACCGGTATGTAAATCTAGTTCGGCCTCCTCCAAACACAACTATCGTCACTCCACCATTTAACTATTCTGCCACATAAAATACCTCACAAACAAATTGCACATAGCATAACCCAATGCCACCTTTTATCTCTTATATTGGTGATGTTGATACTCCATCTACAAGGACTGTTATGAGTCTTGTGATTTCTTTAGGCATAGTGACTATATTCCAATCTCCAAGCAGACTATCAAATATGGGTTTGCCACCTTTCATCATTCCCAAACGATAATACAAAACATAAGAGACCGTCACTTATTTCCCTTCAAGACCGAACACTTAGCAATTGTTTAGGAATGACTTTCCATACCATTCGGGTCACACCAAAAAGCCCTGCAAGTGATCTTGGAGTTCTTCCAATGTGACTATCACAACAAAAAGCCAACTTTGCTCTAGGGTCACTCAAGAAAGTGACTGTTGGAAACATGTTTCAACTCTATGCAGTGTACATAGTTTAATGATCTTCCACTCTCAAGTCTCCACCAAACAATATGCATATAATGGTTTCTATGAAACTATTTCAATACAAATTCAAGAACTAATAATTAGCATAACACCGCACTCCTCTGTCACATCTCACCATTCCGCCATTCCGTTCTAGATTGTTACAAAATAGAGATCTATGAAAACAAAATGCACATGATAAAGTATTCAAATTCATTCAACAGTTTATCCAAAACTATTTTCATGTCAAATCCTTCGAACACTTAGCACTGTTAGAAAACCAAACATTATTAACAATGAAACATTGTTCAATATCAATCCACAAGGAAGTCGATACATACTCCAACCGAAACTGATTCATTGAAACTGTGGACTAGGCTTTTGAGGGTACCTGTTATCTATTTTGAAAGGCCTAAATCAATCAAACGTTAAGAGTTTAATCTAAGCATGCAATCAAAACAAAACAAATAAACTCTAAGCTAAGCCACCTCAGATTGAGCCAAAAACAGGTGCACCCAAGCACTGTTTGATTTTCTCTGATAAGGGGGATGTGGGCGTGCTCTCTAAGCACTTGGAGCATACTCTAAATGCATTTAGGATGATTTGAAGCTCATGAAAACCCCAAAATGGCACAAAAATAGGTATAGAACACCTGATTTGCCCCTAAGGCTTCAAGAGGCTCAAGAATGCTCTAATGGAGATTCAATGCAAGTATGATTATGCTAAGATTGATTTTAGACCAAATTAGAGATGTGGTATGATGCTATGCTATGCAAAACAATAAGAAAAACTATGTTAATCCATTATTGCTAAGCTATGATGAGCTAAAATGCTAAAAAGTAAGCTAATTAGAATGATTTGCTAAGATCTAACATGAAAATGGCATTATAACAATGCATGAGAATGAAAGTAAGCTAATTGATTTTGCTCTTGAAAGGAGGGGTATTTATAGGATTCTTAAGGGCTTGGGGTAGGAAGAATGAGTGGCCAGGATTGAAATCCTTAAGAGAGGCCAAGATTCACTCAAAGGGGAGCACATGGATTGTGCTAGTTTAGGGTTCACCTCCTTGTGACAAGTGTCACAAGTGCATTGGATTGAAAGATGGGAGGAATGTGCACAATTTGGGAAATGTGCCTAAGGTCAAAGGGTGTAAGAAAGGGGTGAGGGGCTTCTTAAATGCACCATAAGTGCATGTAAGAGGGATAAGGAGGCCTTAAATGCCTTTAATGCATTTCAAAAAGGGAAGCCCTCTTTGTTGACTTTGGGGTAAGCTTAAGAGTTGGCTAACCTTGTTTAGGGAATGTGACAAGGTTAAGGGAGGAATTAGGATTAGGATTAGGATAATCTTAGGATTAGGATGGGTGAAGAGGTTGGATTTGAGAAGATTCTAGAAGAGTCTAGAGTTCTCCTTGGTTTTATGGAATAAAAGTTTATTCATTCCAAAAGCTTAAGTTTTGGGAATATTTATTGAAATATTTTCAATAAATATGAAATTTAAATATTTAATCTTAATTAAATATTTTGAGTTGGGATTAGCCTTTTAATCGAGATTAAGAAGGAATTAGAAGATTTTGGAAGAGGTTAGTGGTTTTAGGAAAAAAGGCCAACTTTTGGTCAAAAAATAAAATAATTATTTTTTGGGGATTTTTGGTCAATTTATTAATTAAAATAATTAATAAATAAGGAGATAATGTTTAAATAAGATTTAAACATTTTTGGAAGGGATTTCTTAATTAAATATTTTTAATTAAGATAAAGAGATTTAATGACATAAAAATAAATTAATTAATTAATAAATGATGATGTCATCAGGGATTTTTCAGAAAATAAAAAAAAATAATTTATTTTCTAAAGTATTTTTAGGTGTCTACAGAAACATTAACTTCTTCAATTTAAGTCACAAATAGTTTCTGATTATCACTTCCAATAGTGTTAAATCTATTCTTCATTATTCTAATTATACAGGAATTTTGAGAATAGAAAACTATAAACCAGAAGATGAATTATTGAAGGATAGTTAATTGCTTTCTTCATTATTCTTTTTCTTATTACATAGTTTCTATTCCTTTACCGATTCTCCTCCCCTACTAGTCGACTCTACTCTCCCTCTTCCTATCAGTTTTTGAATTGTATATAACTTGTAGCAAAACCAAATAGACCCAATAACTAACCTTTAACATCCACTACTCCAACTGACTTGAATGGTATATGAAGTAACTAGTAGTAAATCCATGATTAATCAATCATTTGATTCATTATATCTAAGACATTTAGACTACTAGGATTGAACCGATTACATCCATAAGACACAAAAATGGCTTACCAAGCCATATTACAATATAAATTAACCATGTAGAATTCAGGATCTTCGAAATATTTTCAATTGCCAGATGCAACTGCATCATACTCCCGGGGACACAAAAATTCAAGTGCCATTGAATTGTTGTGGTCTTCTTCCGAGTGAGCTTCTTCCAAGTTCTCTAATTGTATGAAGGCAATGTTGTCATCATAACAATGACAGAATTGATACTACTTCCCTCAACATGTTGGTTCCAATCTTCATGCTAAATAGCATTTTTGGTATGTGTAGTGGTACCGCCTTTAAATCCTACAACAAATACATTAGGCATCATCATATCACCTATAGAAAGATACTGATCAATAATCTTGTACTCTCCTTGTTTGTATATCTCTAGGGTATCAAAGGGATCAACAAATACTCCATCTATTATGCCAACAGTATTCTCCTCTACATGTGAATCTTCTACTATGTCCTTCTGTCCTTGATCATTTTTGTCAACATTCCCATCATCTGAGCAATTGATATTTTCCTCAACCATACCTATCACCAACTCCCCTTCATCTGCAACAACCTTCTCCTCACAAGTTTCAACAACAACATCTTGTTGTTCGCTCCCCACACTAGCATTCATCTATTTTTCATGCCCTTCCAATGGAATGTGTACCTCTTCTTGATCCATTTCTTCATCAGTAACTTCATCTTCATCTGCTGCTTGCTCCAAGAGCAATGCTATCCTCTCCCACTTTTCAATAGTCTTATCCAACTCTTCTTCAAGATTCTTTAACCTTTCCTCTTCTTGCTTCCTATCTTCTTCTTCCTTCTTTCTTTCTCTTTCTTCTCTCTCCTTCTTATCACCATATAGATACTCCTAACAATTTCTCTTTCACTCCTCATCAAAGCCATCTCTTCTCACCAATCTAGGATTAATTAGATCTCCAGCCACCACTTTGGAACACTCAAGGAGGATATTTCAACTCCAAGCATCAAAAAAGTGCTTTCAATCCTACAAATCCTAGACCTTTCTGGCTCTGATACCACTTGATGCAGAGAGGGAATCCACAATGATTCAAATCTACATATAATCCATTATCTCACTAACAACTATCCTCTTTAGAGGTTCACGACCCCTTTCATGATTCCATTAACACTTTATAATTACTCACCGATGATATTCTATCTCACAGATCACTCACGGTCATAGCATCTCCTCATCACTTTGTGGTTGGTTCCACATATGGTCACCACCTTTTTCTTATCTCCATGTATTGAGGGTGAAGATTACTAGTATTCGGCTTAACCATCCTGAATGGTTCTACCAGTATGTAAATCCAGTTTGGCCTCCTCCAAAAACAACTACCATCACTCTACCATTTAACTATTCTGCCACATGAAATACCTCACAAACAAATTGCACTTAGCATAACCCAATGCCACCTTCTATCTCTTATATTGGTCATTCTGATACTCCATCTATGAAGGCTATTATGAGTCATGGGATTTCTTTAGGCATATTGAATATATTCTAATCTCCAAGCGGACTGTCAAAATATGGGTTCACCACCTTTCATCATTCCCAAATGATAATACAAAACATAAGAGACCTTCACTTATTTCCCTTTAATACCAAACACTTATCAATTGTTTAGGAATGACCTTCCATATCATTCGAGTCACACGAAACAGTGCTACAAGTGATCTCGGAGTTCTTCCAACGTGACTGTCACAATAAATAGCCAACTATGCTCTCAGGTCACTCAAGAAAGTGACTGTTGGAAACATGTTTCTCCTCTATGCGGTGTAGACAATTTAATGATCTTCCACTCTCAAGTCTCCACCAAACAAAATGCATATAACAATTTCTATGAAACTATTTCAATACAGATTCAGGAACTAATAATTAGCATAACACCGCACTCCTCTGTCACATCTAACCATTCCACCATTCCATTCCAGACTGTTACAAAATAGAGATCTACAAAAACAAAATGCACATCATAAAGTCTTCAAATTGATTCAACAGTTTCTCCAAAACTATTTTGATGTCAAATCCTTCGAACACTTAGCACTGTCGGAAAACTGAACATTATTAACAATGAAATATTGTTCAATATCAATCCACGAGGAAGTCGATAGATACTCCAACCGAAACTGATTCGTTGAAACATTAAATTCTTCAATTTAAGTCACAAATAGTTTCTAATTATCACTTCAAACAGTGTTAAATCTATTCTTCATTATTCGAATCATATAGGAATTTTGACAATAAAAAAATATAAACTAGAAAATGAATTATCGAAGGATAGTCAATTGTTTTCTTCATTATTTTTTTTCTTGGTACATGGTTTCTATTCCTTTACTGATTCTCCTCCCCCACTACTCGACTGTATTCTCCCTCTTCCTATCGATTTTTGAATTGTATATAACTTGCAGCAAAACCAAATAAACCTGATAACTAACTCCTATAACTAACCTTTAACATTCGCTACTCCAAATGACTCGAATGGTATATGAACTAACTAGTAGTAAATCCACAATTATACAATCCTTTGATTCATTATATCTAAGACAGTTAGACTACTAGGATTGAACCGATTACATCCATAAGACATAAAAATGGCTTACCAAGCCATGTTACAATATAAATTAACCATGTAGAATTCAAGATCTTTGAAATATTTTCAATTGCCAGATGCACCTGCATCATACTCCCGGGGACACAAAAATTCAAGTCCCATTGAATTGTTGTGGTCTTCTTCCAAGTGAGCTTCTTCCAAGTTCTCTAATTGTATGAAGGCAATGTTGTCATCATAACAATGACAGAATTGATACTGCTTCCCTCACCATGTTGGTTCCAATCTTCATGTTGAATAGAATTTGTGGTATGTGTAGTGGTACCACCTTTAAATCCTAGAACAAATACATTAGACATCATCATATCGCCTGTAGAAACATACTGATCAATAATCTTATTCTCTCCTTGTTTGTATATCTCTAGGGTATCATAGGGATCAACAAATACTCCATCTCTTATGCCAAAAATATTCTCCTCTACATGTGAATCTTCTACTATGTCATTCCATCCTTGATCATTTTTGTCAACATTCCCATCATCTGGGCAATTGATATTTTCCTCAAACATACCTATCACCAACTCTCCTTCATCTACAAGAACCTTCTCCTCACAAGGTTCAACAACAACATCTTTTGTTCACTCTCCACACTAGCATTCATCTGTTGTTCATGCCCTTCCAATGGAATGTGTACCTCTTCTTGATCCATTTCTTCATTAGTTACTTCATCTTCATCTACTGCTTGCTCCAAGAGAAATGCTATCCTCTCCCACTTCACAATACTCTTATCCAACTCTTCTTCAAGATTCTTTAACCTTTCCTCTTCTTTCTTCCTATCTTCTTCTTCCTTCTTCTTTCTTTCTCTTTCTTCTCTCTCTTTCTTATGACCATATAGATACTCCTTCAATGCCTTAACAATTTCTCTTTCACTCCTCATCAAAGCCATCTCTTCTCACCAATCTAGGATTAATTAGATCTCCAGCCACCACTTTGGAACACTCAAGGAGGATATTTTGCATCAACAAAGTGCTTTCAATCCTCCAAATCCCAGACCTTTCTGGCTATAATACCACTTGATGCAGAGAGGGAATCCACAACAATTCAAATCTACATATATTCCATTATCTCACTAACAACTATCCTCTTTAGATGTTCACAACCCCTTTCACGATTCCATTAACACTTCATAATTACTCACTGATGATATTCTATCCGACAAATCCCTCACAGTCATAGCATCTCCTCATCACTTTTTGGTTGGTTCCACATATGTTCACCACCTTTTTCCTATCTCCACGTACTGAGGGTGAAGATTACTGGTATTCAGCTTAACCATCCTGAATGGGTCTACTAGTATGTAAATCTAGTTCGGCCTCCTCTAAACACAACTGCCATCACTCCACCATTTAACTATTCCACCACATGAAATACCTCAAGAACAGATTGCACTTAGCATAACCCAATTCCACCTTCTATCTCTTCTATTGGTGATGCTAATACTCCATCCTTGAGGATTGTTATGTGTCTTGCGATTTCTTTAGGCATCGTGAGTATATTCTAATCTCTAAGCAGACTATCAAAATATGGGTTCGCTACCTTTCATCATTCCCAAATGAGAATACAAAACATAAGAGCCCTTCACTTATTTCCCTTAAAGACCAAACACTTAGCAATTGTTTAGGAATGACCTTCCAGATCATTCAAGTCACACCGAACAACCCTACAAGTGATCTCAGAGTTCTTCCAATGTGACTGTCACAACAAACAGCCAACTCTGCTCTCAGGTCACTCAAGAAAGTGACTATTGGAAACGTGTTTCTCCTATATGCAGTGTAGATAGTTTAATGATCTTCCACTCTCAATTCTCCACCAAACAAAATGCATATAATGATTTCTTTGAAACTATTTCAATACAGATTCAAGAACTAATAATTAGCATAACATCTCACTCCTCTATCACGTCTAACCATTCCACCATTCCATTCCATACTGTTACAAAATACAGATCTACAAAAACAAAATGCAAATGATAAAGTCTTCAAATTCATTCAATGGTTTCTCCAAAACTATTTTGATGTCAAATCCTTTGAACACTTAGCACTGTCGGAAAACTGAACATTATTAACATTGAAACATTGTTCAATATCAATCCACAAGGAAGTCGATACATACTCCAACCGAAACCGATTCATTGAAACATTAACTTCTTCAATTTAAGTCACAAATAATTTTTGATTATCACTTCAAACAGTGTTAAATCTATTCTTCATTATTTGAATCATACAAGAATTTTGAGAATAGAAAACTATAAACCAAAAGATGAATTATCGAAGGATAGTCAATTGTTTTCTTCATTATTCTTTTTCTTGTTACATAGTTTCTATTCCTTTACTGATTCTCCCCCCCTACTACTCAACTCTACTCTCCCTCTTCCTATCAATTTTTGAATTGTATATAACTTGCAGCAAAACCAAATAGACCCGATAACTAACTCCTATAACTAACCTTTAACATCCGCTACTCCAACTGACTCGAATGGTATATGAACTAACTAGTAGTAAATCCATGATTATACAATCCTTTGATTCATTATATCTAAGACACTTAGACTACTAGGATTGAACCGATTACATCCATAAGACACAAAAATGGCTTACCAAGCCATGTTACAATATAAATTAACCATGTAGAATTCAGGATCTTTGAAATATTTCCAATTGCCAGATACACCTACATCACATTAGGTCTTTAGGGGCACATTAGGTCATTTTTTCATCAGTTAGAGACCAATAACCAACTTGGTTGAGCAAGATTGAAAAGTTTTAAAAGTTGCTCATGCAACTTTTGCAACTTTTTAGTAACTATTTTTTTACAACTTTTTACAAACTTGATCCAATGAGCTCAGACACATAGGAATCCACTCTTGGGACCTTGACCAAGACTAGAACATAACTTTAACCTTCCCTTGACCCTAATGACATAATGCTGACATCATCCTCATGCAGCACTAATCAGGGCTTTACAACTTCCTAGCCACTGATTGCTAACTTCTAGGAGTCCTAGGAGTTCCAAGACCTAATCACCAAGATCCTAATGCATTAAAGCAATGGTCTACATGACCTTGAGTTCTTAACACACTAAAACATAACCTTTAATCACACACAACACCAAAAACCAATGAATGGACTGCTCTAACCAATCCAAACTAATGGTGCTCCTGCACCAAAGGAACATCATTCAATTTTCTTGGTACAATTTCTACATTGATCCAAGAGCATCTATCATGGGTGTACATTCTACATTGAGGGGGGCCTTCATTTCTTCTCTTCCTACTTCTTCATTTGAGGAGGCTTTTTTTCTTTGAAATTTTATCCAAATTATTACATGGGTCAGTTATCATTGGTTCCTTGTTTGTCACCTTCTATTGGGCTTGTTCCTGATTAGTTCTTGGCATATTCATCAACCAAGGACATGGAAACACATGGGCATACTTCAGAGACATCATAATTCATTTGGATTCCCCTTCCTACTTCCTATCCATAATGGGAGGTCTTCTTACATCTATACTTGGTGTATATTCTTCATAATGGGACAAATGTTATTTGTAGGCATTGGACTATGTCCTAGGAGGTGAAGGTGGTCTACTCCTACTTTTTCTATCACCTCTCTAACAAGGTAAGTCTATTATGGGAAAATTGAGCTCAGCGAGCCTTTCGAATGTAGGGTCTTTCCCACCTTTCCCCTTGGTACTTCTGAGAAATCTTCTTTGATCCAGAGCTTCGAATTAGTTTTGTTGTCTAGATTCGTGCTCGGCTCTGTGTTGATTTCTTCTCTGAATTACTCTTTCAAGTGCTTGTGCTCTCGCTTCTTCTTGTTCAAGCACTTGACTCACATTCCTATAATGCTTTGTGTTTCTTCTATATCTCCAAGAAAAGTATTCAAGGATGAGTATATGTCTTCTTGGTCGTCCTGAAAACTGAGATTGGGTTGAAGCACAAGGAACATGTTCTCATGAGGTAACACCATTTTTCCTCATGACAAATATTCAAGTCTAGCAACTGTTTCTCTCCCCAGAAGATTTTCCAAAAATCTTTTGGTAAATAGATTTTTCTTTTTGAATTTAACTCTTTATTTGCACAAAATATCCTTAAGAAACAATGTGAATACGAACAGTTTGAAAGTTGTTAATTGTTTAACTAACTTCCCTCTAAATTTTAATAGGTACAACTCCCTTATGTGAAGATATGCAATGAATTTTGTTTGTTCTAAATCCTAATGGGGTATGTTCTTGACCAGAGACTAGTAGAGGTAACCAAATTAGCCCTCAGTGAGAAACTAATCCAAGTAGTGAATTTAATTCTAAACTCTAACCAACTTTGGGATTTTACAATACTTATGAATTCACACCAATGGGAATGCAATGATGAATTCTACTTGAATTAATGAAATTCAGTAAAACAACATGGATGAATCTAATCTAAGGACATATATATATTCTCCCAACCTCCAAGTAATGCTTTGATTACTGTCGATTAGCTACACTAAAGAAGAGAAATAGAACTCTGTCTATTTGCTAATTTCAATCCATCTTAAGGAAAACAAACATTCAAACTTACAAATGCATGGAACAGTAAATAAAGGACACAAAACACATTCTAGATTGACTCTGCAACAAGATGTATTTCACACCAAAAATTAGCTGACCCTTTCATTGATTTTCAAAATGTTACATATAGGCTTCAAGAGTTAAGCCGTTACAAAATCAACTGAATCAATTCATATTCTACAAAGTTGGTAAATGATAAGTGGCCATTTACCAATTTTACAATGTATATCAAAAAGAAGAGGGGAAAGCTATTTTCTCTTTGTTGGCTTCTTCACCTTCTCCAACTTAGCCTTATGAGCTTTGGCGGCTGCAAGAATTGAAATCATCCTTTCAGAATCTAGGATGTACACATTTTTCAATCTTATGAGCCAGCGGGCATGATCTTTCTCTATGCATTTTGCAGCATCCTTTTGGGGTTGTGTCTTCTCCATGGCTTTGTGTATACATCCACCAAGTTGCTGAAGATTAGGTATTCTATCAAGGTGAGACCCAAATAACTCTGCAAGATGGTCCAAGTAGTTAGAGAATGACTTCTTCATGTTGTTTATACCAATTGGGCTCTTACCATCTCTGCTAGCTTGAGACTCAGAGTGAAGACCTGTCAAATATACAAAGATTTTAATTTTCTTTTTAATGACTTCCTCTTCAATCACTTTCATTCACACCTCTACCTTGATTGTCATCTCCTTTTTGAACTCAACTCCTTGGAGCCATTTGATTAGAGGTTCATCTCTTTTCTACAATATGTTGGCCTTGATTGCATCTTCAGTCTTCATCACAACTAGCCAATGCAATAGCACCATGCACTCTTCATTTCTCAACCTCTCTGCTATGAGTGTCTACATGTGTCCCTTGAGAGAATCCTTCTCTACCTCTAACTGTAAAAAGAAACTCCTGAGCTGCTTAATGGCTACTAGACCTTTAGACTTAAGTCATTCTATCCACCTCCTACCAATGTGCCCGAAATGTCTATCTTCTTACAATTTGGTAAGTATTGCTTGGTTCTCGGCTACAGTAGGATCAAATGTTGTTAGGAAACTAGGCAAGCTTGCCACAGTAGCAACCAACTATGTAATGAAGTTAGTCATTTATTTAATCTCTACCTTGAGTCGAGTCTTGGTGACTTTCAGCTCCTCGAGCTCTTCCTCGATCAAGACATTGCTAGACTTCCACAAGTCTACCTTGGTATCATGTTGAGAGAGCCCCATGTTTAAGGACTAGAGTGAAAAGTCTGAGGTGGTAAGGTCTTCAATTTTGTCATCCTTTAGCGGCTTGGCTATTTTTAGGTGCCCTATGTCTGGATCTTGACCAAGAGTGGTCAAAGTCCTAGTCTTCTTAGCCTTGCTTATGGTTGAACCTGACTGCATTGCTTGGGAGAACATCTCACCATTAGGAGTGCCTTTCTCAACCCTTTTTATTTTCTGCTCCAAAATATTCTCAAGCCATGATTCTACACTTGTAACTTTTGCTACAGAGATCAAATCTTCAACAAATAATTTCCTGATAATAGGAGGGGAAGATTTAGGCTTGGAAGTGAAAGGATTAACCTGCGGAGAAGAAATGCTCTTTTCCTTTTGAGGAGACCCCAAATGCTCATTTGTCTCATCAGTTTTTGAACTGCTACTATCATCACCAACCTCAACAATGGTAGGAGCCTCTTGAGTGGGAGTGTCACCTTATATCTCAATAGTTCCCCCTTGTGCTTGCTACTTTGGTTTCACGGCCCCAACGGTTTCTTCCGTTGGCTTGTCAGATTTATCCACTTCAACTTCTTCATTCAAACCGATGACAGGAGATGAACCTGCTCTGCAAGTCTTTTCAAGTGGGATTTCTTTTTCAGGTGGTTCATCATCTCCACCTACTAGTTGAGCTAGTCCTTTGGCCATAGATGACATTGGCAAAGAGGAGGATGCAGGAGCACTCACCGACTCGATTGTAGGAGCTTGTTGAGGAGTAGGCTTGCCAGATCTCTTTCTCCTTCCCATCATACACTGAACCCACTTATCATTTCTCTTAATGACTTTAGTCATTAAGGTCTCCAAATCTTCTATAGCTTGACCTTGAACTGGCTCAGAGCTCATAAGATAGGGCTTGATCTGATCTTAATATGTGTTAGTATACATATGTTCTCCATCATCAATAATTCCTTCCACATTACTGTTGACATTGAACAACTTGATTTGTTCGATAGTGAATTTGGAGTAAAACCTCTCTCGGGTTTCTAACTCATCCTTGTAGTTCACCCAATAATCTTTGAGTTTTGGGATGTGCTTGACCATAGTTCCAATGTGTAGGTGATTCTTGGCATAACCTAATGGATCAAATTGAGGCCTCAAAACTTCATACGCTTTTGGCTTATATCTGCTCTCAAACGTCTTCATCATGTTCTTAGCATTTGATCTCGATGTGCAGCTGTAAGCTCCAATGGTAACAAGGAATTCATAGCCTTTCTTCTTAATTCCCACACTGATCAAGTTCACTTGCAACATCTGTCAGATCACTTCTATGAGCATGATCATGTCATCAGGGTACCTTGGCAACTTCATGGGAAAATCATCAAAACCTACAAGACGAAGGTATGAGAAACTAGAAAATTGAATGAAGAAGCTCCCAAATTGGGTGATGAATTCCATGGCCTCTGGGGAGAACCTCCACTCTAGGCATCCTTGTAATTCTCTACACAACCTCATTGTAAATAAGTCATTAACTTTAATGAACTCGGCATAGCTATTTTGTAACTTCAAATGAGGAAAGAAATCATAAATTTTCACATCATCTTCATATTCTTCTAGCCTAGGGAGTCCTGGCCATACTTGTAATGTAGCTAAAACATAGATTAAACAAGAAGACATAAAATTTGTTTTGGTACTTGGTGAGACTCAAGGCATTGGATAGATTTTCACTTACCACTTGAACCCAGTCTATATAATGATGCTCAACACATATTACCTGGACCAAGAAGAAGTAATGTTCTATGAAATTTAATGCGTCACTTTGACCTTTTATCTTGTGAAGGAGCACTAGGATGTTGACAATCTCGGCTTTCAAATCTGTCCCAAAAAGTGTCTTTGGCACTTTTCCCTTTATGCTTCTATTAGAAAGTAAAGTCTACCAAGATAACTGAGAGGGTGGGGGTGAATCAGTTATCAAATAATTATAACTCGTATCAACTTCAACAGCATTAAACCATGTAAGCAATATAATTACCAGCCATACAAAGATATTCATACATAATAACACAATGACACAAGATATGTTGACTAGGGAACCTCTTGATCAAAGAGTAAACCCCGATGGGAATGATGCCCACAAAAGATGCCTTAATATGAATATTCCTTGTGAAAGGATGGACTCTATTAGGAGTCTTATGAAATACATTCAGTACATATGAATCCCTGTTAGGAGATTTTGAATCCCTGTTAAAAGATTCTAACCCTATTAAGAGTTATGGAAGATAGAAGGACCCACTGCCCAAACAGCTTCAGGGTAAGATCACTGAACACACTATCCAAATAATCTTTGTATTACTCAATAGAATAATATGTTACCTCTTCTCTTACTGTGCCAAACTACACTCATTGTTACACCAGATCTTAATTTCAAATCTTTGTACTTCGCATGTCTTCCTTTACAAATTCGCTTTCACATTTAGCCCTTTTCTTCACTTCATATTCATACACTACTATCCTCTTCTTCAACAATAAGGAAAAACATTCCTTCCTTTATAACACACTCAAATAATTACAAATGAGTCAGCATACAATTACAAAATAAAAGTTTCCACACACTACATCAAAATTACACAAAATTGTCAGCTTCCAACTACAATAATTCTCCACTCATGTGACCTCAAATTTTTCACTTTCATCCATGTCACTATTAATGTGTCTTCAACTTCCCTTTAACCACGCAAAACCAGATTCCATCTTGATTAGGAGATATCATCTGATTTCCACAAATCGCTACTCAGGAACACTGCTTGAATACTACTTCCACCAAAATGCTCATAACTTCCATGAATAAATGAATTACTATATGTGCTATTAACCATAGACATATAACATATCAAGGATTATATCCTCAACATCACATAGCTCCAACTACAATAACCCATGTGCACTAATTCAAACTCTGTCTACTTCTCTACAAGTCTCCAGAAGATCACTGTGTTGACAACAACTGCTGCAAAATGGCTGCCAAAAATTTAGCATTCATTCCTAATAGCTTCTGGCCTTCTGAAACCATGATTTCATGATCTCTTTCCTCCACCTCATCTTCTTCTCATTATATTCTAAAATTGCGATCGAGAAGTTCATATTTGAAAATTCTGCTCGCTCTAGGATACGAAGACTGTTCTGCATAGACTTTCTATCAATGGAGATGAATACTATCATCCAGCAACAAAATCCATTTTGTATCCAGGTTGAATATGGTTATACATTCCTAGATTAGTTCAGGATCTTGCACTGCAACAAGAAATGCAACAACTTCAACCAAACCACTACCTTTGAGCTTCTCTATGTCATGGGGTGGATATTTTCTCCATTCAATCTTCTATGTAGATTGCCTAGATTGTAGAATCTGAGGGATGTATCTATCAAATTTTTCCATTCAGATGTAATCCAGTTCAACCCATTGAAACCCATGAATCTAGTGGCCATAGCTTCTGATTATGCTTTGATTTACTATTAAGAAGCTTTGGAGAATGCCATAAGATGATTTATGAAATTGTGGGAAATCAAAGGCATATGAAAAAGATGTGAACAAATGGTAATTCTTGCTTGATAGTTTGAGTCTTTTATAAATAGCCAACTTCCTTACCATTACTTTCAATATCTTGCACCACACGAGTGAGAGATTTTCAAAAATATTTGTTAAAGTTCTAACATTAAGATTTGAATTAAATGCACCTTATTAATGGCCTTAAGAAATCACTTTTACCCATTTGGAGTAGTTGTAATGATAACTTAATTGATGTAGTAGATTTTTACTTTTTCGCTTCTCCCCATTCAATGCCTTTTTCAGAAAACTCACTTCAAAGGTAGAAACCTGACTGTGGAGAAGCTGGGGAGTGATTTTCTGAAAATCCACAACTGACCCATTTCTTTAGTGATTTCTTTTAGATATCAAAGCAGGTTGTCTTCATCATAATAGATCATTCAATTCCCATGATTTCTTGTGCTTATTTCTTCACAAGTTGTCACTTCTTAGAAACTGACCTTCATAGGTGATTTTTCGATAAGGGAAAGGCTAAAAAACAATTCTCCAAAAAAGGTCTCTTACTCACTCTCTCATATTCTGAGACCGTTTTATCCACTGTAGGGGCTCAATCTCATTTCCTCAAAATCTAGATGCTCTATTAGAATAACTAAGATGGGGGTGAATCAGTTAGATCAATTATCCTATAGTCCCAAATACAAAGATGTAACACTCAAAACAATTTCAATAAATTCTGCAGCTCGATAACATAAACTATTAAACTGTTTGTGCTTTTTACCGATTACCAGTTAATTAACTCACTATGATTACTGACCAAATCAAATATGTAGTATGTAAAGTATGACAATATAACAATCATCACAAAAACACATAACATAATGATTTAACATGGAAACCCTACTAAGGGAAAAACCACCTGGGACCGGTAACTCAAAATAATTTTTACTCTTCTGAAGTGAGCTCGGTGAAGAGCCGACCCTGTTAAAGGTTACGAACACACTATTAGGTGTGACCTTGTTCGAGGATTTAAGACTAACAGTTAACTTTTGACCAGCATTCACTATAGGGTCAATAAGATAACAATGTACATTCCTTGAATGATGTAGGGGCATAACATAAGACGGTTAAGTCCACTCGGTTAGGAGATTTTATGTATCAATGGTTAAACTAAAATAGTAGTTGATTTGATTACAATACAACTTAATTTGCAGATGTTCAGATCTATTCTAAGCCCATTTGATCTGATTAAAATAAAACTTAATTTACATATGTTCAGATCTATTATAAGCCCATACAAATCCTCTAATCAATATTTCAATTCACTTCCTCAACTTACTTTCAGTCAGTAATATCTCTTTAACACTCGGTACTATTCTACAGTTCGTTTCACCTTCAACCAGTCTTATCAGGTATGCATGAAACTATATTCATGTGAAATCTCTATAGTCTTCCTTCTTTCAGCATGTTTCAATAAAGAAATGCATATTTCTTATATAGACAGATAAACCATTTTCATATCAACCATCAAATTTTGCTGCTTATTCTTCTTCATTGATTTTGCCTCTTAAACCTTCCTTGGTAGTTGTGCCAATAAAATGTTTCAATTCCATCCTTTTGATCTTCTTCAAATTTTTTTAGTTTTGGATCTCATAACAAACGTTATCCTCAATCTCAAAATCATAACAATTTCTAGCTCATCAAATTCTATCGGCTAAACTAAGCATTTAATACTTTCATCCATACTCGGTTAACAAAGAAATACGTCATCGAACACAAGCTCAATTAACACTGTCACTCAGTATACACAACAATGGCTTGGTGTATACTGAAGTGCTTCATTTACCGACCACATTGCCTTGTACAATTTTGCTTCCTCCTTCATAATAGGTTAATGCAACATAATCAAGTCAACAATATGAGATCATAGACTCATCAATACGTTACCCAAAATATTCCTTATCCTCATCTATCATATCCATCTCTCTCCATGTAGATATCTCAATTCTTCATCTTTTCTCTCTTTTTACAAATGTTTAGATGTTTGTAAATTACATGATAAGTACTATCAAAACTAGTTGACATCAATGACAACATAATGACTAATTTAATTATCTTACATATCATTTTAGTAACTCAGTGATCCCTAATCACTGATCTTCAAGTCATTCAGGTATTCAATCAGTTGTAGTTCATCAATCTCTCCCTTTGGCATTGATGGAAACACAAGCAATATGAAAATATGTCATGCACATACCAAACATGTATTCTACAACTATGTAAGTAAATGATGTAGCTCGGTAAGCTCTCCCTAGCTTGATATTTAATATGTTTAATCACTACATTACATAACAGCATTACAAGTGTAGACTCTCCTCTGTAGATTTGATCTTTTCATCTCTCAGATTCCTTTTGTTCTCAGATTATCTCTCCCTTAAATAGATATTTCATATTTGAGCCTTCTCTCCCTTTGACAAAAATGACAAAGAAAAACATAAAACATACAGCTCTCCAATAGCTAAGTAACTCTCTATTGTTCAGTGCAGACAATGTATCTCTGTATACTGATATGCAAATCTCTGTTCTAGCTCCTCAAATCATTCACAACCTTAGACATGATCCAAAGTGTGAGCTATGTTGCATCAACATGAATGATATTCTAATAAGAATAAGCTGATGCAACCTCCAAATCACATTAGTGACCGGTAGACAGGGGACGAAACCCAAGTCTAGTCCTCAAGTATTCAAAAGTGTCCTTCGATAGAGGCTTGTAAAAATATTAGCAAGTTGCTCCTTTGATGTAACATGTTCCAATTTTACTTGCTTCTCTTGTACTTGTTCTCTTAAGTAGTGATACTTAATTGAAATATACTTTATCTTCAAATGCATTATAGGATTCTTAGAAATATTTATTGTACTAATGTTGTCGCAATATATAATCACCGGCTCAGTGATTACCTCATTCATCCCTTCCAACACTTGTTTGATATAAGCAATGTTTTAACAGTTTGTAGCAATAGCAACATAGTCTGCTTCAGTAGTAGACTGAGAAATACAATGTTATTTCTTACTTGTCCAAGTTACAAGTCTTTCACCAAAGAAAAATGCTCCTCTGGTTGTGCTCTTTCTATCATCTATATTTCTAGCCCAATCAGCATTGGTGTAAACTCTTAGTTCAAATTTGCCTTTCTTAGGATACAATAAACCATAATCCTCTATTTTCTTCAGGTATCTCAAGATTCTTTTCACTACAACCATATGTGAATCCTTAGGATTGGCAGAGAATCTAGCCACAATCCCCACTACATGTGCAATATTAGGCCTACTGTGTACTACATACATCATTTTACCAATCATAGATCAGTACAATGCCTGATTTACCTCTGTAGATTCATCATCTTTTGTTAATTTTCAGCCTATAACCATTAGTGTTCCTACTGGTTTAGCATCTTCCATGCTAAATGTTCTCAATACTTCCTTAATGTATTTTGATTATGTGATGAAAATTCCATCATTCTAATAAATAACCTGCAAGCCTAGAAAGAATTTAATCTCTCCAAACATTAACATTTCAAATTCCTTTCTCATCTCATCAACAAATGATTTACAAAAATGATCTTGTCCTCCCAAAATTATATCATCCACAAATATTTTAGCAATCAAAATAGTATCATCAGATCCTCCTTTCATGTACAAATTGTTGTTTTCACTAGTTCTTACAAGACCAATACTTACAAGATAAGTATGTAACCTTTCATACCATGCTCTCGGTGCTTGATCTAATCCATATAAATCTTTGTGCAGTCTACATACCATGTCTTTCTGATTCGGATCAACAAACCCTTCTGGTCATTCTATGTAGACCTCCTCTTCTAGTATTTCATTCAGAAGAGCTCACTTAACATCCATTTGATACACTTTGAATTTCTTATGTGCAACATATGTAAGTAACATGTGGACTCCTTCTAGTCTAGCAACAAGTGCAAAGGTTTCACCATAATCAATACCTTCTTCTTGTGCATATCCCTTGCAAACAAGTCTATCTTTGTTCCTAGTAACTTCTCCATTCTCATTCAGCTTATTTCTAAAAATCCATTTAGTACTGATAACATTTTTATCTTTCGGTCTAGGTACTAAAGTCCATGTCTTGTTTTTCTCAATTTTTTGTATCTCTTCATTCATAGCATTGATCCATTCATCATTCTCAAGTGCAACCTTAACATTCTTCAATTCAAACTCACAAACTAAGCATACATTTTGTCTTAACTTACTTCTTGTTAGTATCCCAACTTGCTTATCTCCAATGATTTGGTTCTTAGGATGATGTCTTCTGACAAATCTTGCTAGCACTTGATCTCTTCTTCGTTCTTCATTTTGTTCAGGTTCATTTCCTTGCTCGGCAGCTTCTTCCTGATCCTTGGTTTCCCTTTGTTGTTCCTTGATGTTATTTTCCTGATGCTCAGTTGACTCAGCCTGTGGCTTCAGTAGGTACTCTGGATGTTCAACATAAGCAAACCTACCATAGTCTTCTGGCTCCTTAGTGCTTTCTTCATAATTTTTATCAAAAAATTCATCAACTCTGACATTAACACTTTCAATCATCTTATGAGTAACTTTATTTAGATATTTCTAAGCTTTACTCTTAGTAGAATATCCAAGAAATATTCCATCATCCCCTTTAGAGTCAAGTTTCCCATTCCTATCATCTTTTAGAATAAAACATTTTCTACCAAAAATTCTGAAGTAACTTACACTCGGTGTGTATCCAAACCATAACTCGTAGGGTGTCTTGTTTGTGTCTTTCTTTAATTATACTCAGTTCAGGACATATAAAGTTGTGCTAACTGCTTCTCTCCAATACCTATGTGCAACATTTTTCTCTATCATCAATGTTCTTGCACAATCAACTATAGATCTATTTCTCTTTTCAGCAATCCCATTCTGTTGCTGTGTTCTAGGTACAAAAACCTATCTTTTGATGCCATGTTCATTACAATAGTTAGTGAATTCATCAAAAATAAACTCACCACCTCTATTAGACCTCAAGCATTTCAGTTATTTTTTGATTTCTTTTTCTACTTTAGCCTTGTACCATTTAAACATTTTAAATGCCTCATATTTCTCTTTTAAAAACATGACAAACATCAATCTAGTATAATCATCAATAGATAGAATAAATTATCTATCTCCATAGTAGCTTTGAGTTCTCATGGGACCACATAGGTCATTGTGAACTAACTCCAAGATTCTTTTTGTTGAATAGTCTTTACTTTTGAAACTAGATTTTGTCATCTTCCCTTTCTGACATTGATGACACATAACATGATCTAGTTTAGTTAGGCTAGGCAGTCCTCTAACTTTTCTCTTTCTACTGATCTTAATCATGTTATCAAAATTTACATGACATAACCTTTTATCCCATAACCATGCATCTTCATTTTTCACTAGTAAACAAGAAGTCTCAGCATTGTCAAGATAAAATAAGTTACCTTTTGATTGTCCTCCTATTCCGACAAGCTTTCCAATCTCATCATAGATCCTCACCTTCTTGCTTTCAAATGCCACTCGGTGACCTGAGTTGTTAAGTTGTGCTACACTTAGCAAATTGCAATCTAGTCCTTTTACCCAATAAGCATTATCACATCTGATTTTATCATTTATCAATAAAGATCCTTTTCCTTTAACCATGCAAGGTGTATTATTACCCATTTTTACTGATCCTCCATTATAGTACTCAAGATGATCAAACTTATCTTCATCACTAGTCATATGATGTGTATAGCCACTATCAATGATCCAAGTATCATTTTTACTAACTTTAGAAATGATTTTTGTTTCTACATACCTTTCTTCTTCTTCAGATTCATCTTTCATCGCAACAAACACTACCTCAACATCATCATCTGTGTCGGTATCTATATCATTCTCTTCAGAAAAGTAACATACCTTTTTACCTTTATCTTTGTGATCTTGATTGTCTTTGTTGTAGTGTCGATAACCTCTATTGTTTCTTCTTCTATAGCTTCCATCACCAAATCGGTCTTGGTCTTTATCTTCCTCTTTCCTATTGGGACATCTAGCAGCAATATGGCCAGCAATTAAAACAAGCTAAAGGTAACTTTCCTTTATATCTACATTTACCTTTAGGTAATCTCTAGGCCATAAGAGCTTCAAGTTCATCAAGCTCATCATCAATATTACTTTCACTATCATTCTGTATATTGTGTCTACTGCTAGATTTACCAATCTTCAAAGAAGACATAAAATCATACTCAATAGATGGTACAACACTATTATCAAAATTGTTCAGCTCAAAAGTTGTTAACTTACCAATCAGACTATCAAGAGTAAGAGTGTTACCTGGTGCAGACCTCATTTCATGTATAGTAGATATTCTAATTGCATATGCAGGCAACAAGGTTCTTAGAATCTTACTTACCATTGTATCTTCATAAATGACACCACCAGCTCCTCAGATAGCATTGACTACCTCTTTGATTTAGTTTGTATATTGTACTATGTTTTCTCCTTCCCTCATTTTCATATCATCAAACCTGCCTACTCTGGCTCTCTTCACATTTGCATCACCACCATAGACTAGAGCAAGTTTATCCCATATTTTCTTTGTAGTAGTGCAAGTCTTGACATCCTCAAATTTAGCATCAGATAGAGCAGCAACAATCTCTATCATAGTAAAGTTGTGTTCTTGTCAGTCTCTCAATTGATCAAGAGTTAAAGGTCCAATCGGTAGTTGTAAGTAGCCATGTTCAAGTAGATATAAGGCAAAATCTCTGATTCTAGATATTTGAAGTTTCATTTGACTTTACCATATATTGAAGTTGTCCTTATTCATCTTCAGCACTTCCCTCTTATACATCTCGTAATCTTTCTATTGAAGTCCTTAAAACTTTGTTCCAAGCAACCAATTCTCTGATATCAATTGTTAGAATAATTGAGAGGGGGGGTGAATCAGTTAGATCAGCTATCCTACAGTCCCAAATACAAAGATGTAACACTCAAAACAATTTCAATAAATTTTGTACCTCGGTAACATAAACTATTAAATTGTCTGTGCCTTTTACCGATTACTAGTTAATTAACTCATTGTGATTACCGACCAAATCAAATATTCAGTATGTAAAGTATGACAATAGAAAAATCATCACAAAAACACATAACACAATGATTTAACATGGAAACCCTGCTAAGGAAAAAACCACCTGGGACCGGTAACCCAAAATAATTTTCACTCTTTTGAAGTGAGCTCAGTGAAGATCCAACCTTGTTAAAGGTTACAAACACACTATTAAGTGTGACCTTGTTAGAGGATTTAAGACTAACAGTTACCTTTCGACCAGCATTCACTATGGGTTCAATAAGATAACAATGTACATTCCTTAAATGACATAGGGGCATAGCATAAGACGGTTAAGTCCACTCGATTAGGAGATTTTTTGTATCAGTGGTTAAAATGAAACATAGTTGATTTGATTATAATCCAACTTAATTTTCAGATGTTCAGATCTATTATAAGCCCATACAAATCCTTTGATCAATATTTCAATTCACTTCCTCAACTTAGTTTCACTTGGTAATAGCTCGTTGACGCTTGGTATTGTTCTGCAGTTTGGTTCTCCTTCAACCAGTCTGATCAAGCATGCATGAAAATGTATTCATGTGAAATCTCTATAGTCTTCCTTCTTCCGACATGTTCCAATAAAGAAACTTATATCTCTTATATAGACAAATAAACCTTTTTCATATCAACCATCAGATTTTGCCACTTATTCTTCTTCATTGATTTTGCCTCTTAAACCTTCCTCGGTAGTTGTGTCAATAACACATTTCAATTCCATCCTTTTGATCTTCTTCAAAAAAATTTAGCTGTGGATCTC
Source organism: Chamaecyparis obtusa (assembly GCA_027943335.1). Taxonomy (NCBI): domain Eukaryota; kingdom Viridiplantae; phylum Streptophyta; class Pinopsida; order Cupressales; family Cupressaceae; genus Chamaecyparis; species Chamaecyparis obtusa. The sequence goes on from BSBK01009006.1 coordinate 567,416, forward strand.
ATAAGAAACTTTATCCTCAATCTCGAAATCATAACAATTTCTAGCTCATCAAATCTTGTCGATTGAACTAAGCATTGAATACTTTCATCCATACTCGGTCAACAAAGAAATGCATTGGTGAACACAAGCTCAGTTAACATTGTCACTCGTTATACACAACACTAGCTCGGTGTATACTGAAGTGCTTCATTTACTGACCACATTTCCTTGTATAATTTTTCTTCCTCCTTCATAATAGATTAATGCAACATAATCAAGTCAACAATATGAGATCATATACTCATCAATAAGTTACCCAAAGTATTCCTTATCCTCATCTGTCATATCCATCTCTCTCCATGTAGATATCTCAGTTCTTCATCTTTTCTCTCTTTTTACAGATGTTTAGATGTTTGTAACTTACATGATAAGTACTATCAAAACTAGTTGACATCAATGACAACATAATGACTGATTTAATTATCTTACATATCATTTTCATAACTCGGTGATCTCTAATCACTGATCTTCAAGTCATTCGGGTATTCAATCAGTTTTAGTTCATCAAGCTCCACCCATGTCAATCAAGATTTCATTTTTGGCTTTTGTATTATTGATCTGCATAAAAAAATATTTAGGGTATATTCATCATTTCCCAATGTACTTCTAATTTGTTAAATTTTTCTTTGATTTAAGACAACCCAAGTCTTCAAAATCTTATCTTTAATGGAATGGCATATGCCCTAGCTTGCAAGGAGTTGCCTACTGAGGTTTGTGCATTTTTTGTTGCCTCTTCTAGAGCATGTTGTGCTCATATTAAATCCTTCTTGAATGATGGAAAGGATGAATACCAACGCTTGGTATGTCATTTTCCAACCCAAATTATTATTGAGAGTGCAATGGATTAAGTTTATTTATCTTTGGTCATATCTATATTTTTATTTGTGACTTCTATCTCATTCTCGAATCGCACATCATTTTTTTCATTTTTAGTTTTAGATCCTTTTAATTTTTTATTACTGCATGGGCTATTGGGGATGTTTTTACATTTTCTAATATGGGTTACTAGCTCTTTTCACTATTTTTTTATTTGCATTTGAACTATTTGATGTTTATATTTAGTGGTGTTTAATTATTTTGGTTATTTTCTTTATTATATACATTATGTAATAGAACTCTATGATTATTTTGTGTATTTTCATGCATTGTTGTTCTTATGTTTCTATTTTTCAAAGTTTATCAATTATCATTATTAGTGGAGAGCATATCTAACTTTGTCTTCATCCACACATTTGTTTTTGTAAGTAATATTCTACGTCTTCACAAAACTAGAGATCATTAAGCTTGTTTCTGATAATATTTACTTCAACAAAATTACAATCATTTTTTGTGCTTTCTTTATATTAACTGGTCTAATTGGCTTTTATTCATGCTTCTTGTTTGTGTGTAATATATACTCATCAGTGAAGATTGATTGAGTTTCTCAACACAACTACTTGTGTTTTCTCTACATTTGATTTTATGAAAAATGATAGAGAACAAGGTTTTGATGTGCACATGATTTTGCAATGTCAGGTGCAAATAAATCTAGGCTTCTAGAGAGTTTTTGGTTTACTATTTCATGATTTCTTATATATGTTGAATGTTATAGCACTCCATTACAGAATGTTTTGTTGACTTTTCTTACCATTTACACTCATGGTTTTAAATATTGTGTTACTCTTACCATTTGCACTCATGTTTGAAGAGCAAGGTTTAGGGATAAAATTATTTTACTTTCTTGAATGAAGAGATAAAAATATGCAACCTTGATTGTAATTCTTTGCTTCAATCTATCATTCAAAATAATATTTTCTCTCATCTATTTTTGTACATAGAGAATTTAGTTGCAGGTTTTGGAGACAACCTTTCATTCAAAATAAATTATATTTTTTACATGTTTTCATATGGTCTGAACTAGGTTGTTTTTGTGTACTTCCCTTCAATATTCTATTATACACAAGGTTCAAGGTTTTGTTTATTTCCTTTTCTTCACAACTATGGAAAATAGATGATTTTATATATGTTTGTATGGATCACAAAAATATTCTCACCAAATCATGTTACTTGTATTCATTTTTATAAAAATGATGATATTAATGTGCATATCATTATTGATAAGATTTTAATAAATAAAAATAATTTATACATATTATTTTAATAACAAACTTTTATTTTAATAACAAACTTCAAATTTAATCATTAAGTCAACCAACAACTCCATCTATCAATTACTACTCTATCCAATAATAACTTATGGAAGGAACTTTATTACGTCCTCCTTTTGTATAGTTTATATTGAATTTATTACTTACTCTAATTATAATATAAGTAAATAAGGATTATATTAATTGAATTTGATTTTGATTATTTCTATAAGCTTAGAATATGTATTGTTAACTTCAATTCTAAAGTATCTATAACTTGCAGTTTATGAGAATAGGTTATATATGTTGAGGATAGTTTTATAAGAAACCTTTAATTTAACAAAATATTGTGAGTTACTAATGAATAACTCTTACAAATAAAAATTTCCAATAGTAAGATTTCATAACATGGCTACAACATGTTTAGTTGAATAATTATGACCAAGAACAATTATTTTGTTGATATTTAATGTGTATCTATTACGGTCAATTAATTTTATTTATGCTTTGTTGTGATAAGACATAAAATGTTGTAAGTATGGTAATTTGTTTTTGGATAAAATGCATTAAGCATGTAATATATTAAAATAGAGAAACATACATAATTTGAGCTATACAAAAATGAAATACATAAAAGTAAAAGTTGCACATAAAATGGGAGCAACACTCGACCCATGAAGTAGCAGATAGATGTTGGCATTATGAAGGAATTTTTGGGTTGAGATACAGAGTAATGATTTTAATGAGTTTTTCATTGATGAAAACTCTATCAACACTATTAGAATTGATGTGATGCAAGGCAGTGGCCAAGAGGGGCCAAACAATGGCACACCCTAATGGTCCAAGTCTTCTCAACACATGTGGAAGCAAACAAACACAACAATGAGAGAGAGAATGCAGAAGCTTTCATATATTTTCATGAAATACAGTGATACATGCTAGGTTGTAAGGCCTTCCCGATTAGGGAAAGATATTACAATGAAATACATAAGTCCTCAAACATGCGAGGATCTTCCAACAATCTCTATTCTTACTATCTTCTATCTTCTATCCAAAACTGCCTTAAACTACAACCAAACAACTACATTTATACAAGAGTCTACCAAACTGAGTCGGCCTTCAGATCCATAATCAACAGAAGGAATGGTCAGATTTAAGACCACATGCTTCCCAATGATGAATTCCAACATTAAATCCACAACCCAACATAAATGCACAAGTCATCCACAACAAAAACTAAAACTAAACCCCTCGGTGAGCAAGGATAATTGAGTAGCAGACAAGCAACACCAAGTGCCAGTGAAACAATCGACTGCCTAGGAGATAATTGACCACACTCGATAAACAAAGGAAACTGACCAACTATCGACTAACTCAGTCCAAGCAGGAACTAAGCAACACAAACAAACTCCAAAATGTTTTTGGTGACACGGGATTGCCAAGGACCCGAGATGCTCCTGCATCAAACACCTGGGGTTATTTTGAAATGATTCTCCAAATCATTTGGTAGTTCTGGTATGAGCTACATCCAACTCAGACTATGAAATCTATGAATTATCTTCCATCGGTCTATTCTTCCACTTTACCATATATTCCATATACTATTTTCCTCTTGTACTCTTGCCAACTATTTCCTTCAAAATCTATTCAATTTCTTCATTCTGCTTCTTAGGATATTCCTTTGATATTGTCACTTCTTCATCAGGTTCATGATACTCATCCAAATCAGCAATGTTGAAAATTGGTGATATGTCCATGTCATCAAGTAACTCAATTTCATATGCATTTCCACTATCAAATTTTCTCAAAATCTTGCAAGGTCCAAACTTCTTCATCTTCAGTTGTCCATATGTTCCAACAAGAAATTGGCCTTTCTTCAAATGAACCATGACTTCATCACCAACATCAAAAGTTTTATGTCTTCTTGATCTATCAACTCTATCTTTGTATTTATGATTACTGTCTTCCAGCTTTAGCTTCACATCTTCATGCAATGTCTTCATGTACTCAACAAACTTTACTCCTTCAGCACTTCTCTTATTCTCATCAGCAATGTCTCTCAAATCATATATTCCTCTCGGTTGTGTGTCATTCACAATCTCAAATGGTGTCTTTTCAGTACTCCTATTCATTGAATTATTGTATGCAAACTCTGCTTGTGCCAACATAGAATCCCAATTACTCGGTGTGTCTCCAACTAAGCATCTCAAAAGATTTCCCAAACTTTTGTTCACAACTTCAGTCTATCCATCAATTTGTGGGTGAAATGTAGAACTATATTTCAACTCAGTGCCAAATTTCTTCCAAAGGTTTTTCCAAAAGTATCCAACAAATTTACAGTCTCGGTCAAAGATAATACTCCTTGGTAATCCATGCAATGTGACAATTTCCTTAAAGAAAAGATCTGCTAATTGTACTGCATCTGATGTCTTTCTACATGGTATAAAATGTGTCATCTTAGAAAATCTATCCACAACAACAAATATGGAATCATTACCTCTTACTGTCTTCGGTAAGCCAAGAACAAAGTCCATACTGATGTCAATCTAAGGTTTCTTAGGAACAACAATCGGTGTATACAATCAGGTATTATGACTTACTCCTTTCACAACTTGACAAACTCCACAACTTATCACAAATTTCTAAACATCTTTATACAACTGTGGCCAATAGTAGTTATCATTAAGGAAATTCCATATTTTATCAATACCAAAATGTCCAACCAACCCACTACTATGTTTTTCCCTTATCAGATTAGTTCTCATTACTCCTCTTGGTATACACAATTGAATGCCTTTAAACAACATCCCAATTAGTATCTTGTTGATCTTGAATAGGTTCTCTGCACTTTCTCCATGGCTCAGAAAAATCAGGGTCAAACTCATAAGAATCTCTCATCTCATCAAAACCAAGAACTTCAAATTTCATCTCAGTCATCAAATATCTTCTTCTACTCAATGCATCAGCAACTCGGTTAGTGACTCCACTCTTATGCTTTATCACAAATGTGTAACTCTGCAAATACTCAACCCATTTCATATGTCTCTTGTTCAACTTATTTTGACTACCCAAATATTGTAAAGCCTTATGATCAATATACAACACAAATTCACTCAGTATCAAATAATGTCTCCATTTCTTCAGTGCTTGAACAATAGCATAGAATTCTTGATCATACATAGAATATTTCCTTCTAGCATCATTCAACTTTTCACTAAAGAAAGAAATAGGTTTACCTTCTTCACTCAACATAGCTCTAATTGCACTTCCACTTGCATCACATTCCACTTGAAATACTTTACTGAAATTAGGTAATGCCAAAATAGGTAATTCAGCAACCTTCTACTTCAGAGTCTCAAAACTTTTATCAACTTCATGTGTCCACTTGAATTCTCTTTTGTCTCCTCTCATAGTTTTAGTCATAGCATTACAAATTGAACTAAAATTCCTTATGAACTTTCGGTAAAAACTTGCCAAACCATGAAATGATCTTACTTCACTAAAATTCATAGGTGTAGGCCAATTCAAAATAGCTTCAACCTTTTCAGGATCCATCTTCAAACCATCAGCTGAAATAACAAATCCCAAATACACAATCTCCTCTTTCATGAATGAACACTTTTTCAGATTTATCAACAACTGTTCCTCTTTCAATGTCTGTAAAACTTGTCTAACATGCAACAAATGTTCTTCTCTGGTCTTACTGAATATTAGAATATCATCAAGATATACAATCGCAAACTTACCCAAAAATTTCTTCGAAACTTCATTCATCATCCTCATAAAAGTACTCGGTGCATTAGTTAAACCAAAGGGCATAACCAACCACTCATACAAACCTTCTTTTGTCTTGAAAGTAGTCTTCCATTCATCACCTTCTATGATTCTAGTCTGATGATACCTACTTTTCAAATCGATTTTAGTGAAATAATTTACTCCAGTCAAACTGTCCATTATGTCATCCATTCTCGGTATAGGAAACCTATACTTTACTATTATCTTATTGATTGCTCTGGAATCAATACACATTCTCCATTCTCCATTTTTTTTTAGTGCTAATACAGCAGGTACTGCACAAGGACTCAAACTTTCTCTGATCAAACCTTTCTCCAACAACTCTTGAATCTTTCGGTTCAATTCCTAATTCTCGGTAGGTGTCAACTGATGAGGTGCCTTATTCGATAAACTAGCTCCAAGGATTAGATCCATACAATGATCAATGCTTCTTTTCGGTGGCAAACCATCAAGTGTATTATCATAAATGATATCACTATACTCAGTGAGTAACTTATCAATCTCCTTAGGGACATTATCCTATGTTTTCTTACTCATTTTTTTAGGGATTGCAGCAAAACATACATCATTCTTCTTCAAAAAGTTAACAAACTTTCTTCCCTCCATCAAATAAACTTTCACAGATTTGCAAACATTACTAATAGGTTCTTTCATCAATGGTAACAAGATTTGTTTCTTTCCATTAGCCACAATAGTATACTTATGCAATATCCCATCATATATAGCATGTCTATCATATTGCCAAGGTCTACCCAACAAAATATGACAACAATCTATAGGCATGATATCACATAACACCTTATCATAGTACTTTCCAATCTTCAAATTCACATAACATTTTTCACTTACCAGGAGTGTATGTTCATCTTTGATCCATGAAATCTGATAGGGCTTCAGATGTACCAACCTTTCCAACTGCAATTTGGTGACCATCTCCTCAGATGCCAGATTCTCTGAGCTACCACTATCAATGATTACCTTCCAGCCTTTATCAAAAACTCTACATCTAGTCTTGAATAAACTTTTCCTTACTGGATCTTCCTTCGTGATTTCATTCCATAGTGCTCTCCTTACCATCAAGTTATTTTCTTTCTCAGGTTCATTCGGTGGCTCTTCTTGCACCAAATCATTTCTACTGCTACCAGCCTTCTTACTAGCATGTGTAAATTCAAAAGATCTATGTCCTTCTTCTCCATAATTATAACAAGTTCCTCAGAAACTTCCTCTACCATAACCACCTTGGTAGTTACTGCCTCTACCTCTAGATGAACTTTCACCTTTCCACTCGGTCTTGCCTTTGTCTAGATTTGTCTTTTCTGGTTCAAATCTACCATTTTCACCATTAGATCTACCTCTTCCTCTAGGGAATCTACCACCTTGACCTCTTTATCTTTGTTCATGTCTTTTGTTCAATTTCTCCTCAGCCTTTAATGCAAATTGATAAGCCTCTTCAATGTTCTCCAACTTGACCATACTAATTTCCTCTTGGATGGAAGCTCTCAAACCATTTAGGTATCTACCAGTTCTTTCCACATCATCTTCATCATGTCCAGATCTAATATCTAATCTATAGAATTCCTCAGTATATTCCTTTACCGAGCTATCTTTCTACCTCAAACTTTGCATTCATCGAACTAGGTTAATCTGATAATCACAAGGTCAGAACTTTCCTTTCAATTTGTTCACCATTTTATTACATACCTTGATTTTGTCTTTTCCTTTCCTCTTCCTATCCAGCTGCAAATGTTCCCACCATAAGGATGCATGACTTTTCAACTTTGTGCTTGCAATCATCACCTTCTTGTCTTCAGGAATGTTTTCATACTCAAAATAATTTTCCATCTCAGTGATCCAATTCATCAGAATATAGCTTTCCACCATACTCAAGAGGATTGAAATGTGGTGTAGACTTTAGACTTGTCAAGGCCTTCAAAAATATTTCTTCACCTTGATCCATAATAGGTGCAGGTTCTGCATTTGCCTGTTCTTCCTCAACTTCATTATCACTAACATCTTCAAGATGTCTGCCTCTTCTCTGGGCTATTTCAATAGCTTCTAACCTAGCAAAAATCTGCCTTAGCATATCTACCAATCCTAGATCTGCATCTTGCCTCCCATGAACCATCTTGACAACCCTCTACAATTTCATGTTAGATCGCAATCTTCTACCCCGCAACAATCAACTAGGGCTTCAAGAGGAACCTACAAACCTAGATTCATAGACCTAGATCAAGATCTCACCTCACTCTGATACCACCTAATGCAAGGTAGGGGCCAAGAGGGGCCAAACAGTGACACGCCCTAATGGTTCAAGCCTACTCAACACATGCGGAAAAAACAAACACAATAATGAGAGAGAATGCAGAAGCTTTCATATATTTTCATGAAATAGAGTGATACATGTCAAGCTATAAGGCCTTCCTGGTTAGGGCCAGATATTACAATGAAATATAGAAGTCCTCAAACATGTCAGGATCTTCTAACAATCTCTATTCTTACTATATTCTATCTTCTATCCAAAACTACCTTAAACTACAACCAAACAACTACATTTATATAAGAGTCTACCAAACTGAGTCGGCCTTTAGATCCATAATCAACGGAAGGAACAATCAGATTTGGGACCACACACTTCCCAATGATGGATTCCAACATTAAATCCATGACCCAACATGAATGCACAAGTCGGCCACAATAGAAACTAAAACTAAACCTATCGGTGAGCAAGGATAACCGAGTAGTAGACAAGCAATGTCGAGCGCCAGTGAAACAATCGACCGCCCAAGAGATAACTAACCACACTCAGTAAACAAAGGAAACTGACCAACTACCAACCATCTTAGTTAAATTAGGAACCAAGCAACATAGAAAAACTCCAAAATGTTTTTGGTGACACATGATTGCTAAGGACCCCAAATGCTCCTACATCATGATGATACAGATTGATAGGATGAATAGGTAAAGGCAATTTTAGTTAAGTGTTTTGACTAGTGATTAGGAAGATAGTATCAAAGAATGTTTTGAGTAGCGATTGAGTTAGAGGACAATTTTGGAGATGTGATCATTCTTGGTGGTTTACCAAGGTTAAAGAAGTACAATTCTACAATTGCAACTATTAACTCAATGTTTAGGGTGAGTTAGCATTTTGGTGATGTGTTTAGTGTGAACTAGTTGTGCTACCAATTGGTTCATGTTGATAAGATGATCAAGGCAATTGATTTATGGGTCGACATGTCAATATGTTTTGGTTAATATATTTTGGGCTGACAGGTTAGGTATGATTAGAACGGTTTTCTATAATTTTGGTCAATTTGGTGGGCCAACTTGTAAAAAAATTTCTAAGTCTTAGCTAACTTAAGAACATCGGTATAAAGGTGAAGTAAATCATTTTAATTTAGGGTTACAATCATTAATTTGGGTGTTGTAATAAGAGATAGAGGCAATGCAGTGCACCAAAATTTAGAGATTACAAAGGATTTGATTAAGCAATGGAGTTGCTATATTTCCAAATTAATTTATTGTTGTTTCCAAATAGTTGTGGCAAGTTAAGTCCTTTAATGGGGTGAACTTTAATATGCCTTATTGTTAAATCCTTTAATAGAGTGACTTCTTAATTGAAGTTTTAAATCCTCTAGTGAAGTATATCGTAGCAGGTCTTTTGGTACTTCTAATAGGGTAATAGTCACTTCTAACCAGGTGAACCCTTGAAAGGGTATTGTAAGCTCCTAATAGGGAAAATCATTTTACTATAGTTGAACAGATTCGTGGGTGTCATCCCCGCCATGGTTTTTTCCCTCTAACAAGGGTTTCCACAATAAAAATTATGGTGTTATGTTTTATGCTTTGTGGATGCTTAAATTGTATTACTTCTATTGCATAGTTATAATTGCATGTGTGATTATATGAAAGTTATTTAAAATAATAATCAGTTTATTGTTTGAATTAGTTCATTTCTTCTGTACACGGATTCACCCCCTCCCTTCTCAATGTCTTCTATATCTAACAATTGGTATAAAATCATAGTTCCTATAAGAATCCTATCAACTTGGGAGAGATACTTGAGGAAGACATGGAAACCTATAGAAGAAAACTTGCAGAGGCTAAAGACATGATTTAGAAATTCAAAGATTAGTTGAAGATATAGAGGACTAAAAGATAAGAACTCGTTCAACAGTTGAATGATAGTGTAATCACCTAAAATTGGTCTAGTAGAACTTGAGCCCCCCTTTTGATCAAATTACCTCAAATCAAATCCTAAACATCAAAGGCATATTTACTAGACATAATTGTGTAAAGAAACCCTAAAAATACCCTTTGCATAATTAAATCAAAAATCTTATATCAAGCTTATACTATGGTCTAATTTATAGAGCTTTCATATTTATTTAATTTCTATAACATTTCTTTTAATATAAAGTTTGTACACTTTTATTAAAAGAACACATTCACATGTGTGTACATACTTAATCTTGATTAATTAGCAATTAAAAGGGATTTGTGCTTTCAAAATTGCTATTTTGTCTTATTCTATTTAACATGTTTTTTGCCTCTTAATCCTCACCACTCAATTATACCTAACCTTGCATCTCCTTCACTCTCCTTTTGCCTCTTAATCGCAATCACTCATTTTTTTGCCTCTTAACCTCCACCCTCCATTCTTGAGGCAATTTATTTAGAAGGAAGCTCTTCATTGGCCCAAGGGTCCACTTTTTTCATTCTAATCTTACATTCTTAGAGTACTTTTGTTCATTTTAATTCTTAGCTTAGCTTCATTTCTATCTGAATCTTGCATTGTTAATCTAGTTTATTTTCTTGCATTGCTTCAATAGAATAGCTCTTGCATCTTCATTCTATAATACTAATTGTTTGCATACATTCTTAGCTTAATCTCTCATTATAGCTTGCACTCTTTCACTCTTAGCTTCGTTCTCTAGCTTTGAATCTTCCATTTTGGAGTAGTCAAGTCACTAATCCTCTAAGTCAATTTAATGAGCATCATGAGAAGGATTAAACTCACTTAAAATAGGAAGCTATGAGATACTTCTTGAGATCTCCTCTTCCATGGAATCTCTCAAGTGTAATGGTTCATAAAAGTGTGTATGGTTCATAAAAGTGTGTCACACTTTTGATCACACATATTTGGTGTCCACCGTGGGGCTGGTTTCTAAAATTTAGCTTCATTTCTTGCATTTTTGGTTCTTTGTTGTCGCAGGTTTGTCACTTTTTTTTTGCAGGCCAGAGGATCATATGACACTTCATACTACACCTAGGTGACATTTTAGTATACTGCCAAGTGAAACTTCTCATTTTCTGGAATATCATTCTACTTCTCTGAGAAATATCACCTCCTCTACAGGGAAATATCATTCTTCTTCTTTGTAGTCTATCATCTGGGCTTGAAATATCATCTAGCTTCTATATGGTATATCATATGATTTTCTAACAAACTGATTAAATATCATCCAAATTTAATTTATGTCACAGTCCAAGTTTTAGCTGATATTGCTTGATTTTTCTTGCATTTTCAAATTTTCTAGTTTCCTAAAAGTAACTAATGAGTGATCTTCAAGGGCTATTGCTTTCATTTTCATAATTTGTGTTCCCTAACTTGTGGTTTTTTTCTTGCCGAAGAGATCAATGCTTTCATGACTACTAATGCTTTGTGATGTAGGACACTTGTCAAAGAGTTAATCTTGAAACTACTAATGCTATTTTTCTTATAGGTTTCCTTGGAGATGCAAATCAACATTTTTTCTACTTACATTTTGTTTTCTAGGCACCTAGCTTAATTAGAAGGCTTCTTGTCTAGTGGTTAGTTGAGTAGTAGGAGAGTATGCTCTTTTCCTCTTGGAAAATCAGAAATATTAACCTACTTAGTTGATCACTTGCAATTAGTCTTTGGTAAATTAACATGTTCTTGATGTGTTTTGGAGATGCTATGGAGTAGGAGAGTATGCTCTTTTCCACATGGAAAATCATAAATCTAGACCTCCACTAGCTATCCATTTATTTTCTTGCATTTACCTTTAGAGGGCATGCCAAGAGAACAATCTTTTGGGAAAAAACCCAAGTGGGGAACAAGTGAACCTAGCTACTCCATCCCACTATAATAAAAAGCTTCCATAAATCTAAAGAGAGGGGAGACTTGGCTATTTTCTACTTCTAATGATTCTTGATGTGTAGGGCCTAGTTGCCTAAATCTTGCTAAGAAAGACTACACTTGATTGGGCACTTGTAGGACCTTCTTGGTCTAAATCATGTTTACAAGACTACAAAAGTAAATTCACTTTGTATAGGGATTTTGAGACTATGTATTTTGGGTTCTTTTAGGGCTATAGGCCATAATTTTTCTTGTGAAACTACAAGGGGTAGTCATGAATGAAGATTCTTACTAAACACCTTAGGACTTATAGGTTAACCTTTTGGTTGTGTGACTTCCTTTGTGCAAGGATTGACTCCCTTGAATGAAAATCCATGACAAATCCAACATCACTTTGTGTGATGGGAAGGAGTATCAAGTTTTTGTCAAAGGTTGAAACACTTCCTGCTTGACCTTAGGTAGTTTTTCTTGATGTTCTTTAATGTGGTAAGACTCATGAAAACTTTTGTGGAACATACACTTGATATATTTGACACATTGTTACACTTTGAAAGACCTCACATATTCTTGTATCCACAAGGTTGATTTTTCCCTTGTTGGACTATTTGAAGACTATTACTTGCTTAAACTATTTGCTTTCAAAACAAACCTTGTCTAGGAAATGCTCTAATCTTGTCAATCAATCTTACAATCCTTTGATATCAAACTTTTGGATTAAGCTCAAACATTGTCAACATTTCTTCTCTATTGTGATCCTTAATTCATCATGTTATTTGATACATTCCAGTATGTTAGGAATTGCCTCTAGCTAGAAAATATTGCTTTGGTCTCTTGACTACACTCTTGGCTAGTATAATGTTCACTTGTCTAGCATCTCTTTGATTATCTCTCTTGGATGCTCTATCCTATCTTTTCTTGTTCATAAGTTTCATACACAGGGACCCACCCACAACTTGGACATTTTGTGGAAATTTATCTTTGTTATATCTCTTAAAATTTTACACTTTGGACAAATGAACACTTTTTCTTACCTAGCTTGAAAATCAAGTCATCCTAAGTCATCCTATTTAGATTTTTACAATCTTCTTTCATGTCGGTCACAACTAGATCTCAGATACGTGAAGGAAATAAACTTGAAGCTACCTTTGACCAATCATCTAAATAAAATCCTATACCTTGGGGTTTCCAACCTTTTGCTAATATCTCTAGTGAATATGCCTTATCTTCTCCTAGGTTGGCACATAGTGTTTCTTACACTCCAATCATGGAAGATCGAAACAAGAGGATTGAGAAATTGCTCAAACAATTGGGTTACAAGAACTTTGGACAAGAAAACCAAGAGCATCACAACTCTAGAAATGGCTCTCAACATACTAGACCAGGATCACGTGGTTCACAAGGTGGTGATTTAGATAACGAAATAACTAAAGAAGATATCTTGCAATTTCAACAAGATGAATGCTTACAAAGACTTATGAAGTCAACCTTGAGTCAAAACAAAGATCAATACTTCTTGCATTTGGCCTCGCAAGGAGTTAAGCTACCTCACAACTTTGACATTGACAATCTGGTAAAGAAAGAGGAACCATCTGAAATGGAAATCATGAAGAAAAAGATGGAAGAAATGATGAAAAAAATGCTACGCTTAGATAAAGAAAAGGAATGAACAAGCACATATTTTTTTCTTGAGGCTATATTTTCATTCTCTTTTGACAAATATTTATACATGCCTCCTTTTCCTCAAAAGGTTGAATTTCCTAAGTATGAAAAGTATGATGGTAGCAAAGACCCCCATGATCATATCAGGGAGTTTTGCACACTAAGCATGGAGTTCTTGCATGAACATACTTATCTTATGAGACTCTTTCATATGAGTCTTAGTGGTCAAGCTATGGAGTGGTTCACTAGACTATCTCCTCCTCTTAAATCATTTGACTAGTTAGTGCAAAAATCCATCCAACAATACTCCTATAATATCCAACATGCTATCAGTATGCTTGATCTTCTCAATATAAAACAACACCAAGGTGAGTCCTTTGTGGTTTTCCTCCAATGATAGTGAAAGCTATACTCATGTTATCCTTGGCAGATTCCTGAGACTAAAAAAATGATATATTCATCAATGCTTTAGTTCCTAAAATGAATTATGCATTGCAAATGCAAACTCATGCTTCATTTGATAAATTGGTTGAATCGCCTATTCGCATAGAGGATGTCCTTTTTCATAAGGGAAATATCACTCTTCAATATAAAGAGCATAAATCCTCTTCTAACAACCAACATAACAAGGATAAGAACAAATTCTAGAACAAGACTAAAGATGTCACCAATGACAGAATTGTGAGTACAACTTCAATGTCTACCACTCCTAAAGAGCCCACCTTCAATCTATCTACTACTATGAAAGATAATAAGAATGATTAAATATGCTCCAAAACTAATAATCCTTGGGTCTCTAAGCCTAAGAGAAACTTCACTCCTCTCAGAGAATCACTTGAAAATTCTTTGAAGATTCTTTTGGCTAATCAAATTATTACTTTGCCTAATAATTCAAGACCTTATGATCCTGAGATAAAGCTTAAATGGTGGAACGACAACCACTATTGTGATTATCATCACAACAAAGGCCACAAGACTAATGAATGCATGAAGCTTAATAATCTCATATAGGATCTAATTGATAATGAGACTATTGTGGTTGACACCCCACAAGAAAACAATGATAATAAGGCTTTCAAGGAGCCTTTTCCTAAATTTGAAAAAGGGGAGTCTTCTAAGGAAAAGGATAATAAGGTTTCCTAAAGTGTACAATGTGAACCTAACCTATCAAGATCACACTAAGACATTCACACATTAGTTAGAATAACAACATACATCGACATATAGAAAAACTATTCACAAGCCACCTTGGATTGAGCTAAAACGGGAGCACCCGATCATCGTTTGATGTGCTCATTTAAGGGGGATGTGGGTGTGATCTCCAAGAATAATAAACCTATCCCTTATATAGATTAGGGAATATTAGGATCATTTTCAAGCTATGGAGACCCCAAAAGTGGCACAAAATCAAGTATAGGGAACCTATTTTGTCCCTACGGTTCCAAGAGTGCAAGAGATAAATGTAGATTCTAAAGATAGAGATGTTGATTTTAACTTCAATATGGATGTGATATGAGATGAAAATTCTATGATATGTTTGAAATGAACTATGTTAATCCATTATAATAAGATAAGATGAGTTAGAAAACATGAAATATAAAGTAAATCTAACAATTCTATGGTATATTATGCTATTATAGATGCAAACACACATTATAACAATGCTATGCAAATGAAGACTGAATTGGTGGTTTTCTCTTGGAAGGAGGACTACTTATAGATTTGAGGAGAGGCTTGGATTAGGAAGGGTAGTTAGGGTTTAGGACCAAGGGTTAGGACCTAAGGTCAAAGGGATAAGGATCAAGGGTTTCTTACACATGTGTGAGAAACACTAGGGAAGTGTGCTAGGAGCCAAGGGTGGAAGAAGGGATATAGGTCTTCATTAAGAGGTTTTAAGAGCCATTAATGATGGTGTAAGAGTCCATTAATGAGTGTGTAAGGCTCATTAATGAGTGTGTTGACTTTGATTCAAAGGGAAAGGGTTTAGCCTAGGTTAGGAATTGCCCCTTATGGCGCAAGGAGGGACAAGAATAGCTAGGGCCAAAGGCTCACCTAACTATCTAGCCACCTTGCAAAGTAATACACAATAGAAACACAAAACATAGAGAACAACACCAAGGAGAGAAGGAAGACAAACACTTATTTGATTCATCCAAATATCAACATACATGTCTGGTTGTGAGGCCTTCCAGGTTACAGCCAACAAGATCTATCCATTACTTTTTTTCTATCTCACTACCTCTTCTTCCTTAATTCCCCACTACCTCACCCTACATCTAAATATATTTATTTATACTTTCCAAAATGGCTTATAGAAGATTCAAGATTATTACAAATAGAAGGTTGACCACAAAATAGTTTGCACATATCCCAAGACAAGATCCCAATCATTAAATTCATGACCAAAATTAAATATATAAGTCAGCTCCAACTAAGAATCAAAACACAAAAAAACTCAGTCAAAGAAGAACTGAGCATCAACAGATAACAGGTTCACTCAACACAAGAAGGAACACTAGGCCAATACTAAACAACTCGGCACACACAAGATTACTCAGCCAATACTGAACAACTCGGTATACAGGAACACTTGACAAATACCGCAACTCAGTAATAATTGGTAGAATGAACAAAAGAGCAGGATAGAAAAGAAACCCAGGATGCTCCTACATCAAACAACCAAGGTCGAAAGAAATAATTCTCCTGAAGCATTGAGATGTCACAACCCAAGCTGAATCCAACTCAGATTGAGAAATACATGTAGCATCTTCCACTGGTTTATTCTTCCTCTTCACCAAATATTCATAGTAATCCTTTCCTCTTGTGATTTTACCAATTCTCTGATCCAATATCTTTTCAACCTCTTCAACATCCTTCTTAGGATAATCATCTGATATAATAGCTTCATCATCTGACTCATGATATCTATACAAATCAGCAATATTAAATATAGGAGATATATTCATGTCATTAGGTAACTTAACTTCATAAGCATTACCACTGTCAAACTTCCTCAAAATTCTACAAGAACCAAACTACTTCATTTCAGCTTACTGTATGTTCCAACAAGAAATCTCCATGTGTCCACTTAAAATCCTTTTTATCTCCACTCATAGTCTCAGTCATAGCATTACAAACAGAATTGAAATTCTTAATGAACTTTCTATAAAAACTATCCAAACCATGAAATGATCTTACCTCACCCACATTCTCAGGTGTAGGCCACCCCAAAATTGCTTTAACCTTCTCAAGATCCATTTTCAAACCATCCGTAGAAATCACAAATCCCAAATACACAATCTCTTCATGCATAAAGGAACACTTCTTCAAATTAATTAGTAGCTTCTCCTCCTTCAATCTTTGCAACACTTGTCTAATATGCTCAAGGTGTTCTTGCTTAGTTTTACTAAATATCAGTATATCATCCACATAGACAATCACAAACTTTCCCAAAAATCTCTTGAGAACCTTATTCATCAACCTCATAAAAGTACTAGGTGCATTAGTCAAACCAAAAGGCATAACCAACCACTCATACAAACCATCTTTTGTCTTGAAAGCAGTCTTCCATTCATCACCTTCTCTAATTCTGATCTGATGATATCCACTCTTCAAATCAATCTTGGTAAAATGTTTTTCTCTACTCAAACAATCCATTATGTCATCCATCCTCAGCATAGCAAACCTATACTTCACTGTTATCTTGTTGATATCTCTAAAATCAGTACACATTCTCCATTCTCCATTCTTTTTAGGTGATAGCATAGTAGGTATAACACAAGGACTCAAGCTTTCTTTGATCAAACCTTTCTGCAACAAATCTTGCACTTGTCTGTTAAGTTCTTCATTCTCGATAGGAGTCAATTTATATGGTCCTTTATTTGGAAAACTAGCCCCAAGAACCAGATCCATAAAATGACTTATACTTCTTACTCACATGAAAAACCATTAGGAATATCCTCTGCAACAATCTCCTTGTATTCATTCAGCAAGTTTCCAATTTCTACTAGCACTCTATTGGCACTGCTAATTTTTCAACACAAATTTCATACCTTTTTAAATTTTGAAGTGTTCACCAAAAGTGCTAGAGTTTTCCTTGAAATCTAGAAAGCCCTAATTATTTATCTTGTTTGAAGAAACCCTAATGTTTCTTCATTCTAGGTAGAAACCCTAAGTTGAGCTTCTATTGTTCTATTCAGTCATTACTTTTTGAAGATCACTAAAGTCCTTTTCAAACATGTGTTCTATTTTCCTTTTGGTGGTGCCTTATTTCCTAGGTTTCTATTTACCTATGCCGACACTTTAATTTTCCAAAGTCTTGATGATTATTTCACTAAGGTTTCAGCATTTTATTAAAACTCTTATCTCCTGTTTTAATCCAACGGTGGTCACATAGCTACAAAGATAAGATCTAGGGAGATTAATCATAGCGGCATTGTGACAACCATTGATGCATCAAACAACTAAGCATCTATGCTAGGTGGCACCAATTATCTTGGTTTTATCATAACCGTCTAATTGTGAAGATCTATTGGTGTGCATTCACTGGGCCCGGTTAATAAAGGTTGTAACGAACTGACATCTTTCTTTTGATCTAACGGCTGTTGTGTTTCCATGAATGAAAGATGATTGGATATTTGTGCTTGCGCATTGCAATAGCTGTTGATTTGGTATCATGCCATGAGATACAATAGTGGGTCCAATCAAAAGCATACTTAAAGCATGGACCATTGGATCTTCCATCTAACGGTAACAATAGGTCCAGTTGTCAAGTGGGTCCAAGATACTCCAATTTTTAAACCATCGTAGATCTGTCTTGATCTAACGGTTGTTGCATGGCTGCAAATAAAATATGCATGAAGTTTTAACCATTGTGGCAACAACACAGCCATTGGATCTCTCTTAAGTGAAGATCGACGGTTCTTATTTAAATTCAATCAAAATTGGTGTGAAAGCAAATTCGCCGATTGAATGCAGACTGTTCAAATTTGTAGAGAAGTTATGGCCAAATCGTGCGGAATGAATTTTCAAAAGGTTAACATTTTTAATACCAATATATCTTTGATTGATTCATTTCTAAAGGCACAAGGTCACAGAATTTGTAAAGCCCTTGCGAAGAAAATTACAGAGCAAGTCATCATCTCCTGAGAAATTTCTAAGATTGGTTAGTATTCTGTGAAAATTGTATCCCTGCTATTGTGTGTCTGGAGTTCTCATTAAAGAAGTGGGAATATTTTTCTACTACCTCTCTTAATTTCTTGTATTATTGTCAAAACCCGTGAATTCTGAAAATGGCACCAAGAAGGGAATTAACAAGAAAGATTGAGTATCGTGATAGGGGTGTGCATGAAGACCTCTTGGAACAATTTGATCGATCAACTACTGACATAGTCAAGGCAAAGGGTTTAACACCAAAATGCCCTAGGGTTAAAATAGCAGATGGCTTGTATGACAAAGGAAATTATATGAGAGATGCCAATATTGGGATATCTAGTTTGGGATTGTTCTGAGTAGGGTTTGGCCAAAGACATGCCTTTTCTCCCACTAGTAATGTATGGAAATTTGACCTAGGTAAACTCGTTGTGCCAAACATGTTCATGGATGTAGATATTATGATCAGAGTAGCACATAAATATGATCAAGTAATTAGGGTTGTTAGGGACATAAATGGAAACCCTTTAATCAATATTTTAGCTGAGGATATTAGAAAGGTTTTTAGGTTAAGTGAACCAACTGGTGACCTAGAAAGAATAGACTTCGATGAGCTAAAATAAGTCTATAATGCTCAGAGAGATTATCTCAGGAGTGTTCCTTTGAAGGAATTTGATAATAAGATAGGGGGTTTAATCATAGTGGGGCCAAACACACAAGAACCTTTCAAAGTAGACTACTTTAACCTTAGGGAAAAGGGTGTGTATTGGTCATTATGCCAAATTTTTGGAGAAGATGTTCAGGAGAGGATGCCAGTACACTTTATGTATATGATGGTTCAAATCTTACACCCTTTCTTGGTAGTTACTTTTGACTTTGCCCCTTTCTTAGCTGAATTAATTCATGAGGGATCAATAGGAATCCAAAAGAGTAAAGTAGACAAACCCTTCAGCTGGTATTCCCTATTAATGTATATGTTCCTATAAAAAGGTGCAAATTACTTTGAAAATGAAATGGATTTGGTGAGGTAGAAGGATGGTGAAGAAATGCCAGTACAGTTATAGAACCTCAACATGACTTGGGATAGGAATGAGAATAGTTTTATCAATTTTGATAGATGTTTTGCATCAAGGCTTAGGGCCTTGTTATTTCTAGAAAACCCAACAATCCCAAAGGCCTTGTCAAAACTCCTTAGACCTAAACAATTTTCTACTGATATAAAAATTGTACACAATTGGGGTGATTTTATCTTTTACCCAGTGTCTACTATAATCAAAGTGTATGGCTTCAGAGGAACCCCTTTTGTATTGCCATATCAAGTCCCTCTCAAGATTGGGGTTGCTGAATTTTTGAGACAACTTGGGGACTTGCAAGAGAATACTCTTACAAGGAGGGCTAGAGGAACTCTCTTTCCTACTGTCACAATAGCCCACCAATTTTTTATCACTAAGGGTGGATGGACCCACATGGAAGAGATCTTTCAACCATATCACATGGCTACTTTAGTTGCTATGGTAGTAGATCCTGGGGGTTTTTTGGAGAACATGTATCAGAAGAGGACTAGATGTGCCTCTATGGATCATATTTTTAACTTTCTAGAAGATATTATCAAAAAAATTCCTAACCTACAGGAACACGAGATCAGGAAAGAAAAATGGTTGGTGTATAAGAAGACACTAGATTTTGTGCAGCATTTTGCCAGGGATTATGATCCCTTAAAATATTTCACCCCTTTTGAGAAGAAAATAGAAAATCTTATGAGCCATTTTGAGGGTATCATCCATATCCTAAATGAAAAGAAAGAATAGGTCATGCAAACTGAGTCAGAAAAGGTTAAGTTTGTGTTGAGTAAGCCTACATTTTCCAAGATGTTACCCCTGGGTAGATATATGGGAGAAGCTTCCAAAATTCACTGGTAATAATGTTGTTACTTGTGAAGAGCATCTAAAAAATTTCATTGACATGATAGATGATTATGAAATAGAACATGAAGATTTAATCATGAAATTATTTATCCAATCACTAACTGAAGATGCAAGAGATTGGTTTAGAGGGCTTCTATATGACTGTATTGCTTCTTGGGATGATTTTATAAATTTTTTTAAAGACCAATATGGTGATAAGACAAATGAAGGATTTATGTTGAATGAGTTCAACAACATTAAGAAGAATCAAAATGAAGAGGTCCTTGAATTTAATGTCAGGTTTCAAAAGGCAATGCATAAGATTTTTCAGGTTATGAGACTAGATGAAAAGGTATGCTTGGCAACAAACCTGAATGCTTTTGATGCTAAAATGAGATACCTCCTTAGAGACAAAAATCCTAGAACTATTAGGGAGGCTCAGAGATTTGATGTAAATATTGAAAGCAATAGAAGGGTGTCAAGCAAGCTAGGTAGAAGAGAAGATCCTAAGCCCCCTAGGTTTGGAAAAAAGGAAACAAATAAACCTGCCAATATAAAGCCTAGAGAGTATGATAATTTAAAACAAATCTTGAATTCTTTAAAGGACTTAAAGCCTAATTAAAATAGAAATAAGTTTTAGAGCAATGATAAGCCTCCTCTCAATAACTTCAATAGGCAGCCTAGGTTGCAAAATTTTCCTTACCATACCGAGTGGAAGGATGGGAAACATACTGTGTCAGAAAGAAAAGATAGGCCTAGTGAAAAAACCCCTGACCCTTTGCAAAAGCATTCAATCAGCATAACTGATGATGTTCCATGGTGCTTAGCATTCCAGTCCCCACATGATCTTAATTATTATGTAGTTTCTCAAAATATACCTGAGAGTGAGGAATAGGGGTATAATGAGGAGGAATCATATGATGAATGAGGTTGTGCTATGACCTCTACAAATTTATATGATGAGATTGTCTCTGAAGAGGAAAGTGAGAATCAAGATGTAAACAATTCTCAAAGCAGAGGAGAAGCTTACCATCAACAGGTTTTCTCTGATGAAGAAGAAGAAAAGATTGAGAACATAAATAGTAATACAGGAAAGGGTGAAAAACTTGTCATATTGAGAAGACCTTCTAATGAAGAAATAGCTCAAATCACTGTTGATATGGTTTCTCAGGCTAGAAGTAATTATATTTGAGAAATAGGACTGTTGGCAATACAAAGGGTAAGCCAGCAGGTATATTTATTAGGAAAAATCTTGAAGACACAAGGCAAGCACATGTAAAAAATAAAGTTGTTGATGATGTCAAAATTAAAAATGAAAGGGGCTGAAAAGCCAAATAGTTCAAGCAATGTTCTTGAGGTCAAAGTTAAAACATTAATTACCAGTGTCCCAATTCCCCAACTTGAAAGCAAACAAAAGGTGGAAGACAAGCTGGGTTTTGCAACACAGGTTGAAAATAGGGATGTATCACAAGGCAAACAAGATTTGTCTGATTTAAGATATACAGCTATTGACATGAGCTAGTTGTTATCTTAGATAACAATTAAGGTTCCATTGATGGAAATGATGAGGATAGGTGAGCACAAAGAAAAGGATCTTACCTAGATAAATGGTGCTCTTGCTACAAATCTCCAAAGACCAGTGATTACTGAGGTGAAAGATAAATATCCCATTAAAGGGAAAGATGAAGAAATTGTTTCAAAGATACCCCAAATTTATTTAGATACAAATGATGCAAATACTTCTTTGGGAGTTGTTGACCCTTTATTTTTAACATTGATTATCAATGGGAAAATGTTTAAAAACTACATGATTGATTCAGGAGCATCTAATATTGTTATGCCTATTGAGATCATGAGGTCAATGGGATTACAAGTTGAGACTCCTCATGGGAGATGCCAAGCTATGGATTCTAGAGAGGTACCAATTATTGGAACAATTAAGGCCTTGCCCTATAAGCTTGCAGCTTACCCAGATAAATAGTTGACCATGAGTGTCCTAGTTGTTGATATACCTCCCCGGTATGGAATGTTGCTATCAAGGATATGGAGTGCAGCAATGGGAGGTAGTATCCAATGTGATTTATCTTTTTCTACATTCAATATTGCTGGTGAAAATGTCAAAATATCTAGGGAAGTTAGAACTCCTCATATGATTGAGGAGGAGACTAAAGATGGAAATATGAATTGTTTCCTAGATAGTGGTATAAATTATTTCCAAGTACAGCATAGAGAGATTAAGGATGGAAATGAGCCTTTAATTTTATCTGAGGAAAAAAATAATGTCATAAACTAGGATGGTATGTGGACCATGTATTTTGATGGTGCAAGTTATAAGGAAGGATCTAGTGCAGGGGTGTTGTTAATCTCCCCTACTAAAAAAACTTTTAAATTTTTTTTCACCTTACTGTTTGCTTGTACAAATAATATTGCAGAATATGAGGCCTTTTTGATAGGATTGAGATTAGCATCAAAACATAAAATCAAAAATCTTAAGAGTAATTGGAGATTTGGAATTTTTTATATCTCAGGTGAAATTCAAATATGCATCAAAAAATAAAAGATTAAAGCAATACAGAAATGATGTTTGGGATGAGATAGAACACTTTGATGCTTTTGGTATTAACTGGATGGACATGAGCCATAATAGAATGGCTGATCTGTTGGCCAACATTTCTTTAAGGCATGAAGATATTACTTTTGTTGGGATATCAAAAATTGAGGTTCAATCCAGACCCTCTATACCAAACAACTTAGAAAATTAGCAAGTTTTTGAGGATGACCTGGATATCTTTAAGGTTCCTACATTGTGAGGCCGATTTTGGAGATAAAGAAATAAATTTCAATAGGTTTGTAGAGACATCAGGAAATGGGGATATCCTCCTTTGCAAGTTCTTGTAATTAAAATCAAATAGGGTCCCAAAGGGTTTGGTTGTGCTTGAAAGAGCCTTTGATAATAATGATATTTCTTTTTCAACAAAATATTTGAGCAAGCCTGAGGGTTTGGAGGAAATAAACCTAGGAATAGTGGGGGAAATTTGACTCCTAAAATAAGAAAATCCTTGGTCAATCTTCTTAGAAAGTATAGGAATGTTTTTTGCTTGGTCCTATGATGACTTAAAGGCCTATAGGGAAGATTTTTTTCAACATGAGATCCCTTTGAAGGAAAACACTAAACCCTTCAGAAAAAATTTAAGGCCTGTAAACCCTACTCTAGCACCAAAGATGCAGGATGAATTGAAGAAGATGAGTGATGTAGGAATCATTCAACCTATCAGACATTCAACATGGGTCTCTAACCTAGTCCCAGTGAGGAAGAAAAATGGAGACATTAGGCTTTGTGTAGACTTTAGGAATTTAAATATAAATCCATTAAAGGATAATTATGGGTTACCAAACATAGAATCCATGCTACAAAGAGTTACTAGATCAAAATTAATGTCTATGATGCATGGGTTCTCAGGCTATAATCAAGTGGTTGTCAAGGATACTAAATAATTCAAGACTACATTTACTACCCCATGGGGCACATATGTGTATGTTAGGATGCCTTTTGGTTTAACAAATGTTGGGGCTACTTTTCAAAGGGCCATGGATGTGGCATTTGCAAATTTTGTAAACAAGTTTCTTATGATATACCAAGATGATCTCACTGCTTACTCAAAAAAGGGAGATCAACATTGTGGCCATTTTGAAAAGATTTTTAGGAGAGATTTAGAATATGGAGTCTCTCTTAACCCAAGAAAGTGTTCTTTTTGGGGTAACTGAGGGTAAGCTCTTGGGTCATATTGTGTCCAAAGATGGAGTTAAAATTCACCCTAAAAGAGTGGCAGTGATTAACAAAGTGCCACTACCAAGAAATGTTCAGTGAATTCGATCCTTCTTTGGTCAGGTCAATTTTGTCAGAAGATTTATCACAAATTTTGTTGAGATCAGTGTTCCTGTTTCCATAATGCTAAAAAAGGGTGTGAAGGTTGAATGGAGTGAAGAAGCTAAGAAAGATTTTTGTGAAATCAAACAAGCAATTAAGAATGTCCCTATATTAAGAACACCAGATTACAATAAGCCCCTTCAAATTTTCTCATTTGCTTCTGTTACCTTTATTTTTTTAGGCTCCCAATTTTAGTCTTGGTCGATCAAAGTCCTTAAGATGAAGTTGAACTTGAACTTTTGTTAAGTTGGTTCAAGTTCAAGTTCAACCCATTACTGCTTATGGGTCTTTCAATGCCTATGTCTGTCTTTCTCCACAAAAAGGTATGTCGGTCCCAAAGTTGAACCTGAACTTGAACTTAGTTCTAAACCTTAAGTTTTTTCAAGTTCAAGTTCAGGTTCATAATATAGATAACTTGCACATGGATATTTCAACGAGATTGTCTTTTCTTCCAAAATAAGGTTTCTATTTTTAAGCACTCCAAGTGTTAATAAATTTTAGAGGTTGTCATACAGAGATTATCTCATTCAGCTAGGCGGCTTATGCATGTGAGTATTGGAAATGATAGTTGATGGTGTGACATAGAGAGAGTCATTATTACATAGATTTGGTAATCAGGGAATGTCCTTGGGAATTGAGATATTCATGCCGAATTAGCTGGAAGATTAATAAGGAGTGGCTAGACATGTCAAATCAATCATTCTTCCATTAAAGCATTTATTATAACATGCTTTGAAGATTTATTATGAATCCTACAAGCCATTTACGAATAAATGAAGAATGATTAGAGCTTTTCTATTAGATATTTTGGCTGGAGGAGGAAGAAGGAGCAACGGAATTGGGGGTGAGAAGTTTATAGAAAATTGGTGCACAGGAAATCGGTGAGTTATCTTTCCCCTTGCCGTTTTTAGTTTTCAATGGCTCTTTCTGTGTTGTAAGTCTTTTCCTGCATGTTGATAAGATGTCATTGTTTCATCTGAAATTCCCAAAAGAGGAAATTAGAACTCACCTGTTAGTTTCTCTTCCGGACATTGGGGATACTTTCTTGTTGAATGTTAATCTAGGGGAGCTATGTGATAGAGTCTGAAATGCTTCTGAGGGTTCTTTTTATAGGAAGTTAGCAGGAGGCAGACTTATAGAAGCTGCTACATTTCCACCAGCTCTAATTTTTCCTAAACTGGTTTTGGAGTGTGCGAACAAGTATGACGCCAAGAGCAAGTGCATCAAGGATGCGTCAAGAAAAATTTTGGTCAAAATTAGTCAAGAGACATTGATGGCGGCTCTGCAAATTTTGAATAAGGAACCATATGAACCTTGGACTTATGTGGAAGTAGACCAGGTGTATGAGGCTGATAAGAAAAAATATAGTTCCTCGATAGCCCAGGCATGGATTGCGAAACCAGAAAAAGGAGGATCCAGGTTGCCAAAACCTCTGCCGATTGAGCACCTCTGTAAAGATATAGCTGATATGGTCCTTCTTCTAAATAGGGTGAAAGGGAACCCCCATGCATTTCATTGGGAGAACTGGATGTACTGCTTCATCCAGAAGATCTTAGAAGGAGATAAGTTTATAGACTGGGCTGACCTAATAGCAAAGAAACTCCATAGAGAGCTCTTAAATGTGACTAATTTGACTGCATTCTACATGTCTTCTTATCTTGTTTATGTTTTAGCCTGTTGTCGAGCCTGGGAAGGGTTTCCCCATGAACTATGGACTAATGACATGAGAATTTATGATTATTTCACTTGATTACAGAAGGAAAAGTTCTCTAGCATGTTCAAAACTGTAAATGACAAATTCTCAGGGAAGTTAATTTTTGAGTTACGAGGAAAAGAAAATTGTAGGCTATCTGAGGAAGCTTGTTGGTGTAATTAAATATTACTAATTACAATTTACTTAAGTTTACTTAGGATAATGCATTTTCATATTAGTTGTCATTGTGACACTTAGGAGTTTGCATTTTATTTTAGCACATGGTTAGGAGAATTTCCACTTTAGGTGTGATAGTTGTCATCACATACCTCTTTGTGTGTGAGATCCACCTTTAGTGCTCTTATCACATTATCATCCTCTCATTGTTGCACATGTTTCACATACTTTCATGTATAATGGAGGATGATCCACCTTTGGTGGACATGTGATTCCACCTTGTGTGGGTGATATCTTATCATCTCCTTATCATGTAGTCTTATTGCATTGCATATATATTTAGGCACTCCTACTTTGTATTCAATTCAATTAGCTATAATCAATTATTTGATTATTTTTCCTATCTCTCGTGTGCTATCTCTTGAGCTTCTAGATCTTGGCATTTATTCTTTGCCTTAGGAAAATTCTTACATGGTATCAGAGCTCTCAAGGTGTGAAGACCTCTTCTCAAGAAGTGCAATCTTATCTTGATTCAATTGTGGGTGTAGAATAAAGGTATTTGGACATCACCATTGCATAGTTTATTTGGAGAAAATTTGAGGTTTTGTATTTTGTGGCTTTCTATTGTAGGTCAATATTGGTGCTTGCTAGTGCAAATCAGAGGTTGGCATCATATTAAGGAGGTCCAAAAACCCCTAAATCAAATTTTGTTTCATCCAAATCAGACACTCGACGCCAAATCTAGAGCTATTTAAATTTTGGAAGTGCGATGGCGGCGATTCAGAAAAAATAATTTTAAAGGTGATTTTCAAACAGCGATATCTCAGTCATCGTGACTCATGTTTTCAAGCAATTTTTTTTTATTTTGGGGTAGAATTTCACAATCTCCATAATGGTTCAGGTGGTTTATGATCTCTATTCCTAAATTTTTTTGAAAATCGCAAATCTTAGTTTTTGCAACTTCCAAGGCCTCATTTGAGCTCATATGAACTCCTTTTTAGGTGCAATTTTTTTTGAAAGTGTATAATTTTTTCTGTATTTTCCAGATCTAAAATCAGATTTTAGTGACTATGACCAGAAATTGTACTTTCAAAAATTGGCTTAGTTTTTTCATTTGTAATGCATAAGCCTTAGCTTGGTCTTTCGCATAATGATCTAAGTCTATTATAGCCTGAGTTTGGAGTGTAATAATTTGTTGATCTCAATTTGTAAAGAGAGAAGTGTATCATTAATGTAATCATGGGTTATGAAACACATCCCACAGTAGTACTTTTGACTCAGGATAATTATGAGTCATGGGCAAAAGGAATCATCACATATTGTAGATGGCCTAATCTCTTGCCTCATCTTTATGGACTCATTCGTGAGCCAAAGTCACAGGAAGAAATATGTTTGGGGAGAAAAGAATGTTCATATTATAAATTTGATTATTGGTAGCATCAGTTAATGTCTCTTCTATGACATCTACCCTAGATTTAGAGGTGTTCAATGTCCACACATAATTTGGACAATCATTTGGAAGATTTTTGGTGATCCACATGTTCCTCCATTCCCAGATGATCTTGCTTCAAATTGCCTCATTCCTCTTGATGATGTAGATAATATTCCCTATGATGATTATACTTTAGATACAATTGAAGAATTTGCAATAATTGAGAGTGAGGATGATCCAATGGCTCCTCCTGTAGCTCCTACTTCTCTAGTTGATATCACACAATCATCTCTTGTTGGTGATTCTAGTGATTCATTGCAAGAGATATCTATTTGTCTTCCTGGTTGGGATTCTTACTTGCCATATATTGGTTCATTATTTGTGGAGTCTCATTTTTTAGATTTGGGAGGCATACTTGATGGGATTTCTCTTCTCTTTGATGACAGTTTCATCACAGTTGGAGATACTTCTTCACATTCTTTGGAGATTGACATTCTTGATTCTTCTTCACTTGGTTTGTCACATGATGTGATAGATTCTTTGAGCTTGGAGATTCCTATTCAGTCTTCAAAGATGCATATTTGGATACCTTCTTCCTTATTTCATTTGGATATGGATTGGTTCATGGCATCATCATCATACTTCATTTGGATTCCACTTCCTAGTTCCTATCTAGAATGGGAACCACACCTACATTTGCACTTGGTATATCTTCTTCCCAAGGGGAGAAATGTTGTTTGTAGTCATTGGAATATACTTTGTCTTCAAGCACTCACCATTTTTGTAGGAGATTCTTCATTATGGGGGGGATATCATGTCTCCAACTATCCTTCTTATGGGGGGATAATTATTTGTATATACATGATGTATGTAGTTCTTGGGGGGTCTTGAGCACTCCATCCATCCACGCATCTTGTTTTCTTCTCTCTTTTTGGGGGAGGGTTTTTCCCATGAGGTTTTCCTTCTTTCTCCACTTTATCAGAGTTATGCATTTCATGTATTGCATTTTGTACATGGGTACCTAACATGGCCTAGTTGCTGGGACCCATCTTGCATTGTGAGTTTAAGTGCATTCCCTTAAGTTTCACTTAAGGGGGTGTTGGTGTAATTAAATATTCCTAATTACACTTAACTTAATCTTACTTAGGATAATGCATTGCATAGTAGTTAGTGATTGAGACACCTAGGAGTGTGCACCTCATTCAAGCACATGGTGTAGGAGAATTTCCACTTTAGGTGTGATAGTTGTCATCACATACCTCTTTGTGTGTGAGATCCACCTTTCATGCTCTTATCACATTATCATCCTAATCCATTGCACATACTTTATTTCATAATGGAGGATGATCCACATTTGGTGGACATGTGATATTCATACTTTATTTCAGATTTGGGAGACTTCATTGATGATAGTCATCTTCTCTTTGTTGAAGATGATCTTTCTTCAGTTGTTTTGAGGGAGTATTTTGACCCTCATCTTCATTCTCTACTTGATCCTTCTTTCGAGATTGACATGATTGTGGATCCTTTGATACAAAATTTGGAGGAGGACTCTTTAACTTCAGAGAAGACATTTGAGTCTTTGGAGATTGGTTTTCATGAGTCTCAAACTTCACTTGAGATGTCACATTGCATGGTTCAGTTTGATCATAATCATGTGTTGGAGATTCCTATTCAGTTTCTTTAGACATCATACATTTTGAGGATTCCTCCTAGAGATTGGGGAGGATTCATTGATACACCTATGGACTTGTTTCTTCCTAAGGGGGGGAGCATTATTCATTTTTCTTTGTGTAGTTTCTACATTTATCCAGGTGCATCTATCATGGGTGTACATTCTACATTGAGGGGGGGCTTTCTTTCTTCTCTTCCTACTTCATTTGAGGAGGCATCTTTGTCTTTGGAGTTTGATCCAAATTCTTACATGGATCAGTTATCATTGGTTCCTTGTTTGTCACCTTCTTCTACTAGGCTTTCTTTTGATTGGTTCGTGG
This sequence comes from Chamaecyparis obtusa, assembly GCA_027943335.1. Taxonomy (NCBI): domain Eukaryota; kingdom Viridiplantae; phylum Streptophyta; class Pinopsida; order Cupressales; family Cupressaceae; genus Chamaecyparis; species Chamaecyparis obtusa. The sequence goes on from BSBK01009006.1 coordinate 597,414, forward strand.
CCTCTTTATCAACCAAGGACATGGTGACACTTGGGCATACTTCAAAGACATCATACTTCATTTGGATTCCCCTTCCTACATCCTATCCACAATGGGAAGCCTTCTTACATCTATACTTGGTGTATCTTCTTCCTAAGGGGAGAAATGTTGTTTGTAGGCATTGGGCTATGTTTTGTCTTCAAGCACTTACCATCCTTGGAGGAGATTACTCATTATGGGGGGGATATCATGTCTCCTTGTTTCCTTCCTTTGGGGGGATTTTTATTGTATATGCATGATATATGTCATAATAGGGGGGTCTTGATTACTCCATCCATGCATGCATCTTGTATTCATCTCTCTTTTTGGGGGAGGGTTTTCCCATGAGGTTTTCCCTCTTTCTCTGCTTTATGAGAGATTGCATTATCTATTGCTCTTGCATATTGTACATGGGTACCTAACATGGCCTAGTAGCCAGGACCCATCTTGCATTGTGATCTTGAGTGCATTCCCCTAAGTTGCACTTAAGGGGGGCTGTTGGTGTAATTAAATATTACTAATTACACTTTACTTAAGTTTACTTAGGATAATGCATTTGCATATTAGTTGTCATTATGACATTTAGGAGTTTGCATTTCATTTTAGCACATGGTTAGGAGAATTGCCACTTTAGGTGTGATAGTTGTCATCACATACCTCTTTGTGTGTGAGATCCAACTTAAGTGCTCTTATCACATTATCATCATCTCATTGTTGCACATGTTTCACATACTTTCATGTACAATGGAGGATGATCCACCTTTGGTGGACATGTGATTCCACCTTGTGTGGGTGATATCTTATCATCTCCTTATCATGTAGTCTTATTGCATTGCCTATATATTTAGGCACTCCTACTTTGTATTCAATTCAATTAGCTATAATCAATTATTTGATTATTTTTCCTATTTCTCTTGTACTATCTCTTGAGCTTCTAGATCTTGGCATTTATTCTTTGCCTTAGGAAAATTCTTACAAATCTAAACAGGTGATAAATGTTTATGGTTGTCATTTTATACAGTTTCCTAAATTCATTTATCTTAGGGTTGGGGTGTTTGATGAAGAACCACTATGGCTCCCTAGATTTTGTTTAGATGATGTAGTTTTAATGGAGCTCTATAGGCAGCTCATTCTAGTTGAACAAAAAGCAAGGAGCTCAAGGAAGTCTTTGGATGTTCTTTTCCCTATTGAATTAGGGTACTATAGGAGCAAAAGCTTTCAAGATGCTATGGCTATAAAAGAAGAGTTGTCTGATTTCTATCTACAGACCTATACTCCCAAAGTCAGTTTTGACTATAGAGGCTTTGCAAGAGCGAATCTCAATTTCCAAGAAACATTCATGCACATCCCTGAGTTAGAATATTTTTGGGCTAACTGCTCTAATGAACCTGAGGTAAGGAAGAAGTTGTGGTCCCGATTAACTTTGAAACAAATCATCACCTTCAAGCTGGATATGGAAACAAACGGGATTGAGGAAGATAGTGAGATTGATGTTTTAGATTCTCAATACTTGGAGAAGGTCAAGGCCCTACCTATTCTGGAATTAGATTGGATGGAGCCAAAGGAGGATGATCTACATAAAAGAATGAAAAGAGTTATTGAAAGAACAAAGGCATGGTTTTTGAAGAAAAGGGTTTCTATTACTCCTTTGCAGTCTGCTAAGAAACAAGTAAAGACTAAAAAGAGGAGTTCAGTGAAGAAAGCTTCTATTTTAACTAACGTAAGTGTTGATCAATCTTGTGCAGGAAAAGCTAAACCTGAACTTGAACCATTTTCTCCACAAGTTCAAGTTCAAGTTCAACACCAAGCTAAACCTGAAGTTCGAGTAACCAGATCAAGTTTAAGAGTAAAATAAAGGGCTAAGAGATAGGTAGCTACTCCCAGTGTTTTCATGGATTTAGATTCATTAGATGCTAATGCATGAGAAATTCTAGTTGCAGACCCCAATATACTTGAGATGGTAGATGATCAATAGGTACAAAAGGAAATAGAGAACACTTCGAAGGACTCACTAGTTCTTTTGAGTAATTATGATACTCAAAAGAAGTCCTCTGCTACCCCACCATGGCTAGAGACCCTGGTTGCTAAGAAAAGAAATGTGGTTCATTTATCAGTACCTTTTGATGATGTAGTAAGCATATGTTTGGGAAAATTTTCCAAGGCTAAGAAAATAAAGATGGAGTCCAGAATCAATTTCGATGAAAGCAGTGGTCACTGTATGGCAGAGATTGCAAATCCTATGGATGACAAAGCTGAAGGGGAGGCTTCAGTTCAAGATTTTCAAATATCCAACGTAGATTTAGGGAAAGACACCAGAGCCGCCGATATGAGATTCTTCGAGGTGTCAAATAAGAAAATTGCCAATAGGGTCTGGAAAGATGCCAGGGACAAGCAAGAAATGAAAGAGGCTATGAAGAGTATGGCTCAATATATTTATGTCATCCAACTTCCTAAACCCTTTCCTCTAAGTGAAATGCCAACCTCCATTGATGTGAAATCTCCAGATAATCAACAGTTTCTTGACCAAGTTCAAAGAAGCAGGGTAGTTAGCAAAGCATTTGATGATTGG